>CM036548.1:27195101-27615101 GCA_020745685.1 Tautogolabrus adspersus | reverse complement strand
ACACACACACACACACACACACACACACACACACACAGACAGAGATGTCGACACTGTAGTTTACAGCTCGTGAAAACTCGGGGCTCTGTTGTTCAGCAGCAGACAGAAGCATGACAGCAGCTGCCGTCAGGGACTCTCATCACAGTCGACTTTTATCTGTCATCAAAATTAGTGTGTGTTCTGTGTATTCCCACAGCGCCAGTGTGTGTGTGTGTGTGTGTGTGTGTGAGTAAACACACTCAGTAGCGGTGTTCGTAGACTGAATTCAGAAACATTGCTGTGGTGTGGAGTTTGGCAGCAGAAGGAGATCTCACATTTGTATTTGACCTGTTCAACGTCTGTTTGTTTCAACCTTCGAGCCAACACATATTCGCTTTAAAAATCTCTGTTGAGAGCACAGCTGCTCTCGAATGACCCGTAGCTTCGGCTGCTGCAAAAGTTAAAGCTGCTGAATATTTTCTTTTGCTCATAAACTCGAGCAGAAGCTCAGAACTTTGGACTCTTTTATCCGACTCTCAGGAGAAAATGCTTTCTCCATCCAATTTGCTGCCATCCAATGGTTCAAACGAACTAGCAGAGCTTCTCTCATGTCGTTAAAGGGACGAAGTTTACTGTGAGCTGGTGGCTGCTCCAATTTGTACCTCAGGAAAAAAATGCAACAGTAACATGGTTATGGTTATGGCTTGTCTTAGTCGATAGTTAGCACGGGAAGAAACATATGAACACAGCGTGGAAGCTTATTAAGATCCGAGGGAACAAAGGTCTTTTTAAAGCGTTTCCTCTTCCAGGTCGGAGTCCTGGATCTCCGTCTGATGGCAGAACATCATCCTTCTAAATAACAGTGATAGTCATTTTCTCTCTTTTTTAAGTTGTATTTAAAAAGCTTTTGTTTGGAGAGTGTTTCATTTTTAAATGATTAATTTTAGCCTTTTTTTTATGGACTTCTAGTCTTCTGATTAACCCAAAGATCTTTTACACCGCAGGTCACACCTACACATTCACACCCTGATGGTAGAGGCTGCTGTGTAAAGTATTAACTCATCCCTTTCATACACATTTATACATCGCCGATGAAGAAGCGTGAGCAACCAGGCCCGCCCACAGAAATATCCGGGCCCCTGAAAGGCCCAGTGAACCTCCCAGGATGTGATTTAAATCAACGTATGCACACACCAGCTGGTACCTTGAACTCATATTATTAGGGACTCAAACTACCCGCTTCAATGTGAGGTGCAACATTTAAATGTCAAATAGAAATAACTTCGATCAGAGTCCTCCTCCTCAAAGCTCAGCTATTTGTCACTTATACCTCTGATTATCCCAAACACACTGGAGAGACACAGATGAGGTTACGTCACAGCTGCCATTTGTTTTCACACAGCAGCTTCCTTCTTTCAGGTGGCGTTGACGTTGAGGACAGCTGGTGATTTGTGGCGGTAAGCAGTGATGAAAGGAGGAAGGAGCAGAGGGGGGGCACATCCACAGGAGGGGGGGGGGGGACCCCCCTGCAGAGATGAGAATGACTTGTTGACCAGTCCTGACAAAAACAAGCTTCATGCAAACAGAAAGGCCTCTGATGACACAGATTATTTTTGAAATGTCAGCAGTAAAACAGTTAGTGAAGATTTTATATCCAGTCGCTTCCTCTTCCTCATACGTAATTCATCAGTGAAGTCTATGTAATCTACCTCTAGCTTATTCTGTTCTATCTCTGTGTGATGTAAGCAGAGACTCATGTTTTATTGAATACATCTACATCTCTGCGTAAACACTTCTCAGGTCATGAGCTCCAGCTGGAGGCCCAGACAGAGTCAGAGCACACGGGTCATCAGTGTAGTGATGCATATTCACATTATGTTTCACTTTTTTAGGATTTATGTTGTGGAGTTTAAAACATCACGCTTACTAATTTGCATTGAACTCTGACCTTTTCACAGCTCTCCCACCATCAACGAACACTGAACAGGAACGAGCTAACAGCTGATGCAGGAACTGAACTGGATTCCTTCATGACGGTACAGATTATGAACAGTTCAAAGTTCTGTAAAACAAATCTCTTACTGTCTCCTTTGTGGATCTGAAGATGACCTGTGGAGTTTTATGCACACAATGGTGACACTAGTGTTGTAGTACTTGAAATCGGCCTCGGTCTCCAGACCAGTCTCGAGACTTTTTGAAGAGTCTCGTCCCGGAATCAAAAGCATTTTGACTTGGTCTTGTCTCGGTCTCAGACTGGGGGGGGACTACGTATTTTTAATCAAGACCGATCAAGACCACCACTGATTGGCAATGTTTTCACGTCATCACAGTGGTTAGAAGGAAAACGCCTCTTTCTAAAAGAACAATGACTTCAACTCATTTGTAGTTGGATTTTTATCCCCGGGAAGGTTGAGATTCGATCCCCAGTTCCTGCAGCCACAATTTTGAAATTTTTAGTTGGGATCCAATATGATACCTATGAAACATGCTTAGAACAATAACTAATTGAATGGGGCGGCTGTGGCTCAGTTGGTAGAGTCTTTGTCTCTCAACCGGAAGGTCAGGGGTTCGATCCCCAGCCCCTTGAGCCACTTGTCGGAGATGGTCTTGGTCAAGACACTTAACCCCAAGTTGTTCCCGCTGCTTTTTCGGTGGCGTATGAATGGGATTAGTTACTTCTGATGGTCACTTTACTCAGCAGCCTCTACCATCAGTGTGTGAATGTGTAGGTGTGACCTGCGGTGTGAAAGAGCTTTGAGTAGTCAGAAAACAAGAAAAGAAATACACAAGCTCAAGTCCATTTATCATTTACAAGTGATATGGTGCTTCCCTGTTGGACTGAATGCAGCCTTAGAAAGATGTCTTCTGGTGAAGAGTTGCACTCCTACGACAGTGTTTGACGATGGACAGTTTCTTTTATAGGATCACAATTGATGCAGCAGAACAGGAGATATCATCTCTTTATTCTGCACACTCTTTTTTCATAAACCTGGCCTCCAGCAGAGCTGAGGAGCACACTGCAGAAGTCTGCTCGACTTCTTTCATCTGTTGGTCTGTTTCAAAGTTACACAGTCAGTCAGTGTCACACTGATCTTAATGCATCACAACTCTGCACACGACAAAAACTACAACAGCATGTTTAACGTTGGTGCTTTATTAATGCAGCCATTTACTCTCCCTCTCTCTCTGTCTCTCTTTATATCTCTCTCTTTACACTTTTCTCTCTCCCTCCATCTCCTCTTCTCACTCTCTCTCTTCCACCTCAGAGGAAAAGTAATCTGGGAAGCAGATATCTCTCACACTCCCCCTGAATAATGAATGGGGCTTGGGAGTTCTCCCACACAGTAGTTCAAGCCCCTGATCAGTATGCCAAATACGAGTACACACATCCCTGCTGTCGCATTAAAACCCCTTAACTCCTTCAGCTTTGGACTTTACTTTTTTCCTGGGTAGAGGTGAGGATCCTCCAGCCTGTTAGGGGATGCTAAAGTGTCCAGATCAGACACCTGTGGACACCTGCTATGTTGTTTCAAAGTATACACCGACACATCTGCTGTTCTTCTCGGTTCTTTGGAGTTTGATAGAAGATACGAGCTTTTCTTGCAGCAAAGATATACTGCAGCCCCCTTCATTACAGACTCCACCATAAGAAGCACTTTGAAGGCTTTCACCAACTGCATTCCTCCCCTCAGCTGATTTTTTTTGGGCTCCAGTCTAGTGGAATTATTGATCAGGCTCCTTAGGGGGTAGTGTGGAGTCGAAGGGTGAGAGAAGGTTGTGAGGGTTTGTTAAGAAGACGGAGAGTGGGAGCTGGGAAGTAGTCCTATGTTCTCTCTGCAGGAGGAAGCCCACCCAGCTCCTCTCAGACTGGAGGCTCAGACTGCTGTCACATCTGAGCAGGAATAAATAAATAAAAAAGACTTCAAGTGTGAGTCATAAAACTTTTCAAAGAGCTACAGAACTACAGAGCTGCCACTTGTAAGACCATGATCTTTTCAATTCCTAAAGATTTCATTAGATTGATTTTTTAAGGAATAAGAATCGAGTGAAGACATTTTTCATCTCACGGTAACATAAGCAGCTTTCACACTTGCACAAAACTTCTAAAAAACTCCAGAAGTTTTCAGGGTCGAGCTGCATGTGTGAACGCAATTTTCACTCAGACTTAATCAGGAGTTTTTCCTGCAAGACCCCTAGCAGAATTTCCACATGAAGTGAGCTGACCTGAGGATACAGCAGGGCATAATCAGGAGAATTCTCCTCTCACGAGTAAGGCAGGAGTGGTGACGTTTACGTCCTGCATCGTGCACGACCGTAGACTGTCTGCACACGTCCACTGCCATCTCTGTGCGCGTAATAAAACTGCTGCATTATGTTTTTTGTTCGCCAGTATGTTCTTCTGTGCTATTATGTCAGCATCGTGATTGTGTCTAACTGCACATAGCACTGATACAAAGGCAAATATTCTCTTTACATCGTATACTGGACTCTTTTGCTTCGTATGCCACTTCTGCATTGTCCTTTTTATGTCATGTCTTACCTCAGGAGACCCCATGCACCGCGCCCCCTGTCCTGCCTGAGAGGATATAGTCTCCCGCTGTTAAGGTGCATGTTTGAACAGACAGGTCAGGAGGATTCCAGGGGCAGTCGCCCTGAAATTATCAAGAAACTTTCAGGAGTGAATAATCCTGCAGGACAAGACACTTGCAGCATATGCTTGCATCATCATGTTTTCTAGAGGATCCCCTGGTGGTGTGTTGATGTACTTGACGCTTTGCAACCAGGCTGAGTTGTACTATCGCTGGCCTTGGTCTGTGCACAGTGTTTTATTACAGGCTACAGGATTCTCTTTGCACCACTACATATGAAAATGGAATAGAAGCTCCATGATGAAGAGAGAAAGCTCTGAGGTCGTACCCGAGGTTTGGTGAGGTTGATGTTTCCAGTTCTGCATTTCAGGGTTTTGCACAGACACATTTATTCAGACATTCAAGCTTGTTCTCATCCCCAAGTATTCCAATATAAATGCTTTGTGTGTAATAATAGGCCTTCAATCAGCTAACTAAACTAACTTTTGGTAAGTCGGGTCATGTTGCCAAAGGCTTGGTCTGCTACAGGGGGAGAACAGGCTACATGGAGGAGTTAAACATTGCCGGATTTTCACAAGCGAGGCGAGGACTCTTGTCTCCTGTTGAGTCAATTTTAGTTCTCTAACCAACACATTGATTGTTTCCTTTAGCATCTAAAACCAACAAATCTTTTTAGATTACATCCTCGTAGAATAGTGAGAAAACAGATGATGAAACAGACACTACAGCGACATTTAGAATAGGAGATCTCGAACTGAACTGAATTCATCTTAATAATAATAATAGATTGGACTTATATAGCGCTTTTCAAGAACTCAAAGACGCTTTGGAAAGGAGAAACAAAGAACAAAAACAAACAAAACCAAAACGACTCAGACAGTACAACGAAGAAGCAGTGTGTGCGTCTGTGTGTATGTGATGTTCAAAGGAGGCTGTGACAGATTGCATGTGGTCAATAAGAGAACAGGTTGGACATGTTTTTATGAGCCTCACAGACCGTCCTATGAGGATCTTAGGTTCACATCAAATGTTTGCTTCCCCAGTCTTTAAGCTCCTACAATGTTTCCACATTTTGGTGTTCTGGACCATGACACTGGATCCTGACTGACTTCTGACCTCTGTGTGTGAGGAGGGCGACGGAGAAGATAATTATTCTCCTGGGAGTTAATTAAGATTCCCATTATTACCATTACTTATCCTGCAGGTGCTCATTATAACGGCTGTGTGCTGACCAGCCCCGAACCAACGATCAACGAGTCTCTCAGGTCAAACTGAGTATTGTGAAGTGTTTCCCCTCGAGCTGCTGCAGGAGCATAAACACAAAACAACAAGATCACGACAAGATCACGCACAGATACAACTGTACAATCCTATTATGTGCACACACCTGCACACAGAGTCTCCGCACATGCACACACCAACTGTACATCACTTTATACAAGCATAATACACACACACACACACACACACACACACACACACACTAAAGTCTGCCAAACACACACTCAATCACACACTTAAGTAGTTCAACCTTTTCCTGGCCCGGGCCATCTCACTTACAGCCCTCTTGTAATACACTAATGTAAAGGAGAACTCCCAGTGTGTGTGTGTGTGTGTGTGTGTGTGTGTGTGTGTGTGTGTGTGTGTGTGTGTGTGTGTGTGTGTGTGTGTGTGTGTGTGTGTGTTTGTGCGTGCATCAGGGCAGGGTAGGCCTGGGGCCAGACAGACAGACAGGCTGGGCCGGTATATATTTACCCTGACCGAGGGGAGTGGAAGTGAGGGATTAGTTACAACAACAGGCTGGCTGCTCTCTGAGACACAACACTGAAGGAAATACAACACAAAGTCACTGCTGTGTTTGTGTGTGTGTGTGTGTGTGTGTGTGTGTGTGTGTGTGTGTGTGTGTGTGTTTATTGTCTCTGAGTGATGAGTGTATAAAAGAGAGTGTGTGTCACTGTCTCGTGGTCTTGGCGTTGTGTCTGCTGGTGAAGGAAAGATTGATCAAAGTGTAAATAAAACTTGATTAGGAGCTACTTTAAGGTGAACAAGACGGCTTCAGCTTCCACAAACAAACATCTCTGTTGCAGACAGTTTTATTAGTCATTTATATATTTTATAGAAAAGCACAGATGGAACTAATAATCTGAAAAGATGTCTGAACAGCATTACTGATGTTATCAGTTCTGTCCTGTGAGAGCCAGGTCAAAATGTAAAATGTGAAACAAGATCTATGACGTATCCTGAGAACTTCAGCTTCTCTATCTCACAATATGTGCACCATATTATCAGTGCAATACACACGTGTATTCATAACAATATAAGTCTTGATTCCTGGTTGAAGCGCTCACTTACCAGTCTCTCTAGAGCTCTGTCTCCAGGGTGCTCGGGCAAATGCGTCCCAGAGGGTCCAAACACTTACTCAAAGGTTCCAGGAGAGACTACAGGAGCAGATAGTGTGGAGGGAGGTGTGTGTGTGTGTGTGTGTGTGTGTGCGTGCGTGCGTGCATGCGTGTGTGTCTGTGTGTGTGTGTCTGTGCGTGCGTGCGTGTGTGCGTCTGTGTGTGTGTGCATGCGTGCGTGCATGCGTGTGTGTCTGTGTGTGTGTGTCTGTGCGTGCGTGCGTGTGTGCGTCTGTGTGTGTGTGTGCGTTGGGTGTTTGGGAGTCCAGTCTGGCTTAAAGATTTTAATGTCTGATTGTAGATTAAATATTTATGTGAGGTGATTTGTACAGAGTGTTATTTTATATCTAAAATATGGAAACATGGTGTTTTTGCCAATTAATAAAAATGCAAACATCGCTGTGGAAAGGAAAACTAGTTTGTTCCAATTAGTGGGAGGAAATAAAAGACTGCTTGATGCTAAAGGGGGGGGTTGTTCCTGCTGGTGGAAGCCACACTCATGTTGCATTAAATTATAGTAGTTGGTTTGCACCATGCTCTGTGCCTCTGCCTTCATCACTTCACATCCAGCTGCTCAGTGGACATTCCCTCACACTAGGACTAGAACATCTAACGCTGGTGTGCACGTACAAGAAATGGTAAATGCAAATTTGATGACAATGGTCCCCGAGTACTTGTCAGCTTGTTTGCTCTGTTCATAAATGTTCTGAAGCAATGACTAAAATGATTGTTCGGTCGTGTTTACATGCTTTCATTTGTCCCATATTTCATAGTATTTAGAAATTAAGCCACAATCTGCCAATGACAACGTTTCTGCCTCTTCTAAGCCAAGATGGCGAACACTTCCTGTGAGGAGGATGCAGCCAAAACCATTCTAAGTCCATCTGGGTATTCATGCTGCACTGACGTTTGCAAGAGATTTCAGTGGGAACGCAGTTAGGAAGTCAAAAAGAGAAGTTTGACAGTTAAGACGCCGCGTTATGGGCGTAGGAGTGGGAGAATCCTTAAGTCTGTTTGGACTTTTATCAAAGCTTAAAGGAAGAATGTGTGAGTCATGACTGTCTACAATGAGTGAGAAGCTCGAGTCCCGCTGGCTGTGTTGTTGTCAGAGCCGTGTTTACATGGACGGGACGGCCGGCTCCTCCCCTTGTGTATAAAAGCTGTTTTAATCAAGGACTAGAGAGAAGAAGAAGAACATACTCACTGATTATTTGGATGTCACGTAAGAGTTTTTAGATCACGGTCATTCTGTGTCTATTTACATCAAATGTGAAGCTACTAGCTAACTAAAGAGCGCTAACATTAGCCTGCTAACAAAACAATGCAGGTCACAGGTGATTGCATTGCAATTTTGTCTGCCGCTTTCGCTTTATGGTTCTTAATTACGGTGCGTTCTAATTGATAACTACTTCATGTCAATGTGAGTGGAGACGGGTTGGAGGTGTGTCTCTGGAGGAGAGCGGAGGCTTCAGAATAGCGGAGGTGTGACCCCAACAGCAGTTTGTTTTTGTTTCATGCTGGCGCGTAAGGGCGACATCTACTGGATCAAAAAGTCGCACATTCTTCCTTTGAGGGGTGTTATAATATCATGAACAACAGAGGTCTATAGACACGGTTAAATATTTTGAGGTTGACTGATGAGAACAGGAAATGGTTGAAAGCTGCATTAAAGAAAAGAGCCCTGAGAAGTGTTTGTGATGCTAACAGTGACCTGAGTGACACTATGGGAGACAGGTTACAATGAGAAAGTCTCAGCAAGAGTGGAAGGAAATTAGAGACAGTAAAGAGCAGAAAGCAAAGCCCCAGAAAGCCCCTCGTTTGCTTGTCTTAACACAAATGGCGCTCCTGAGGGAGGAACCAGAGCAGTCTATTGGGCCAATTGGCCTCTGTGACCCTGTAAGTGAGAGATGGATAATGTGGGGGCCAAAGGGCCTCTGGGCCAAGCTGGTGTACTGTTCCCCTTTGCAATACGAAAGCACAACACACACATACACATCCCTCAAAAACATGTGCACTCCCAGGTGTGTGCATTGAGGCGTGAAGGCACATGTACACATACAGTATTATATGCACACAGTCATACACAAGCACATAATGCATGCAGGCAGGTATGCACACTGGCACACTCCTCACCCTAAATGGGTTCAGACAGTGTTTGTTGGTGTTTCTGATGAGGAAACTGAAACATAGGGACCTCCCCTCCCTCTTTGTTTTACAGACTGTTCCAGAAAAGAGTTTGGCAGGTTTTCCTTTTCTCCTCGTTAGCAAAGAATGCGTGTGGTGGTGGAGGTAGTGTTGGAGGGGGCGAGTCGGAGAAGAATGCCAGGCGACTAAGCTTTTCCGTTTTCACTTTTCGACCTGGAACTATGTATGTTGATATTAGTAAGAGTGTTGTTGGAAGTGTTTCGCCCCGGGCTGCTCCAATTTATTATAAGCTTTTTGGGACTTGTCAAATTAGAATGACTCCAAGTTTTTTGGAGCAGGCAGGCGGCCATTTTGCTTCTGGTCTTTGTGCAGCGTCATGGTTTCCACATCCTGGAATTCAGTCTACTGCCCTTCTACCCAAATAATCACCTCTGTGTATCTTAAACAAGCAGTCTTGGCCCAGAACCCAGAAATGGTTGATTACCATGAAAACAAACAAGTTTTAATGAGCCCTGGTTTATGGGAGCTTTCCAGTACAGTTTGTTTTGTAAATGAGAACAGCGCTCAAGAGTTAGATAAACGACAAATAGGTTTATACAAAAAAATGAAGGCTCAATTTGAGTTACATGGCTGATCAGATTTGTGAGCATTTTCTACAACCCATAAAACCAAGAACAGCCCCACATATTAAAGGTCCAATCAGTGAGATGTGTAGAGAGTGAGATGATAAAGTGACCTTACTCTATGATCAGACATTAAGGAAACATGCTATGTTGAAGTGCTGGCTTCTCTGACAACAATGCAGCAGCCAGTATGTCCTCCTTCTAACTTTAGATTCTGGTCCTGAATGGTCTGGATTTGTTTGGACCAGAGAAGGTAGGCGGTTTTAAGGCCCCCCAACACGGCCGTTTTGGACGCCCCTCGGTTTGCCAGATATGAGAGCAGTTATCAGGTCAAACCAACAGGTGTTGCAGCGATGGAAGCGGGCAAGAGAACTGGTTCAGATAGAAGTGATTGTACCCGACCTAAAAAGCCTCTGCATGTTTCTAATAAGCTCCACGAGCAGAAACGTGCTCAAACTAGGATCAATATTGGAGATGCTTTTGAAAAATGGAGAGAAAAAAGCTTTATTTTCACTGCGTGTATCCGCGATCTTATTCTTTTGGTCACTACCCACAGCTCATGACCACAGGTGAGGGTTGGAACGAAGATCGACCTGTAAATTCAGGCTCAGCTCCCTCTTCACCACTACGCCTGCATTACTGCTGACGCAGAGCCAATCCGTCTGTCAATCTCACAGTCCATCCTACCCTCACTCTTGAACAAAACCCTGAGATATTTAATGCTTGATCCGGGGTTGACTTTCTCTTCTGACGAGGTCCTCGTGCGACAGAACATCTGTGTGTGCAAGATGTTCATCAGAGCTGCTTTAATGACGTCACTTAGAGGTAACAGGGTTTGCATCAGGAACCTTAAGTCTGCAGACACAAAAAAGCACGCCGTTTAATTAACCATCAGTCATAATTCATAGACTAGTACATTAATAATTTGTATGCAATTTAACCAGGATTAGATGCTATCAATACTAATCTCCACCTACTGAAAATCAAACGAGGTAATTCAATTAACTGGTCAGTTCAGGCATGAAATACATTAAAGTCTAATATTCAAATTTTAACTAAAAGTACATATATTTTTATCTAATTAAAGATGCAGTTTGCAAGTTTTTTAAGCAGTGAAACATCTCAAAACTCAAGAGGAATAAATAAGTGAAGCGTCTCTGTGAAGAAGCCATCAGAGAACACTGATTCGCTGTGTTAGAGGACTTTCAAACTCGTTTTTTTTAGGTCAGGCGCAGAAAAAAAACGAGAGCTCATAACGTCCCTCCCACTGGTATTCGGTCATGGTTACATAAGTCATGTTTGTTTAGGTTGTTTGCCTGCAGATGATCAACAATGTCAGACGCATCACGTCAAAAACAACCGGTCCACTCGCTCGCATGTGTTGCAGCCTGACATGTACCAGAAACGTTGAGTCGTTTGATCCAGATCCCCTTCGGTGATCCTGAACCTGTGGCCACTGAGTGAACTGACTCTGCCGTTTGATCGCGAACAGCCGCTGGCACTCATGGCTGCTCTTGAGATAGTTAAAGTCGCTCCAATGTGGCATTTTGTGTCATTATATAATGGAACAACAAGTCAGTCAGCAGCAGGAATGTCACTGCTCTGACTCTCTTTTAGTGTAAGTGATGCAACTGTCGCCTGTCTACAGAGGTCAAATCATCCAAATTAGAATCATCATCTTGTCAGACATCTTACTAAACACTTTGTGATCTCTGCGTTTAGATGCTGATGTAAGACATCACAGTGAATAAAGAGCTTTAGCTGCTGCACTAACAACCACCATTCAGTCGTCTCAGCTCGGTGAGCTTCTGTATTCTCTGAACCGTGTCCTACTTAGAAAACCTTCTTCTATTTCTTAGCGATTCTGTTTGGATAGATGCAGCTAAAGGTTTAGACTTTTGTCCTAAACGTCATCTCATCGTACATTCTTTGATGATGTCTGTCTGTATCAGCACAAACGTCTGATTCTGTCTTTTTGTGACTCGTGAACATTTGAGTGAGACATCAGAGATAAGTGGTCACCGTATAAATATGAAGAATTAGCCGAGTGGTTCCCAACCTTTTTTGGCTCGGGACCTCACTTTGTCTTCAAAAAACTCTGGAGACCCCAGACATCCAAAACACAAAGAGCTTTTTAGTAAACTGAATGTGTTTTTAATAATGTAGTAGTTTTCCTTGCAAGGAAACATTCAACATTCATTTCTCGTGTTTATTATTGTGGACAGAGGAAGAAAGGCTGGGAGGTCATTTCTGCACAATGGACGACAGACAGAGACTCTGCAAGTTTCTCGTTTTGGCCCTCAGTAGCTTTTGTTCAAGATATTTTAATACTCAATAAAAAAAATGTGAGATCAATTAATAAACATTTCAGGCGAACCCCTTTGAATTCCATGCGACCCCACATGGGGGTTTGGAGCCTAAGACTGTTCAAAATACATATTTGCACTATTAGATCCTGCCTCATCAGCGGCCTTCAAACCAGACCTCTTCGTGGACCCTTAAACAGAAGGTTTGATGCAAAATGAATGATGCAACAAAGCCACAAAACATTTCTCCATTCAGGACGCGGCTCTCCATCTTTTCAACGCTCAACGGCACAAACTCCTCGGTTCAGAGAAAGTCAAACTTGACACAAAAAATACTTAAAGATGTATTTTTGGCTGGTGGCTGTTTGATTAAAGTTTATTCCAATGGTTCATGTTTTGACCTCAAATGTCACAGTTGTTGTTTTGAAACACAGTTACACACAGGAAGCAGGAATATTGTTTCTGAAACGTCACATTTGATGACGTATTGAAGATTAAAAACTTTGAGTGAGCCTCAGTGTAGAAGATGTCTGCCGGAGAATGTGGCTGCTGCTCGGACACCTGCTGGGATTGTCTGTCGTGTTCTGCTGACTCAAGGGTTTTCCAACTCAGGTAATTTGAGGAAAGTCTCAAACGAACCCAAAGGAAGCTCTCAGGAAGCCCACAGAAAGAACATTAAAGGCAACACTTGCTTCAGCAAAACCACCAACAAACCAAATGTTTTGTTTTTAAATCTGAAGATGTGAAAACTTTAAACCTTACAAAGTGAGATAAATGTCTCAACTGTGGGATTTAAGTATTTAACACCAGTGTGCTGTCCTTCAGTGGTAACAGTGGTTATCTGCAGCTCTAACAGGCCATTCATCAGTCCGTCAGCGGCCTAATTCTGACTAATCGTTCTGCGAGCAGCCTGTGTGGCTCTCGTTATGTTGTATGGAGGAATGCAGCGTCTGGCGAAAGATTCCCTCAGCGCTGAGATTAGACATATGGGAGCGAGTGTGTAAACAAGACTTTGGTGCACGCCACATGATCAGAAAACGGTTTCCTCCTGCTCTGACAGTAATCTCCTCCTGCCAACACCAGCAGCAGGGGTGTGACGTGATTCTTTGGGACACTGCATGCTTCCAAACATTATGTTGTTAGACGCATAAATGCATACACACATGCACAGGGTTAACAGTACATATGGCTCTGTGCAGAAAGCTTCTCTGTGCAGTTTCCTTCATCTTCTGCACATCAATCCCAGCTTTAGATCTCCACATCTTTTCTCCAGGTTCATCCGCTTCTACAAATCACTTTATCCTGTCTTCACACATTCTCATACCAGCTACAAGCCGCTGGTTATAAATAATTTTCTCTTTGTGCTTCAGCAGTCCAGAAGATTCTCAGAAATTCCTGTAAAGTAGTCATACTTGGAACACAGAAGCTACAATAACAGCGGTGCATAATTAAAGTGCCTCAGGTCCTTTAAGGAGTCTGCTGTGGGTTCAATACTCTGTCAGGTGATGTGCTGACGATCTGCATTTGTTTAGCCATCATTCAGAGCTGCGTTCGCCGCTGTTTGTGAACTCACACGCTCACGGCTGACTCACACGGAATGAAGACTTGCTTCATACCTCATGATCGCACACAATTAATTCTAATTGGCAGATGACTGGAGACGGGAGAGAAGCCGAGGCAGGTCCACATAGCTGTGGCTTATTCGACCTGCCTGTGGTAGAAACTGTGAATGTCAAAGTGCAATTAAACAGCAGCTGCTGTAAGAGAGAAAGAGTATTTCAAATTCCTCCCTCCGGTTTATTTGTCAGACAAACAACATTAGTGTAAACCGTCTTTACATGTGGATATGAACACTGGAGACATTTTAACTTTGAACCTTTAGAAAACATGTGAAGATCTGCCTCAAGGACCTGAACTCAAAGTTTTAAAATTCTTCCCAAATTTTGAATTTGGGTAACATCATCTTAACAGAGATTCTTCTCTATAATCTCATGCTCACACTACAAGATATGAAAATAACATCACAGACTTCAGGATTTTAATCAGATTATCGTGCATGGCAGAGGAACGCACCACCTCACCTGACCGCACGTAAACAAAAGAGTCGGCGGTTAAATGAGTGATTATAACGCCTTGTGCAGAGAGGACACTTTTTTTTTAAGACTTTGGGTGAAGAAATGTCTGGGGAAATGCGCACAACATGGATTGTGTGTTCTCCAGTTAGAGCTGGAGGTAAGATTGAAGCTGTCAGATGCATTACAGTTGTCCGGCACTCCCGTGCGGGTTGCATCTTGCCACCGGTCGCCACTACCGTCCACTTAATACTGTCCTCTCTTGTCTCTTGTGGTTATTGTCACACACGACTTCTCCAGACCCGTTCATGACGTAATCGTCAAGATTTTAAATCCTAAATATGAAACATGTTTGATATAAATCGGGGCGTCCCAGACGATCTCCGAGCAGATCGTCTGGGACGCCCCGATTTATGAAGAAGTTGATGGATCGACTGATTCCTGTTAAAAAAGGACTTTAACCCCTTCTCTTATGTTGCCCGACATGTTGAATGACCTTCTGAGCTGTCAGACGCAGCAACAAGCGTCTTTGACTTCATTTAACACGTTTCTCTTGCAGCCGTTACAGCCTATTTTTTGGATCCCTTTCTCTCCTCCTCCCTCCCTCGAACAGAAACCTCTCAGACTGTCAGAGAAACCCTCTCGTTCTTGTCTCACCTCCTTCCTGTCGTCCTGCTTTGGCTCATTGTCTCACCTCATTCATCCCTGACCCCTGAGGGGAGGAGGCGGGGTCAAGGTGTGACCCTGGTGCCACACTTCAAATTGTGATGTCAGAGGTCAGCCTTTCAGGCCTCACTGAGAGGTCGCTGATGTTTTGTTTCTATCAAAGTGAGACCCTGAAAAAAGCATGACAAGTTTAAAAAGAAAAAGCAACACGAAGCTCTCTGGAATCTCAAGTGAGTAAAAGGTTCGTGCATTAAGAGGAAAGGAATTCTCTTTTTTTTGTTAGCATGGCGGTTGCTACGGTAACTTGGAGGAAAGTTAGGCTGATTTTATGGTGTGCCGTGCCCGTAACTAATGACACGCCGCCAGCGTTATACCCCAATATAGACACAGCCTGGAATAATATCGCCGGCTTTCCTCAAATAAAATCACAGAGAAGAGAAAAGTCCTGAGGCGATACTATGTGTGTATGTTCTCAAGCACATTACGGCTGGATTTACACAAAGTCCACTCCTCACAGCACACACACACGCACACACACACACACACACGTGCTTCTATCGCCAACATTATTCTCTGCAAACTGCAGCGTGAAAACTTCATTAATCTGATCGTGTTAATTCTCTGCTTGGTTTGGAGGATGACGACTAAACGCTGCTCCTCTTCTATCACCAAACCTGTTGGTGACGTGCTCTATCTCTTCTCTTTAAATGTTTCTGTGTGAGAGGACGCAGTGACGCACACAAAAGCACAGTGAAAAGGCTTATCGTGATTGATTGATAAAGAGACAGACTGAGCAGAGAGCTGTGCAATCATTTCCATTAATTAAAAATCAGGAATGCATGATTGCCTCTTCCTTCTCTCTGGGATTGTAAGAGCCACCGTATTGCTGCCCCACTGTGTGGTTTGACACTGCATGCAGACGATCAAGGAGCAGAAGGTATACGAGCATGTGTGCTCCAATCACATTGGTTCCTTTACCATCTCTACTATATTGTCTTTACTCTGATCCACTCCTCACGGGGTAAGAAGCTCCCAGGCCTCGTTGCCCCTCAATCTCTGAAGCCCTGGGTATACTTGCTTTGAACTACTCCAACGCATATCCTGCGGTGGTTTGGAGCGTTGCTTGTGCAATGTAGGGTTGGATGTTGTTCAGACCGGATGAGACAACATCGGAGACACCAGAGAGCGGCTACAACAATGGTGGAAAGATTTTAAGAAAAGTTCATAGATCAAGTCTGCAACTACCCGCATTTGCGTGGTGCTCCCTCTAGAGGGATCCTCCAGTAACACACGTACATTGGCAAGTATATGAACATTTACGTTCATGTCGCAGCTGGTTGTCTCCGTGAAACATTTGAGCCTTAACTGTAATAGTAGAAATAGACATCCAGGAGAGAAAAGACAGATCTGAAGCAAGAGTCTGGAGCCATATTTAATTTGTAACCACAGCTGTCAGACCAAAGAAGAGGAATGAACACTGGACAATATTTTGCTCTGAGATGTATGGAAGTAGAAGTTCAAGGAAGGATTAAATGGAAATCAAAGTCAAACAAAGTGCAGGTAACCCAAAGTGCAATATTGAGTAACTGACTGATTTATTTTCTACCACTGCTCCCACCCTAATCTGTGCCCTCCCTACACCCCCCCTCTCACCTTTGAAGTTGTAAAAACTGGCTTGATGTTCAGGAAGGACCTTTTTTAGGCTGCCCACTTTCCTCTCCACATTTTCTGTGCTGTAAAACGCTTCAGGTTAGATTCTGGCGAGGTTCCTGGCTCGAGGTGAGGTTTGGCAGTGATTCCTTCACCGCTCTCCTGCATGAAGGTGAAAAAGAGGGACTGAAGAGATGAAAGAGTCCAGGCTTCATTGTTTACATGTGGGCACTGGACTCGAGCTGACATGTTCATCCATCTTTCGTTAGCATCTGAAAGCGCAGCCGCTCTGGATCGTCTCCCGGCCCTGCAGCCTTCAGACAGCAGACACATGCCGGAGCGGTACAAAGGTGAGACATTGGTGCTCCCTGAAGGGCTGCAGGAAAGGAGAAATGCAACAAATCAGACTCAAAGCTGCGGAAATTGGACTACATGCTACGTGAGATAGACCAGAACCCCCCTTCTCCTTAATCTTCATGCACATCACACTGCAGTGGAATGTCCCTCTAATTTCTTTGGCACCTCGAACCTTTTAAGAAGGAAATCTGAACCGAGCTGAAGAGGTCTTGGCAGCATGCAGTTCCATTTTTGCTAGTTAGGTTGTGTTTTTCTTGTTAGATGTGGGTTATTATCTGTAACCTATCCTACCCTCATGAATTCACAGCTGAGTTTCATGCAGACACGTGCACACATGCACACACTCTCAGGCTTAACCTGAGAGAAACAGTAGCTGCTGAGGATTCAGAGTGTTTGTTTTGAACCTGTTTGAAATGAAAGAGGGTGGAGTAAACAGCTGCACGAGGATTCACATGAAGTCAGGTATGTTGTCAGTCACAGGGAAGGACTGAAGAGCGGCTTTGAAATGCTTCTTTCTGTGAGCGACAGAAGTTCTTTTGCAGAGATAAGCTCATCAGGAATGCAACAACTATCCAGATGTGTTGTTTTGGAGCTAACAGAAGGGTGACTGTGACTTATTCTTGGATACAAGTCTTCATTTTGCAGGTTCACCCGACAAAACTAGCCTCCTCTATCTACCGTGTGTCATTGCTGTGCATGCTTCACCTCACAGAAACTCTAATGTGACAGCTAACTGACAGCTAATCAAAGCCGCAGAAATCATATTTCACAACAATACCATCGGCCTGGCATGATTGCTTTTCTCCCCCTGGACAATTTCCGACGACAGTTTCATCACGGACGAAACCAAATCCAAAGTTTTTATTATTGAGAAATGATCATGATGTTGTTGAGAGCGTTCACAGAAAAGATTCATTGCATGCTTTGTAGAAAACATCAATGTTGAAGATACTTCTTCATGTGGCTCTTTAGCACGCTTTAAACACGTGAAACTGATCAAACAAAGACATGTTTGTTTGCCAAAGTAAAAAGGTGTTCATGGTTTTAAATCCATTTCTCAGGTACTGATTGTGTTTTGGCTGTTTGCTATCTGATACTGCAGTACTCACTCTAGTGCTTTGTAACAACAAAAACTATTTTGTATTTAAATGGCCAACAGGTTCCCCCGTGCACAGCCTGAACACGTCCTCAGGTGTGCACGGTTGCAGGAACGAACCTGAGGAAGCTACAGGCGTAGCGTGTTGTTCACTCACAATAAAATACATTTATTTTCAGTGTGCCATGGAGTTTAACTATTTTGTATTTGTTTATTGTTTAATATTTAGATACTTTTGAACATAGAGCGCACAGTCTGTAAAAGTCAAATGCATGGTATGTATTTGTGAGCGTACCTGGCCAATGACACTGACTCTGAAGCTATGGTTGTGTGTCTGTTGTGTAGAAACATGGTGGACACTAGAAGAGACCTGCTTCCTCTCAGGATGTAAAGAGGTAGTTTTAAAGCTGATGACATTTGTTTGTACTTTAAGGTTGTTATAAAGCAATGGAAGGGGCGGCAGTCGCTCAGTCTGTAGGGACTTGGGTTTGGAATCATAGGGACGGAGCGGATCAAAGTATGGAGGTCGGTCTGGTCGGGTCTTTTTCCCGAGTACTGCAGAGGTGCCCTTGAGCAAGGTAACGACCCCTCAACAGCTCTGGCATGCTCCCTGTGTAGCAGCCCCCCCTCACTCTGACATCTCCCCTTTAATGCATGAATAAAAGAGTGTAAACCAGAATCTCCCCTCGTGGATTAATAAAGTATGTACGAATAAATACATACAAGAAACAAACACATCGTCCGCTCTTCCACTCTTGACCTTAAACAACTCAAACAAAATGTGTGAGAGAAGATCCACCTCAGGCTCAAACAGCTGGCCCATCATTCTGGGAAATGAGTGTGAATAGTTTTGTTTGATTAGGAAAGCTGCAGAAACAATCTTTAAAAAATCCCCTTTTCTTGACACACCCGTAGTCTTTATTTTAATCTCAGATGTGCATTAAACTCCCACAGAATGGGGTTTCTTGAGTTCCTCTCAGGGCAGAGCAGAACTACAATGGGGAGCTGTAAAGCTGCTGTTGACGTCCTCCTGCAGAAACCCCCTTCTTCTGTTTGCTGTATATATATTTGTTTCCTCATTTCTAAAACCACAACAGCCATTATCTGTGTGCAGTAGCTAGTCATGCATCTACATGAGTGTGTTAAAAAGGTAACACTGTTCCTGCTCTTAAAGGTGGAGTTTAGCATGCTAGGCTAATGTTCATGTAAGCCTGTGCATTATCCTCTCTGACCCTGTGTTGAACTGAGCTTAATTGCTCGCCAGCGTAGCCGACTGTTTGCATGCACGTTATATGGAAGATAATGAGGATAAAGTAGAGGTCGGGATTCACCCGTTTCTTCAGGGGCAAAATGTTTATTTAGACGTTGTGAGTCAGACGAAGAAAAAAAGAAGCATGTAGTTGGAAACGAGTGTTTTTCAGTGTAACTGCTGCTGCTCTGTGATACACATAACAGCCGGTTGTTTGCACGGCAAAGTGTGGATTACTTTTCTGTTTTTACTCCTTCAATTTAGACAAAGACAGGAAGGCAGCGCTCTCACTGTGAAGTCATGAGAAAGAAAACTCGCAGGGGAAAAAAAAAAAAGAATTGTCCCTGAGGTTAGCGCCGGGATTCTTACGGCTTCAATCATGCACACCATAATTGGTTCAAACTGAGAGCAATCATTTCACACTCGCAGTCAAATGTGTCTTTGAACATCGAGGCGTGTGCTGACGTGAGTGCATTTTTTTCTCCTTGTGTTTGCTCCGTGTGTGTTTTGCATACAGTGTGGAAAGTCCCCGAGCTCAGAATAACACAATGATTTAACACGGTGTCATTAGGCCAGTCTGATACAAGGTAAGAGCTTATCTGGGACTGGTTTTTCCAGACTGATCCAAACCAACACTTCATTTAACACACAATGAGTCTCAGTATCACTGCATCCTTATTTCTGACCTTTAAGTCTTTTAGCTTCATGCTTTAATGAGTAATCAGATCACATGGTGACACAGAGGAAGTCCACCTTGGGGGGCAGTTTGGATGATAAACTGGTTTAACTAACCGACGGGAATTTGAAGCTCATTCTCATTCTTAAGAGGAAGAAGATATACTTTATTAATCCCATGAGGGGAAATTCAATTTTACTCTCTGTTGTTGAACATGCTACACACACACACATAGGCTGAAAGACACACACATGCACAAACAGGATCCTGGACATGCTCTAATGGAGAGATGTCAGAGTGAAGGGGCTGCCCACAGCGAGCGCTCCTCAGCTGGTTGGCAATAAAAGACTCATAGAGAAACTGCTTTAAGGGACTTAAAGGAAAGATGTATAAGTTGCAATCAGGAAGACCCGGAGTGGCTAATCTGGAGAATCAGGAAACATCCTGCTGGGCCGCGCTGGTTGTAGGGTCTTAAGGGCCGGAGTATCAGACAGTCAATAGATCATACAGGCTGCACTGGCTATAGGGAAGGATATGAGTAACATTTCACTATGGACAGTAATGTTCTTGGACAGCTACAGTAAATAGTATGATCGGGGTTGGGGAGGTCCGTGTCTCACTGAAAACACAAGCTTAGCATTGGGTCTGTTATTATGTCAGTTCCTTGACATCGGCTGACTGCCTGGTCGGTCAAACTATTTAACACACAATGAGTCTCTGTATCACTGAATCCTCATTTCTGCACCAAGCCGAGAGAGCAGCCGTGGTCAGTTCAAATTCACAGGTTGGCAAACACAGACGTTTCTTAGCCTCCTTTGGAATAAAAAAAAGAAGACACTCATGTCTCTTAGGAAGCTATCTGAAGCAAGGAGAGGAGTGAATCCATGAAGCAAGTAAACTCCTGCACATTGTCTAAATCACACAGAGACAATGTGCAGGAGTGCACTTGCCATTTTTGACAATAGAAAACGTGTATGTATGCCATAGGTAGGGTGCCCAGGACTTACCAGAGGTTTCTGATTTATTCTCTTGACGGTTGATTGGAAGCTGAAATGTACTAATTTGGATCGTAGGACAACTTGACACCTTGCGAGTGAGAACGTGTTTGCGTTTCCTCACTCAGGTGGCTTCATGTGTTATTTTCCGTCACGTTTCCATAGCAACAGTCAGGTTAAAAAGTCAAAATCATCTTAGACAAGACTGCAGCCGTCTCTTTCCAAATCCCTTAACACGCCTAACAATGCAAACACACCACAAGCTTTTATTTTCTTTGCCTTTCATTTCTCTATTCGTAGTCATGAGCGTTTCCTTAAATTCAGCAGCCAGTCTCCGGTTTGCTGCTTGACTTGCCGGTCTGCCGCCACTCCCTGACAGCTCCTCTCTTTCCACGCCGGCGTCGCTGAATGTTATCTGCACAGCTGCGTTAGCCCAAATCCTCGTGCCATCCTCCACGTCGAGTGCAGTGTGTGTGAGACTGTGAAGAAGCCACAGAACAAAAGCATCTTGTGTCCCATCATCCCCCTGTTATCTGTCCTTCCCTCCCTTATTAAAAGAGGGCTTACTTCATTTTCTATTAATTACATGAAAACAATGATTTTGGCCTAAGACGCGCTCCCCCGGCCATTCTGGAGCCACTTAAACTGTTCTTTAATCTCGGTTATGAAGAGGGAACAATGACGCTGTTGTTCTGCAGAGGAGGAGGGAAAAAAACATCATTTAAATGACACCGAGATAATAAGCGAGCAGTCTTGCAGTGACTCGTATGAATATCTTAAATCTTGAATAAACATACTAATAATACTTTGTTGAATGGATCACTGGATGCTGTGTGTGTGAGCTGCTGCTCCTGCATTGAAACTGTCAACAATAGGGGTGTTAGATATTGTCCTAAGTCATTGTAACAGGTACTTTGCATTTCAACAATGCCCTCTAAAGAAAGGAACAAGACCCGGATCAGGCTTTGAGAAAAAGACGACACCAGCAGAGGAAGGTTTGGATCAGCGGTGACCCTCGACATCTCAATCCCCGCACAGTTTAAACTTCAGTTATAATCTATAGAATAAATGTTGGACTCCAATCAGAGTTCATCGTTTTGAGCAGCTGCCAGCTTGCAGCTTTCTGAGCAGACTAACAAGTTCACATTATCATAAGTGAAAACGCTGTTTATCTACACCTTAGAAAACGCTGTGTTTACTCTGTAAGCGAGCATCCTGAGGGGCTGTCTTCATATTTTAAATTTGTTCAACTTCTTAACTCCATCAGCAGCCTCAACGGTTCTGCAGGCGGCTCAGGAGAAAACTCACCGTGTGCCGACAAAACTCACAGTGAGTTACTAAGACTGAAAACATTTCATCAGTCACATTCACGTCGGTGTGAAAGAACATCCACGAAGGAATATGAAGTCGACCAAGCCTGTTCCAACTTCAACTTTATTATTATTACTTTATAATCTGCAGCAGGCGTCAAGACAACAAATACACAAAAGACAGAGTGCCTTCAGTCAGAGCGCTGCAGTAGGTGAAAGAAATAGTTATAAATAATCTAGCTAAAACAGATAAGAGAAGAATGGTGACTGGACTTAAGCTTGTTTAGTTCTTTTCTCGTCTTCTGACTTCTCAAAGTGCTTTCACACCGCAGGTCACACCTACACATTCACACACTGATGGTAGAGGCTGCTGAGTAAAGAGTCCATCAGAAGTAACTCATCCCATTCATACACTGACAAGGAAGCAGCAGGAGCAATTCAGGGTTAGGTGTCTTGCCCAACGACACATCGGACATGTTGCTGCAGGAGCTGGGGATCGAACCCCGAACCA
This sequence comes from Tautogolabrus adspersus, assembly GCA_020745685.1. Classification (NCBI taxonomy): domain Eukaryota; kingdom Metazoa; phylum Chordata; class Actinopteri; order Labriformes; family Labridae; genus Tautogolabrus; species Tautogolabrus adspersus. Next base: position 27,592,478 of record CM036548.1, on the reverse strand, counting down.
TCCGGTTGAGAAACGATCGACTCTACCAACTGAGCCACAGCCGTAATGAAGATACACAATAAAAGTGTCAATCTAAAGATCCGTCTAACCCACATGCACAAACAATACACATAAAAACACAGCAAAGTGAAGCTTCTCGATGGCACCAGGGACAAAAGAAGCTCTTTAAATGGTAACAAAGTGCATGTTAGCAACGTTACTTCACATAAATAAACATGTCATATTCATTCAGAAGGACTCCAGAGTAGTTCAGTGTTTCTCTTTTCATGACTTTGGAACATGAAGGAATCAAAATCGATCAAGATCCAGAAGTAGCTCCACCCTCCCTGTGTCTCTTTGACTGTCGGTGCAGAATCACCTCCTGCAGCTGTGAAGCTCATGCCTATGGTTTCATCTTATTTTTACATTGATGAGTGCAAACCTGCACTGTAATATAACTTATGAGTACGATTATTGATTTGTTTAAATGATTGAAAATCATCTTTAAATGTTTCTCACAGCCGACATTAAAAACGAGACACAAATAAAAATCTTCTTATCGTCCGTGTCTCTTGGTCAAAATGTCCTCACGCTCTCCTCATGAACATTTGACGTGTTCTGATATCTGCGTTCTGACTAATCTTCTTAGAGCTCTATAATGAAATTAGCCCTCAGCTGCTGCAGCTCAGCTTTCATTTGCATACATCCAGCTGAGCGCTGACCAAAACCTTTCAACCAGGCACAGGAAGCAGAGTTACGTAATGACGCTGTGTCATAAACTACACCGTTTCCTTCAGCGGGATAATGTTCATTCAGGTCAGTTCTTCAAAGACTCGTCTTCACTGGAAAGCTGAGCTGTTGTACAAATTAGGTCTCAAAGTATCACAAATGCACGGCGAATGTGACACAGATATAAAGTGAGATCCTTTTTATTTTAAAGAATGCTCTTATGAGTCGCTGGTAGCAGTTAGTGCATGCGCCTCATGTACGAGGTATAGTCCTCTAAGCGAGCGGCCCGGGTTCTTTCCTGAATGTCGTTCCTCGCTCTCTCTCCACGACTTCTGACTCTATTCAGAAATACATTTAAAATGTTTGGGTCCGAAAGACTGAAACACACAAATGTTTTAGAATTGCTCCAGTAGAAAACATGTTTTTATCAGAATGGGCAGAGTGTCGTGCAGGGAAAACCTGACCAATCATAATCACCATGAGGCTTGGTCCCCCACTCACACACTCAGATTGTCATTGAACAACTTTATTGACCTGGATGGATCTTTGTAGAGAAAGACCTTTTGATTGAACAGTAAGACCCTTTTTTTTTAACCTTACTATACACCAACAATAATTTTACCTCAAAGAATATAGAATACGCTCGTCTCTCTCTGCCTGCACAGGTTAGTTTGTTTGTTCAGTTTGCTTTCACAGGATCAATCAGTGAGATGTGTAGAGAGTGAAATGATAAAGTGAGCTTACTATATGATCAGACATTAAGGAAACATGCTATGTTGAAGTGCTGGCTTCTCTGACAACAATGCAGCAGCCAGTATGTCCTCCTTCTAACTTTAGATTCTGGTCCTGAATGCTCTGGATTAGTTTGGACCAGAGAAGGTAGGCGGTTTTAAGGCACCCCCACACGGCCGTTTTGGACGCCCCTCGGTTTGCCAGATATGAGAGCAGTTATCAGGTCAAACCAACAGGTGTTGCAGCGATGGAAGCGGGCAAGAGAACTGGTTCAGATAGAAGTGATTGTACCCGACCTAAAAAGCCTCTGCATGTTTCTAATAAGCTCCACGAGCAGAAACGTGCTCAAACTAGGATCAATATTGGAGATGCTTTTGAAAAATGGAGAGAGGTTAGAACGCAGAAAGGTTTACAGACTGATGCAGAGCTGGCTAAACACTGAAGCTTCAGTGTCCACCACATGGTGACCTGCGTGAGCATCGACTCTAGAGAGGAGGGCGGGGGGGGCAGCTCTCTACAATGTTTTGAATTCTGACTGCAGTACCCATTTTAAACACTAGGAGTCAGAGTTACATATTGCTCCTTTAAGATAATTGATTAGCGTTGCTCTGAAACACAATAACTCAGACAGATCAGGGTCTGCCACAGTAAATGACTGTTTTTGTAAATGAGGTTTGGTTGCTATAACAACAACAACAACAACCTAACAAATGTTACTGGTTTCCACATAAGCATATTACCTCAACACATTTTTTTTACATTCACACGAAATGTTAGACACCTCAAATACAATCTTATCCCATCAATTCTTTTTTACATTTGAGTTATTTATTCCCTCAAATATGTAAAAAAACAAAAACAGTCTCAGGCTCAAAAGTCCCGTTGTGACCTTTGAAAGTTGTCGACCTTGCAGAGCACACCACAGGCTCTCTCCCGGGGGTTTGATAACAATAAACACTCGGTTATGAGTCATGCCCTCTCAGGGTGGATTCAGTATCACGTCTGTGTGTTCCTCGGCCTCCAGAAGCCCCACAGTCCCTAAAACTCCATAAACACACACTTTTACAAGGTGATGTATGCCTGCGGCTTTGCAGTCAGTAAAGTTTCCAACTCCTTATGGGTCACAAATGGAGGTGAGTCCATGCTTAATGACATGTTTTACCCCACGCCCCCCCATCTGCTGACGCACACACACACACACACACACATTCATACCCACAGTCCCCACCTGCTGAGGTTGAACAAATATATAAAAGCGTTTCATGGTTTTGACACTGTTATCAGAAAGGAGCAGGGCGGGGCCGGCTGCAGTAGCTGTGGAGTCACGAGAGTAAAATGCCTCCCACTGAGGCGAGTCGACGTCTTGGGAGATTAAAGTCAAAGTGTGTGTGTGCGTGTATACAGAGTGTATGTGTTTGTGTGAATTAGGGGGGAGTAAGTCAGACAGCAGGGCTTGGTTTGTCTCGATCCCACTCGGCAGTTTGCTGGTGTTTAGTCTCGGAGGAAGAGGGGGAAGAAGTCCCCCCCCCCGACACACACACACGCCCTCCTTCTGTTTAGCTTTTTAAACCACTCAGAGCATGTCGTAGGGTGTGAAGACACTTGTTCTTTATGAGACAGAAATGGTGATTAAAATGAAAGAGTTCTGAAAGTGATAATAAAGAGTAGACGGGTTAAATCTAATTATGAAATGTTACCGCCCATGTGCACTTCCTGTTTTGTCTAAACAGATTCAAGCTTTGTCGAGATTCTGCTTCAGTCAATAAAATAACACCTTTCAAAGGTTTTACCGGCTCTGCAGATTTACCTCCTCTCATTTATGACACATATAAAACACGAGTACTGCAGTAACCTCATTTGTTCTGGCAGCAGTGATCGTCCTGCTCCTCTGTGCTGTGATTGGCTGTTTCGATGTACCTCAAAGCTTTGATAGGGCGTTCAAAGAAGCTCTTTTACCAAGAAAGAAATGTTTCCATGGGTCAGTCCACCCTGACCCATCGTTTTAAAACACAACTTCATCTTTTCAAAGCTGAACTCGTTATTAGGATAACCTTATGAATGCTAACGAGTCAGAGTTTGTTTAGCTTAAGGCACCAAAACGTCTTACCTAAATTAAGACGAGGTCAACACTGTGGGTCACAATACAAATGCAACCTTAAGATTTCTTGTACATGTGACACGAATAGCACAATCCTTTCTTTTTATTCTCCTTATGTACTGCAATTAGCTTTAACCAATTACACAACATAAGGAAGTAGCCAATCAGAGTGAACTATGACAGGACTGTAATATACTGAGACAGAGTGAAACTTTTCATTTACTAGTGTTGTAGTGCTCAGGACCGGATTCAGGACCACTTTTTGAAGGTCTCGGAATCAAGACGAGACCAAGTCTTGGTCTCAGACTGGGCAGATTTTAAATCAAGACCACCACAAACATCTCTACACTTATTATAATCCACATCCACCTGACAGTCACGATAAGCATCTTATTTCAAGATATTAAAGACATTCATCTGGATTTCTGTTAGATGAACAAACTTAGTAAGAACTATTTTATTTTGTTCAATCTCCTGATGATTTTTCATTCATATTTATGGTCTTAGTCTTGACTCGGTCTCAATACTGAATTGTCTCGGTTCTGGTTACTGTGATAAAATCCCTGCTAAGATCGTCCTTTAACCAAAGACTAAAACCAAGGCCTCCTAGCTTAGCATCAACCTTTGTTTGGTTGTATCACTGAGTGTGCTCTGTCTATCTTCAGTTCATCTGTTATCAGTGCACCCCCTCCCATCCAGCAGCCTTCAGGTGTGACCCTAACCCCTTCAGTTGTTTGCTAGCAGAGGAAAGTGACAGATCATGATATGCAGAGTCAAAGACGAGAGATGGGTTGCTCTCCCTCCTGTGTGGACACCACGTCTATTTCAGGGGAAAAGTAACTCTCACATTTGTTCAGGTCACTCCAAAGAACCTCTGCTCACTCATGACTTCCTTTCTCTCTCCTTCTGTGTCTCGAGGACTCGCTTATCAGAAGACATTAACGGGTCTCCAATCACACTGAGTGTCATTATGATTTGACGGGTTACCGAGGTACTTTTCATTAACCTCAATTGTAGCCAATGATCATCCAGCCCCTTCCTCACTTTGTGCATTTGGTTAATTAATTTTCCTTCTGTGGGCGACTATTCATAGAAAATACATCTCTGTAGATTTGAAACATATTAACTCACCTAAATCTCCACAGGTATCAGATTCTATTTCAGGTGTGTTAATGGTTAAGTGCACATGTATGAAGCCGACTGTCCTCCTTATCACATGTCACAGTCAGTGCTGACCCACTAAAACTTTTTCTTGAGGTAATTGACTGATCGGGGATTTCAATGGTCAGTTTTTTGTTGATGACATACCGTTAAAATTAAAGGAGATCTCTTATTCTCACTGTCACCATTAATGATGTCAGTCTGGGACATCTGTTGAGGAGCGTTACGTGATGTGTAGCTCAAAAACCTCCTTATTTATCTGATACTGGCGTCACTAAAATCCCTCATTTCAGCCTCTGCCTGAAACTGTTCATTTCAGCTGCTGTCTCTTTAAGAGCCCCCCCCTCCCCACATGCCCACTCTCCTCCGATTGGCCAGCTCTGTTCGCAGTCGCAGGGAGATTTGAGTGAGCGTTAAAGGAGCTGTCGGGGTGGGCGTGTCCTACAACTTTTGCTCCATGCTTTGCTCTGATACGTCTCACAGAGTTCTCGTAACGTCTCGTGCACCCTAAATGTCTTTATCACACCTGAATGTAGAATGAAACATCCTGTCAGAAACCCCAAATCACTACCAGACATTTTTGCTGGACGTGACAATCCAATATCAAACAAAAGCTTTCCCCAGTCCGACATTCCCAGTCGAGCAGCACACTGTGTACCTGCCTGCTGAGGCTGAAGTGACAGCAGGACGCGTGTCCACACAGTGATGAGGCCTGTTGTTAAGACTGGATCCAATCTTTTCTTTTGTCTACAGGTCGGCTTCTTCAGGGCAGAGGAGGAGTAAACACAGGTTGACAAACTATCTCTGATGAAATCATGGGACAGTAGCTGAAGTGTGTGTCTGTCCCTGCACCTCTTCAGCAGTGAGCCGCTGACTGATCCCTCATTTGCGTTGTCCTCGTGTGCCAACACAAACAAACTGAGCGACAGCAACTGTTAACAAGCTGAGCCCACAGACACAAGAGTTTAAGCCCGTTGCTTTGTTTGGATTGGCATATAATCAGAGTTTCCAGACACAGGTGATGTCATTTCATCGTGATGGAGCACAAATCTATATCTCATTATCTTGTTGAGTGTACACAGAAATGCACTAAACACACACGGATGCTTTCCTTTGCTGTGGTTCACTTTTATTGTTGTTTAATATCCCTGGGAGAGTTGAGGCTCCCGTCTACCTTTATCAGGTCTTTTTGTCCTCTTTGTTCCATTTGATTCTCTTTCACAGAGATACTATCATAGAAACATCTGGAGAAAGTTTAAAATGCTTCTTAATGCAGAGTTGTCGTTGACACTGTTTTTTACAAAGATTCCCTCAGAAGGTAAATCAGGAGATTCAATCTCTGGTTATAGCTTTAAAAATGAAAACGTCAATATATTTATGTAACGTGGTATTTTTCAATCCTAACAGAAGTGCATGATTCTGAACAATAACTGAACCACGTGTGTGTTTGCCTCAGCCTCAACTTCCCTCTGTGTGCTTCACTAAAAACAATCCCAGCCCGTCTACACCACGGCAGCAACATGAGTGTTTTTTTTTTAGTGTTCGTACTCAAGTCAAAGTCAAACAGCGGTGTTACAAGTGATTAAGATATTTATGATGAGTGGGCTGATCCTTCAAACTGCAGCTGTATAACAGGAGCGCCACAGAGAGCCTTTAATGAAGCCATAAAATGTAAAGATTAACGCAGGCTTTACGAATGCTCTCTAAACGTCTGACTGTGTGTGCGCGAGTGAATGCTCGTGTGTGTGTGGTGTGTGTGTGTAAATGTGAAGAGCTGTCTGTGTGTCAAGCGGTACATGCCTCGGCTTGCAGAAGAATGAATGATTAATCTGCGCTGCTTTGTGAGTAATTTAAACGTCAAGTTCTCTTCTTCTGCTTTTTGCTAATGTGATGTGTGTGAAAGTACCCCCCCCCCACCCTATCCCCCCAGCCTCCTCCTCCTCCATCTTTAATCTGGCGAGCCGGTCGCTCTGCTGTATTTCAAAGTGTCTGCTCGGTGATTTATTGAGACTGATCAGGGAGTAACATGAAGCAGAGCGACCTACAAAGGAGCCGTCTAACCCTACACCTACACGCTGAATGATACAGCAAAATAACAGCTAATGAGAGAAAATAATATAATCTCGTGGTTGTGTTTGTGTTGTTATTTCTTGTGTGGTTGTACTGAAAATGCCACAAGGTCACACTATAGTTCCCAGCTTTGATGAAGTCGACAAAGGGAAATAATGAGAAGGAAATGAAAACAAATTTCTTCTGTAAAAACAACACAAAGCAGGATACGAATCTGTGTTAGAGCCAATAAGTCCTGTGACGACCCCGTCACCAGGCCACTGAGAGTCTTTGGCTTGCTGCTGCTGTCTGCCTGTGCGACTGCTGCAGGAGGTTTGAGTCCTGGCTGGAGGCTCATCGCCAGAATCAGCTGCACCTGGGCCTGGTGCATTCTAGTCTACAAAGATCTGCTGGATTCACTCTCTCTGGCTCTGGACTCTGACGCTCTGGCCTTTCCAAAAAGCCACAGTTCAGTGTGCAGTGCGGACTTTTCAGTAGACTGAACCCTCGTAGTCATTCAGTGGGCATTTTTTGGGTCCACCTCAGTAGACTGAACATTTCAGCATGGAAGCTAACTTCCTGGTTTTATGCAGTGTGGTTTGAATGCATCCTTTCAGGACATGAGTTGTATTTGAACACCCACAATGCTGTGCGAAATTAAATGCAAAATGTCACTTCACGTGCGCCTCCAAATCAAATGAAACAAGAATTAAGGTCAATTCATGAAATACCCACACATGCACAAACAGGACCTGTGGACAAGCATTCATGGAGAGATGTCCGAGTGGAGCTGCGACACTGGGAGCGCGCCAGAGTAGAGGCAGTACTCGAGAAGTGACCTGGCACCTCTCACCGGGACTTGAGCCCTCTGGTTTCCAATCCAAGTCCCTACAGACTGAGCTACTGCCGCCCGGATTAAGAGGGGACTTCCCATCCGTCCTCTGGTCTTTGTTGATGGTTGAAAACTGTTTTCAGTATCACTGGCTGCTGTTGGCGGTCAGCATTCATAGTTTAAAGATGGTTGTTCAAAGATAAACAGTCATGAGTAAGACACACACACCACACTGCTCTACACACGCAGACATAACAATTATACAGCTGCAGCAGAGCGCCGTCAAAGTGATGTGGCAGGTAGACAATACACCTGTGTGATGGATGGTGTCTACACAACATGTGATAGGCGGACAGAGTGTTGTTGGTGCTGTAGTCATAAATTACAATGTAGGACACAGGCATAATGGAGGGACTTCTATAATAACATGCACATACTATTCTCCAAATCAATAGGTTAGCCCGGCTGAAACTTGTCAGAGGGATTTTTTATGAGCCTGAATGCATCCAAGCTCTTGACCTTGCAGAAGAAATCCCCATCAATACATTTTTAAATTACAACTGGGAGCACACACCAGCTAAGACAACCTTTAACTGACCATGAAATCGACTGAAAGCACAACAAAGGAAGAACCAAGAGTAAAGATGGCCACACACTAGACGATTTTAGGCCTGATTTTGGGTTTGAATTGCCCAAAACAACAATTGAGGAGTCATGGCCCAATTCAAGGCTTGTCGTATCCGATTTTCTGTGTGTGATGTCACTACGATTATTTTACTGCTCCCAATCGAGTGAGAGCCTCCCCGATCTGTAATCATAAATATCAAACAAGTACGAAATTCCTTGGCTGGCTGCCTCCGACGGAATACGTGCAGCAGCAGCTGAGAGCGAGTAGACTTAGAAGCGTCACCAACAGGATTTTGCGTAATCAGATAACTCACCCTCAGCTCACGCTGCAAAACGTTTAAAGCTGCACATAATCTGTGTTCTTAGCCACGATCACATCCCTATTGTTTCGCTGCAAAACAAAACACACAGCAGGACAGCCAGCTGACGACGTTGATCATCCATATTTGTTTCTCTTCTGAAGTCACGTTTGATCACGTGAGATTCTGTGAGATTTTGTGTCTGTGAAGTCGTCTGTTGTCTCCCGGTTCAGAGGATTATTATGTTCAAAATCAGTTGTACCGTCCTCATGTCTCTGGTCTCACACATTTGAAAATCGTTTAAGATTTGAACATCGTCTGGTGTGTGTCCAGCTTAACTCACCTGTGCTATGACTAAATGACTAAATGACGTATCCTTTCTATCAGTTCTTATTTCACTTTATCGTGTTTTTTGTGGATCATCATGTTTCCCTTTAAACTTATCCTCAACAAGAGAAAAAAGACTTGTTTCTCTTGTGGTTCCAACTTTAAGATTCAAAGTCTGCGTGTTTTTATGTTTGGCACGTGCCGCACATTCGCAGCTGAAACGCTTTGAAAACTGCAAACTCATGCACGACAAATTGTTGCTCTAACCCTGCTGGTGTCAGATACTGAGTAAGCTTGTACACATACACAGCAGAGGCCTTTGATGTTATGATTCACACTCTCTCTCTCTCAAACACATACACAGCATTGAATATCTGTTTAAATGATTACCTGTTTTTCTCGGAGCAGCGTGTTATCTGCAGAGCCGGGGCACAGCTCTGGCCCGAGCCGTGCGAGAGCCGGAAACTCTCGTCACCTCTCGCCCTGCCCCTCTCTATCTCCTCCGGCTCAGAGCTGGTGTGAAAATATTTCACCTGAGCGAGAAAACAAGGTTATAAAAGCTCACAGGATGGGCTAAGTTATTCTTCTGGGCAAGAAGAACAATATACAGTCACAGCCTGGCACGAGGGGCATCTGCTGTCAGGAATCAGGAGGCGAAAACGACGTGCAGTCCAAACGTGTCTGTGTTTGTGTGTTCATGTAGTGTGCGATTAGAGGACGGGAGGAAGAGGAGAAGGGACAGTCACAGAACATCAAGGAGGGATGACACAAAGTGACCCTGACAGAACAGAATAATATCAGTTCTGCTGGAGAGGGAGGAGAGAGAGTTACTTCATCTGTCACACAAACAGAAATGTCAAGCCAATGGGGACAGGAAATGAAAGAGAAAAGATGTGGAGACAGGTAAGTGCCATGTTGGAACGATAAGTGAAGGAGAGGGCAGAAAAGAAGACCGACAGACAGACGGGGAGACAGCACTGAAGTAGATTTTTATTGGGATGACGGTCTAGACATTTTGAATAAAACATCTGAAATCAAAACATTCGTTGTGTGATTAAAAGCTAAAGTGATATGTACACGTAACACATTTTTCTTCCCAGAACGTTAGGGAGGAAACGCAGCGGCTGTGGTATGAGGCGCTCCGTAGCGCTCGTTTGTCTTCGTCACAGAATGACTGACATTGTTTCCATGAGGGAAAACAAACGGATTCCTCTTCATGATCATTATAAAGCCATTGAGGCAGACCTGGTGATGCAGTGTTATGACATGTGCAAGCTCTCTTCCTGCCTCCTAGACAGCAGGAGTGGTGGGAACCCGGATATTATGGCCGGTCAGCATTTCAGTCAGTGGAAAGAGAGACCATTGTTGTGTCAATCACGCTGACAGGAAGAACACACCGTGTTCCACTTTGTCTAGCTGATACGTGGTTCCAGGTGATGTTCAGCTGGGGACTTATTTCAGCCTTGCACTTTTGTTGTGCTTTCCATATATCAGGGGGATGTCAGCCAAAGTTGAATCCCTTAATCATCTAGTCTTTACTCAACTTTGTGTGAAAAACCCACTTCAGTCCCCGGTACATTGAAGACGACATCACAGGAAGCATTATGTTTAAGGCAACACCTTCCCTGACAGGTTGTATTGCATTGCTTTCAAGCTAGAGAGGGGGACGCCATTGGTCGCACTGCCCATGGCGGGGGACAGTGGTGATTCTAGACTCCATAAGGACCCCAGACAAAAATTCATTGGGGGTCCCTCCAACCAACGTGTCCCGATGCTTACTCCTCCTCCTCTTTCTGTTTTCGCTCCCCGATAGAAAATTCCTCTTCATTTTCCTTCAGTGACTTTCATTGACAAACTTTGGTTTTCACAGAAACATTGCTTCAACTCTTAGCACTGCGACGAGAGTGAGTGCTGTCAGATGGGGCCCCCTTTGGGAGGTTTCCTACTGTCATTGCAAAATTTGCCCATTGCATTGGTTTAAAGTTCATCAGCCCTCAATGGACCCCTCTGCTGACCTGGGGCCCCAAGCAGTTGCCTGCCTTGCCTGTTGACAAGCAGCGCCTCTGGCCGGGGAGCCACCTTCTTGATAAGCTGAGGCAGGCAGCTGTGCGAGGAGGGGTCCTTGGACTGTGAGCTACCATGTGAGAGTTTTGGCACAGACGCGACGGATCCAACTGTCGCCCAACACGGAGGGCAATCCGTCCAAACCGAGCAGAGAGAGCTGGTCGAGGCAGGACCCATCGCGGTGACAAAGGGTACTTCAGGGCAGACGGTGAAAAGTCCTCTGAAACAACCACTTTAACTAAACTGGAACATTTCACTTTTCAGAATTCGACCCAAACTTTGTCGAAATGCTTTTCTGCTCTGGAATAAGGAGAACGTCAATGAAACCATTAAAACTATTGAATGATTGTCATATACTGAACACAGGCTAATGGCCCTTTGAGTCAAACACAAGTTCAAAACCTTATCAGAGGTAAAAAAAATAAAAATAAAAATCAGTCCTCTATAAATGTTTGGTAGTTCCTGAGGCTGTGAAGAGTATTCTCGTGTCACTCAATAACTTGTGATTACCTTTTTATCTTCCTTGCATACTTTCTGAAAGGAGCCCTCTGGCTACTTCTTCCTCTCTTTAAAGAAGCTAAATAAAAAGGTATGTTAAATACAGGGGTGTCTCATCACTTATCTTCTATTCTTCTGTACAGTCTGACAGTATCTGGATCTTTGAGGACATTATGGAGAGCTGACAAAGGACCCAGAGCGACATTGATTTCCACCTGAAGTACAGATGGCTCGTCTGCAGGGTGTCCGCCCATCAGGACACGACACGGTTTTGATAATGATTATAATGATGGCTTGTGTGAATACCAGTCATAAGGAGTCTGGTGGAGGCTGTCTCTGCTGGCGAGCCGAACGCAAACACAGCTCGGCTGACTGGAGTAATCACAGATGCTGGTGGACAGATTTAATTTCGAAGGAGTCCTGCTGCGTAACATCCCCGACGTATATGCAGAATGTTGCACTCACTTGCATGTTTGTGGATCATTCATGACCATTTCTACCAAGTTCACTTCAGATGTTTCTGCATGTATTTAAGAACGGCTCTCTGAATTCTTTAAATACAGCTTTAACCTTGACGCTGTAGGTAGCCTCATCGTTGCTTTGATTTGCCATTTAAGTCAGGAGTCATAGTTTGCATGGTGCACAAGTCTGTACAGGGCGGTAGTCGAGATGATGGGTAAGTCAACGTTTTTTAAGACAAAGGAGAGTCACCTTATCTCCCAGTGTTATTTTAATCTGATCGACTCACGGCACAGGTTGAGGAAAGGATGCATGAGCCAGAATAAAAGCATGACGAAGCTGCTGGAGCCTCTTTTAGCAGCGGAGCAGAGAGGACAAAAAGCTTCATTAGCAAAGAGTGAAAATGGTCAACGCTCAACCAGCTCACATTCACTAATAGAGAGAGTGAATGGAGGATGATTGGTAAGGGGGGGGGAAAGACCATGCATTTCCTGTAAACCCAGAAAAATAGCATTACCTCTAAAAATAAGAGAGATTGCAGTGATTTAAAGAAGCATTTGGAACAGCAGCTACCCAGGAGCTTACATCCAGATTTTGCATCTGCTAAGAATCCGTAGGTGACACAAACCTGAGTATCTTCTAATGTGTATAGTTCTTATTGAATTAAGCATGCAGTAATATCCTGTGTTTACCCGCCCGTTCCCTCTAACATCCTAACTCCCTTTGTAAATCTGTAGGTCAGATCTTGAGCATTGCTAATTGTTCAGCAGCTACTGACACTCTTCCCTCCATTCACTGCTTTAGTACTTCATTGTTCTCTGTTGTGTTTGAGTCACACTCTGCCATCAACTTCAAGAATACCAAGTGACAAGGTTGCCCGTATTTCCTGCACCTGAGCAGCACCGCAGAGATCCTAAATAAAAGCCACCATCACTGTTTACAGCCGCCAGTGTGACAGCGCTGACACAGAACAATGGGGTCTATTGTGGAGCGGCACAATGCTCCTTTAATATGCTTTGACAAGGCGTGAGTGGTACAAGCGATGCAGCATCTGGGTTGTCATTGAGATTATTAATGACAGGACTGTGTGACTGCACTATTCCAACACTCTGTTTGTCTTCCATGAAGACATTTTGCTCAAAGCACGGTGGATGTTAGCATACCTGGAGGGTGCAGGGTTTACCAAACATCCTGAAGGGTTCAGAGGTCAGAGGTGTCTGAGAGGAGTCTTACAGCAAATGAGTCAGGAGCGTCGAGTTAATACCAGCCTGAATTAAAGGAGAGATGTCCGACACATCTCAGAGCTCTGTGTTACACTCTGTCAAAGAACATACACCAGGAGGAGTAAAATATGAGCGATGCATAAAAAGAAAACCATGGATGTTGTCATAGATGTAGCCAAGACGATGGCTGTGTCATACTCATTGAGTATGTAGCAAGATGCTAAATCATATATGCGATTCTGTGCATGCGAGAAATACCCCGATGTTTACTAGACCGAGCAGATTTTTAAAGTATGATACGGGAGCACACTGGTCATACTAAACCGCCCCGCAATGCACTGCAGCTCTCAGACTGTCTTGCTTGATGCTAGCGTAGCCAACGTAGCACAGACTGGAAGTACAACACATGACCCGTAGTATGTAGTTAATGCCTCGCCCCTAAATGTTGATTAAAGCTAGTTTACTCGTGTTTTGTGGGTTCAATCTCTTCACTTTTTTTTTAGCCACAGCGTGTCAGGTTGACAACTTTACATATAGAGACTGAAAATGTTCCTTCAGGGTTCATTTCTTACAAGGTTTTCTTTCTGGGAGCTAAACTCAAGTCTAAAAAAGAAACACACCCATACAAAAACGGCTTCCCTAAAGTTTGTCTTTGCAGACAGAGGACGTATAACGAGGAACTGCTAGCTGAGAACCACTAGCTAGTTTGTTGCTGTTCAGCTGGATTTTTACTGGAAGCCAAGTTTTCTGCAGAAGTCTCCTCATCGCCAAACAAACTGACTTAAAATCCCAGAAGAAAGCACTTTCATGTTTCTGTCTCTCTGACACTCTTTGGGTGAATTTAAGGGCTCACATTTGCTAACTCCCTGACAGAAATCATTCTTCAGCATCAATGATACTCCTAGATAACAGAACCCGGCAGAAAACAGGACCTAAAAGTGCAGGCTCACACAAAGCAGGAGCCAATAAAATGGGCTGGCTCAACTTTATTAAACAGTCCACGTTGGTACACAGGTAATCCTAAAACACAGAAGCAACCAAATCCAGGAGGGGTAGACAAAAAGCAAAGGTCAAAAAAAGCAGGCGATGGTCAAACAGTAGAAAACTCCAGAGTAAAGAAAGCTGGAACGAGGCGACACAAGGGAACACAAAATGAACAGGCAACACGAGGGAGGACACACAGGGGTTATATACACAGACCATCAGGGGATAACGAGACCGGGAAGACAAAGGCTGGAAAACACGACGAGCAGGATCTGAAAGTCAGAGACAATAGTCAGTACAAAATAAAACAGGAAATGACAATAATACTGAAATAAATGGGCAGAAACAAAACATGACCTTAGGTAACTTCACAGGTTGTGCCACTTAAACCTGCAGGAAAGTCGTTGGCTGGAAATATTCTGATATTAGAGATACATGTGGCACTTATGAACACCTCTGATAGACGTTCACCTCTAAGATAAAACACTGGACTTATGTGGGACTTTTGGGGGGTTGTAATAAAAAAGGAGGAACAGAAACTGAAAGACTTGTAAGCAGGAAGCAGCCCTCATCCTGGAAGAGGAACAACCCTTCTAAAACTCTAAAAAAGCAAAATAAAATCCAGAAATGAGACAGTCCGTAACGTTAGCTAAATAAATCCGACAGGCCTCTCTCCAGTGCTGCTTCTTACTCTGATAATGTGTGACTGCAGACAGAAGCTGACTCAACACACCAGAACCAAAACACATTTGTCAGAGTTTCAACCACTGTGTCTGCGCCACATATTTCAACAGGCACATAATGTGGTGTAACACCGGCATTATCTGCCTGTCACCACACCAGCACGAGGATCCGAGAACAAGCAAAGTTCCTGTTGACATTGTGGGATTATTCAGCAAATAAGCAGATCATTACACATTTCTGACTCAAGGCTTAAAAAAGGAAATATTCCTGTTTTTCAAGTCTGATAAAAATGATACTGACACGCCCTGTGTGCTAATATTTATAACTGTGGCGGCCACACAGACAGGCGAAGGTGAAATGATCAAGTCTTTCACTATTCGGGTATTTCACGCCAGTGAGGTTGTGACATCAGACTGTACCCACAAATGGACTTGAGCTTGTACAGCACTTTTCTAGTCTTCTGACTACTTCATGCACTTTTACAGCTCTTCCTAACGTCTGTACAGAAATGGTTTCTAAAGAAAAGTCAGTTAAGCAGCCCGAGGTTGTCATATCACAGTTATTGTATTTTTTAGTACCAGATTCCCTCTTTGTGTTCTACAGGGAAAGTTTACCGTCTGAGCTGCTAAAAAAAGACAGCTGACCTTTAAAATACATGGGCAGAAAAAAAACATGGAGCAGCGGAGAAATAAAACAAAGACAAACACTAAAACTCATTTTTTGAACAAAGTAAGTTTCTGTCCAAATCAATGAAAGGGTATAGATCAAAGAATGTAAACACAAAGACCCTCAGCATCTGAGTTTCAGGGTTATACATGCAAAACTGATTGCTACTTTTTGAAAATACCCCATACAAAACTCTTTAGGATGGTTTTCCCAAAAACGTGACTACTGTATTTAAAGGTCACAAATGGCACATGCCACATCACCATGTTTCTCTAACACTAATATGTGTCTCTAGTCTGTCTACAAACCCCCCAATGATGAGAAAAGTCCATCCTCTCCGTCTTCTGCCTGCTCCACTTTTCAGAAAATGTGTGCTCAAACAGGCTGTTTGGAGATTTTCCCTTCATGACATCACAAAGGGCAGTAACCCCTCCCCCAGATGGGTGACACTCCCACAGCTAGGTGTTTGTTCTGCCCTCTGAGTCTGCCTTCTCACCGTAAACAATAGGGCATGGAGCGAGAAAGCCCGAGCCACCCAAGCCCTTCCAGAGAGGGGCGTGGTCAGAGACAGCTCATTTACATTTAAAGCTACAGACACAGAAACAGCCTGTTCTGATCAGGGCTGAAATAGAGGGGTTTATAGGCATGATCAAATACAGGATCAGAGTGGATTTAGAACAAGACACTTCACACACATGTTTTGAGGAGCTCTGGGACTTATTTACACTGAAGAGGAGGAGGATATGTGACCTTTAAGCTGTTTATGACCTTAAGGCTGGCACTCCCTGTGTGTGAATAACCCCGATGCTCTTTCTATGTCTAAAGTCCCTTGGTCCCCTTCAAGGAGTTTACTGTATTAAACAGTTCTTTGAATAAAAGCGTCTGCTAAATGAATTGTGGAATTTTAACAACACTCTGTTGTTGGTTTACACATCTTTCTTTTTCTGCAGCTAAAAATAACTCCCACAACATATACCCATAAACTCCCAGACCTAAAATAAATAATGTTCAGTGTGTGACGTCTAACTGAAACAATCTTCGTAAAGTCACTTTCACAATAAAGCATAAAAACCCGACACTGTGGCCTGAATTGTGTCTCTGTGTGTAACTGCATTCATTCCTTTCAACTGATTTTCTCTGCACAAAAAACTCCCTCACAACACAGAGAAGACTGAAATGTCTTCTGAGCAAGAATATCGCCGCTGGATCAACAATCTGTTATTGACTGCTGTGAGCTTGCTTTGTGCTGCAGATCTTCTCAAATCGCAGGTGCAGCTGTGAGATTGCCACTTTTAGGCTCATTTCTTGATTGAGGCAACTGCAAAGTAATTCCTTCACATAAAAGGTAGCCACAAAAAAAGAGTGGCCAGGGCACTCTTTTTTAACGTATAAAAAATATATATATATACAGTTTATCTTCAACTTCCTCCTCTGCGGTGCTGAAGTCAGCAGCTGGTGTTGCATTAGAAGGGACTTACATACATTTTAATGTCACAGGATCCTGCACAGGGAGAGGCTTTTACCCATAGTTCTGCATCTTGTTGAACTTGAGAAATGATTTCACTCAAATGAGTCTAAAAAAGAGCATGTGAGAGGATTAGAAGTAGGAGTGTGTTGTTCACTTGTTCATTCCTCTAACCAGCTCGCTCAAAGCTGCTCTTATCACTATCTAAACTCAGAGCACACCCGACTCAGTTCAAATCTGTCACCACAGGCTCCTACAAGGGGTTTTTAAAAAAGTATTGCAGGACCTTTACCCCATGCAGGGTTTCATGAAAGTGTTTTGTGAACTCTATTGTCCGGCTCACAGCAGCAGGTTTCTTATACATTCTGGGTCGGGCTTGCTTTGAGCTCAAAGTGTGAGCAGCACTACATGTGAGCAGGACAGAGGGTCACACTCCGATCTTTTAAAACATACACTCTGACCTCTTCTCAAAATCCTTCTGCTCAGGCCCCTCGCTCACAGTCTCTGCTCTCACATGCTCTGGTTCATGTTCCCCTCCTTCCATGACCCTCAGCTTAAATGTGAATGATGTGATTTTTATCTGCCAGCTGTAAAAAGGTGTGTGCTGCATCTGCAGAATTAAGTTCCAGTTTTTGACACGTCAATGACATATGCGAGTTTCACCAGGAAGTGGTTATTGTTACGCTAGTGGGAATATTCTTTATCCTATTCTTTCAGGAAGATTTGGATCTCTAAATGAAATTCAAACGCTCCGGATTAAACCTTCCAACGTGACTCGCTGTGAAACAAAACAGCTGTGTGATCGGATCCCGTTACCCGGCTCGGTGTGGAGAAAATCCCAGGACTTGGACGGCTCTTGTTTTGATGTAGTTGAGTGAAGCAATGATGTCTTTTATTACATCATTCAGCGTGGGAGCGAGATGTTTACATGTTCGCACCTCACAATGTATCAAACAGTCTGACCAACAGTCTGTGCAGATCCAAACAGAATCCTCCCATTGAAGGGGTCAGATTTTAAATTATTCATCTGCAGCGGCCAGTTATGTTTGAAGGAACGCAAATCCTCCATCAAATCATCGGCAGTAATGAATCTGACGTAGGTTATCAGTAAACCTTCTTTGTTTCTGTCAGTCACTTCGTCTTTCTGCTCCTGATTGTTTGACAGAAGATTCTTTAGTTTGCTGGATGATTCATCCTTTCCCTCACATGGACCGCCATCCTCAAAAACAGCAGTGTAGATTCATCTGCTTTAAGTTTACCTGACAATCCTTTAACTAAAGTGTTGCATGCGGTGCAGAACCACGGCATGCATGTTACATAAGGATTTGTCCTGACTTTAGGAGCTGCTTGACAAAAACTCTATTTTTACTCTACAAAAAGTCTATTTTGGAAACAGAGAGAGAGATTAATGAAATCAAGAACTGAGAACTGAGGGGGGGTAAAGTTATTTATTTTCTTTTTTTTTTTTTCTCTTCTCCCACCAGCATACACAAGGCCTTGCTGGGGGGGCCCGGCCCTCCCTGGCATGGAGCAGTGAGGGTGGACCATCATCTGTGTTACTGCGGCTGGGGGCCCCTGGGACTTGGGGTTGGTGGCCTGGGGGGGGTTCTCATGCGTGCCTGTTCGGTCCCTGCTGGTGCGGTGACTCTCGGTGGGCTGCGGGGGCTGGATCGGTTGGCCTGGTGGGCGCTGTGGCTGTGGCGCGGGCTGGCTGTGTGTGGTGGCTTGGTTCTGGTTGGGGGTCGGGGCGCATCTTGGGGTGCGGGGGCCCTGGGCACGCCGCGCTCCCCCTGGGGGGTGGTACGGGAGGTATGCGGGGCGCCTCCCCTCTTGCGGCGCCAGCACCTGCTGCCCCGTCCACATTTGCCCTCTGGGCTTGCATTGGGCCCTGACTTCGATTTCCTCATGCCGACACCCGGTGGCAGCCTGTTTGGCGCTGGGCTGGTTGCCCTCCCTGCGGGGGGGCGCTCGGCTCCTACATCTGGCCTCCTGGCCTGCGTGGGGCCTCCTGCCTTCTCGGGGGTGGGGGATTGGGCGTGGTGTGGGCGGGTGGGGGGTGCTGGGGTACTGGGGGGTGCTGGGGTGGGGGGGCTGGGTGTTGGGTGATGGGTTTGCCCTCGTGCCCCATGCCGCCTGGGCCTGTCCTGGCGCGCTGGGTGTGGCGGTCGCTGCCCCTCTTGTTCCCCGGGTCCGCGTGGCTCTCGGTTGCTCTGGTGGTTCTCTGGGGATACCTCCTGGGTGCTCCTGTGATCCGTGGGGGGGTGCGCGCTCTGCCCGCCTGGCCCTGCTGTGCTGTGATGGCTGCTCTAGGCTTTGGAGTTCATCACACTTGCATGTTGATCAGGGCTTACTAGCTCCTGTTGAGTCCCATTGCCGAGAAAAGTTGGGACCCTCCAGAATGTGCTGAGTCTCTCCCCAGAGACCCTACACTAAACACATGCCCTCTTCTCACCTGTATCCTCGGGCGGCCTACTCTATACTTTCAGGGCATCCACAATAATGGCGTCTGACACAACTTCTTTTTTTTGGGTCTGATTCTCTGCTTTTTGTCTTGTCTTGTTTCTTTTTAGATGTGGAGCTGGTGGTTAGAAATAACACAGCACTCTTCGATTCTGATAGCACTGCCTGCCTATTCCCTCCCCTGTTCGCCTTGTCTCGTCCTGTCCAGCCTTTGTTTCCCCCTCAGATCACTGCGGTGCAGCACTGCCCTCCCTGGCACATAATAGGGAAATCTAATAAAGAATGTCAACTTAGCTTCCAGAGAGGGCCGGTGATGGTCACGCACACGCACTAAATATGAAAATATTTGGCTGCAAGACTAAAATATGCCTCAATCTCATAAAAAGTTGACACCCCCCTTTGTGGTGTTAAACGATGAGAAAAAATGCAGACAAATAGAAGAAAAAAAAAAAAAAAAAAAAAAAAAAAAAGAGAACTGATTACAATTAATGAGTCAAAGGGAAATCGAAAAATTAGCTTGAGGGCTGTTCACTTTTTACACCATTCACAAACTGCACAATGAATTAAAACAATGCACAGGTGAAGACATGCAGAACATCTGGATTTAACAGAGACTGTGTCTGCCAGGCAACATTTGGAGGTTCCCATTCGGTTCGGTTACATGCACATGTGAAGTCGAGCTATGGTTACAGCTCGATTAGGCCTTTTAATTAGAATACAGTTCTTGTCTCAGGATACATGCACCGAGGGAGAATCGATTTATTGACAGGAAAAGGTCCGCTACAGTAGGTAGTGATATGCCGTCTTTTCAGCTAGTTAGACCTTCTTCCGGTTGACCTTGCTAACAGCAAAGGTTAGCAAACAGCAAAGTTAGCTTATGGTGATATCCGAAGGCAGAAGACAACACGACTTCTGCAATACACTTATGTAGTTTGAATTTAAGGTCAAGGCCCAGAGCGGGGACTATGGAGCATGCTCAGAACACCTATTTTTGGGTCAGATTGAGGTGTTTACATGCAATAGTTAATCAATCAGCAACCCGATTATCGAGGTGTCTCATTCCAACTTCAAGAAGTTCAATTTAGTACCCTTTCAGTCAGACTAACATGTTAGCATGTCGTGAACGTACTGACAGTGATCAGATCTCAGCAGGTTTGTATACAATCTGTGCAGCAAGCCAGCTCAACAAGGTCATCTAACTCTTTGCAAACCCAAGCTATTAGCTTTCCGTAGCAGGAGCTAGCAAGTTTTCTCTTGCAACAACATCATGAGACTGACCCTAAAGGATGTTGTGGTCACATGTAGGTCGAAACATGAACATCAAAATTGTTGATAGATTATGAATTTGCTGGAGTATTTAGTAGAAATCCTTCCTCACAGCTTTCTGTGTCCACCAACATTTTCTAGCTTTCCCTTCACCAGCTAAGTCTGCCTCTAAGCGCTTCAGTCTATTTTCTTTTAAATTACTCCGGCAGATTGTCAGCTATATTGGCAAGACACCTGTCTAGTTTTGTGAAAGCTTGACAAAATAAACTGGTCGTATACAGGCTGCTGTTATGTGTGGACGCTGACAACAGGCTCTAAATGATCAAAAAAATAAACATTTCACACATGCCAATTTCACACCGCAGAGACGTTTCCTCCGCAGAGCGGAACAAATGTAGTGTCTCTGTGCTCATTGTGGAGGTAACACAGGATCATCACACACTTATTTTGTCTGCCTGTGTGTCTGTTGGTCTGCTGGCACTCCTCTCCATCTCTTTGCATGCCTGACTACCGTCTCCTGCAGTAAATAAGCACCCAAACAACACAAGGAACTCCTCCCTCCCACCACACACACACACACACACACCCTGGTACGCCTCCATGCCTGCCAGGAGGACTTTTTTTGTTCTGTGATGCATGCCGTCACTCTACCCTGTTATTACCTCTGACTGTAATAGGCACCTCTGTTCCCAATCAAGTTTTTACTTTCTGCCGGTGAAAGCAAACGGTTTTGCAGCAGACACATTTTATTCCTCGCACACACGCAGTAATGTCTGTCGGGTGTCGTCTACGTTGGCTGCAGGCCGAGCTCGCCCAGATTGTTCACACAGCACTTTTAGCACTCATAAAGGCTCACCGTGTTGCCAGCACGCTGTCAGAGCGTTCAAACGGAGCCCGTCGTTGTTTATTGTCTGCTGCAGGATGGATGGTAGGTGGTCTGTCTGTACTCACACTCCTGATCTTCACTCGAGAACAATGGCTACTTGTGCACAGACAGGACAGCAGATTGATCAGAGGTGGACTTGCACAGAAGAGGAGGGGGGGGGTTAACCCTTTTCAAACCGGCCCGCTGCGGGAGGCCTGGCTAGCTGTTTTTTTTTAAAACGTGCACGTGTTTAAAGGCATCTTAAATAAAATACAGTTTGACTTCATTCTGTAGCTGAAAGCTGTCCTTCTGTAAAAGACACTGAATGTTTGTTGATGACATCATAACTTCTGTGTTAAACTTTGACAAAACACGCAGCCGTGATATTTTGACCCAGAACTGTTTAAACTGATCAGAAACTAAAATGATAACTAAAAAAAAACGTTCATTACCTTTAGGATGTGAAGAATGATGAGAGATGAAGCATTCAAAGATACTAAAAGAGATGACGGTACAAAAAACGGTATGTCCGTCAGGGAAGTCCGTGGTGCAACATGGTGCAATTCAGGAGTTGTGGTGATGGTGTGATGAGAGAGAGAATGAGAGGTTGACAGCCCGATCTTAAATAGCCTACACCTGGGAGACTGGCCAGGTGTGCCCAGGTGCCGACCACCAGCGACTTGAGTGATGTCTGACTCTGAGCCATGCTGTCTCACATTGTTCAGTTTGTTGACCAACATGACTTTAACTCAGGTTTTACTGATTGTAAGGATGTGAAGCATGTGAAGATACAAGCGATTGCACCATTCAAAGCATTGGTTGCCCTGGGAAACCATTTCTGTTGTACTGTTCTGAGGGTTAATAACAAACAGAATCCAACGTGTATTCTGTGATCTACTTTCCATCTCAGCTCCCTGCATGACTTTTCTATTGTTTCCATTTTTTCCTCTTTCACTTTTCCTGCCTCTGCCCGTCCCTCTCAGCACGTCTAGGTGTTAGACGTTGTTTACAAGAATCTGTCTGTCTTCCTGCAGGGTTTGAGAGAGTCCTTTTTTATTTTTATGATGCTGTTTGACAATGTGCTCACGGATGGAGGGAAAAGTGGAGTGGGCTGAGGTAATCACCGGGGACGGGGAGGAAATGGGAGCAGAGTCACCCTGCAATTGTCTCTCAGTTTTCTCCCTCTGTTATCTTTGTCACTTTCTGCCTCTTCTCAGACACACGCACCCACGCTGCCACAAACCTACACACGAAAACACTTCATACCATCCAGAACAGCATTGACTGCACACTGGTTGCCTCCTGGAGTAAAATCTGTAAGACCAAGAAAGCAGATGAACTCTTATAGCCCAAACAAGATTGCTTTACAGCGGGCTAACAGGGTTTAAATTATGACCTAAAGAAGAATTTAAGATGGTTTTTGGTCTTTCATGGGGGTTACAACCAAGAAACATTTTCTATATCCCAAACCAGACGAGAGCCCCACCTGAACAAGTCGTCTAATCCCAATAGGGTATGGTCTCTTTTGATGTTTTTTCCAATTTCTAATTCCAATATTCCCATATCTGGTTCCAGTTCTGATCTATTCTTGGTTAAACATCTCACCAAAGCAGTCATATTTCTTTCAAGAAAAGAAAATCTCCTCATTGTATGGACTCTCACCGGGTCTCAGCACGCCAATCTGCAAAGAAAATATACAAAAAGGTGGGAACAAAATAAAATGAAGGTTCTCTTATTCAATCCATGGTTGTCTGAAATCTGTAACTGGATACGACTTTGAATCAATTCGACGCTTGCTTGTTGTAAGGACTCTGTGCTGTCTCGTAGAAGTGGCTTGTGAAGTTCTCAGTAGGGAGGAAATGAATACCCCACTGGGGTCCTGCTAGCTTGTAATGCTAACCCACGTTAACACCGTGCTCATTATTTCTAAAATAACACCAGACAACAGGCTGAGGAGTCACCATAACATCTCAAATACAAGACAATTTGGTGTGAAGGCCCTGACACACCGAGGAGACCGTCGGCTGTCGGTCCTAGTTGAACCGTCAGTGAGCGGTCGTCGCTCTAGTTTGTGCGGTGTGTCCGCAAAGTCCCAAACCTTTTTTATGCCAAACAGTTTCATAACTGAAGCAGGGTCACCAGCTTCTGTAAAAGTCTGTTTAGAGGCTCCTACATGCTGCAGTAGTTATAAATGTTACAAATACTGTTTACATGTTTCAGTGTGGCCTTCATGAGTAGCAAGTGAACAAAACCTCAAACTGGATTAAACACAAATGCATTAAGCACCATGTCAGCAGTCGGTACCGGGGTATACTTCACTCTCTTAGGCCTGCAGTGGGAAAAGTGCTTAATGTTAAACAAACCTGGGTTTTCTTCATGTCTCTCGGAGTATCGACAATCAATACCATTCAAGAAGCAGATTAAACGGGATTAAAGGCGGGGAATTCTCCTGGTGCATCTGGACACTGTTGATTTCAGAGATAAAGGAGACAGAAGGCAGCTTATGCTCTGTTTTTAATAAACTACACAACAGAATCTGCAGGGTTACTAAAGTCAGCCAGTGTGAAGTTACAGGAACACCAAATTCATCTGCTCCACAAACGACCGCATAAACAAGAAAATCTTTTGGAACATATTCGGTGGTGTGATATTGCTGCCATTGTTGCAGGGAGGTCAACACAGCCCTAAACTTGATATCTAGTGCAACACAAAAGTGAACAACACAGAAAGAAGACTACTGTTGAAGCTACAACTGTACAAGCAACACATCCAAACAGTTTGAGGGCATAGTGAGAGAAGTGGAGAGCGAGTTTTTGCAAATGTGTGCATCCATCTGTGCCCGCTCAAGAGAGAAACTTGGAGGCCTCTGGTACGGCTGAATTGGAGGCCAGTTTGACCTATATTCCATTAAACCGCCCACTCTGGCTGTGCGCTGTATTGGCAGACATGGTCACGGCTTGCAGAGTGCCTGAGAGTGAAAGCTGTGATTAAGCCGCTGCAGTTGGACAGGCGGAGAAAGTGATGGCGAGGGCCGCGTGAGAGATAAACCACATCATAATCAATACTGTCATCTCTCCCCATTCTGCATTCACTCTTTAGCTTTTCTCTCTGAGTGCTGCGCAAAGTGCTGCTGTCTCACGAGCTGTTCGTAACGACTTAAATCGTCTTGTCTGTCACAGTTTGGACTCAAGCATCTTTTGTCTTTGAGTTTTTAGAGAGCTCATACGGTGACTAGTTCGGAGTCTGAGTGTCAGCAGATGATCGCTCATCCCGACGGATCGAACATTTGTTTTGTGAGACTTGGAATTGTGCACACTGAGCAGCAGCAGTGATGATGTCAGAGCAAGCTTTCTCTCTGATTGTGTAATCACAGTTAATCATAACTGAGTGTCAGATGAGAGTGTGCAGAGAATCCAAACTTTTTCTCTGAGTTTTGTCTGAAAGTCTGAAATTAGCCTCGCTGCAGGTCTCTGAAATGCCGCCCACATCTGTCTGCTGTTGTGCTCACTGAGAGCTGCCGCAGTGGTAGCAAAAAAACAGACGACAGTCGGCACTTCAGAGGTGAGATAAGGAATGAAGATGGATGGATATTTAATGGAAAATTCGATCTACAGTTAGGGTTCAGGTGGGGTGCGATTTGATAAATAACCTTATGACACGGTTTACTCTGTTAATTAGGTCATGGTTTTTGTTTCTTATATGTTTTCATTAGTTCCTGTTTCATTTTGTCTTTTACCCTTGTCTCTGGCTGAATCTCGATTTCCTCCCTTAGCCCTGAGCCCTTAAGGACGTAAATGACATCATCTGGAAAGTGACAGAGTGCACAAAGCTGCCAGGGCTCGAAACTGAGAGCTGCTGCAGTGGTATCAAAAACAGTCAAGACAGTCAGAGCTTCAGAGGTGAGATGATAACATCCTGCAAAAGGACGTAGAGAGATTACAACGTCCAGACTGCAAAACACTCAGCGCCAAAACAGTAATACACAAACGTCGGTCAATCATACTAACTAGTATCTTTCATAAAGGTAGCTCACTGTGCGCCCCCCCCCCCCCTGAGGTGTCGTGGGACGAATCAGACTCAACATAGCAGCAGGCCGTCCTCACCAACAGTCCTGAGGAACCGACAAGACCTGAGAGCTCAGGAGCTCCCAGGAAAATGTGTGGTTAGTAAGTAAAGTGAGCGCTAATCCTTTCATTAGGGCACAAGTATGTTGTATCATTTCAGTGTTGTATAACTTAAACCCGATGTATCTAAAACTGGTAAGTATTTGATGGACCAAAATGAGAACATATCTTGCAGTTAGTTTTTTGGCTGTGAGTTCATGCTGTGGTTGGATATAAATGTACAAGACACGTCTTTCAGAGAGTCTGATGCAAAAAGAAACAAGACAAAGAGACCATGTGCAGGTGTCATCTCAGACATAAAGGAAGGGATAATATTCGCAAGAAGTTTCACAGTTTCTCTTTAACTTACAAATTCCTCCCGAAGTTGAGCGAGGCTCTGCATGGGGCACATCCTGCGGTGAGACCAGAGACCGTGGCCTCAGGTAAACCGCAGACAAATGTACCGTGACATAGATTCAATAATGAAGCAAACGTCCTGTGAATGAAACATAGCCTCCTCTTCCTCCTCCTCCTCTTCTTCTTCTTCCTTTTTCACTTTTTCAGTAACTCCTCACCATTGTTTTTGTATTACCTTTGCATCCTCCTCCTCCTCGCCCTCCTGCTCGGGGACAGTGAATGTGACAGGAATGACAACAAGACAAACTGTCGCGCTGTTCCTCCATGATCTCCTGCATGTGACACATCAGTAGCATGCTGTTTTTGCCTACCCAGAATGCCTCGGGGCAGTCTCATGTTATCCTGTATGTTCTCAGGATATGTCTAACCAGTTTGAGCACCATGCAGCATGTCTGTACATTGTTCACACACATGTGTGTTCTCGTATGTGAACTTTACTTTTGTACACAGTGTTTATTGAAACTGAAACTGAACTCTCTCTCCATCCTTCTCTGGCTCGCATTCCTCCGTGTTCAGAGTACATAAACCTGACATTCGTTCACCGCATCTCCGTTTATGTTTACATTTACATTTGAAGTGGATATTTGTACGAGCAGGTCTGATAAACAGTAGCACTTTTGTATATTATGTCCCATGGTCACTGTGTTTTTCTGAGATGACCTGAACCCTGGGAAAATAAAAGGCCAGATCAAATGACGAGCAGGCGGATACAGTAAGTGACATTTCGTCTTTCTGTCACATGCACCGCTTTGACCTTTTAAAACATGGCCATGCTCTGCTGTTGAAATGTTAGCTTATCTCTGTGAACTCTGTTCCAGCACATGACCGTTCCAGATAGAAACTGTGTTTCAGACAGAGTTTCTTCTATTATGCATCAGTGGCTGCAAGTGAACGTCCAAAAGACAACAAGACCTGCAGCGACACCAAATGATTTCATACCAACGGAGGAAACCTGGTGTGTAGTTTGAACCAACACACTATTGGAATCAGAGAAATGTCAGAAAATAATGTCAGCGTGAAGACAGATGTGGTTATAAATAGCCTACAGATAGGAGAATAAATTCATGGAAATAAATCTGAAATTTGTATTGTTATTTCTATTTTTATTATCTAGTTATTAATTTATCTTTCCAATTATAATTCAGTGATCTCCTTCTGTCAGGCAGAATCCAAACAAAGTCCTGGAGCTCACGAATCACTTCAGGTAAACTGATTTTGGTGCAGAGGACAAAAAACAAGTCTTGTTGTTCACAGGGCTCCGATGATTTCTTACCAATAGAGCTCAACAGTGACCGCACACTTTTTCACTATCTGTAGTTCCAGAAGTAAATTTCCCCGTTCAATCCTCCGTTGACAATTCAGAAAATCTTTATACCAAGAGATTGAAGCCTGTAACCATGACAACCAGCTACTAGTGTGGAAGTCAAGACCAAGCTAACCGTGAACAAGACATACCCGAGACCAGAGTGCTCCAAGACCGAGACAAGACCAAGACATTTAGGGATCGAGACTGAGACCATAAATAACACTGATAATCATTACAAAAGAATCATCTTGTGTGCAGGGGGCGTGTCACTCACTTAGACGTAACACCGGGAAGGTTGCGGCCGTAACCGGGAGATAAACATCAAATCATGAATGAATTGAAGTTACTGATTCTCTTAGAAAGAGGCGTTTACCTTCTAACCACAGTAATGGCGTGGGAATATAGCCTGTCAGTGGTGGTCTTGACCGGTCTTGATTTAAAATCCGGAGACCGATTTCGACTACTACAGCTCTACCAGCTACCCCAATACTCGTGATACAAGAGTGTGTACATAATTTATTTCCTGGAGTAAAAGAACTACCCATCCCACAATCCATTGCGAATGATACCGCTTCTTCTTAAATTAAACGTTTTCGTGTTTTTACTGGTAATTCAAGTGTTCTTCAAGGTTATTAGTACATTTCCTGTTAGCTAAACAACCAGCTAGCCTGCTAGGGTAACTATCCGTTCACATACAGTACAGAGGGGCGGGAAACATTGCCATGGTAACAGCGAGCTCCACCAATCAGAGACGTTTCTGTGACGCTCTATGATCATGGGTAGTGTAGTTCTTTTCCCAGATATCGTGAATAAATCCTGTTGTACTTCAGACGATGTTGATATCAGACGTACTTGCGTGGTCAGTCTACACGTGACGGTTATGACATCATGGCTCATAATCAAAACCAGTATGGCGAAAATAAACGTCTATGGGGTCCGTACTGGTCTAAAATGACAATGTTGAACTGTTTCTGAATGAAGTAAGCATTAAAAGTGGAGCGCTGTGGAAGTCTTGCTGCAGATAAAGAACGATTATGAGTCCTCATATCGTTAAGCATGTATTTGTATGCTCAGTGTTTCTTTACATGTGGGTCATCTCTGATAAGAACTTCCTCCCCTGCGAGGACTCTTAATTTATCCTAACCCTGCTGAGATTAAAGTAAGTCTTTAGAATCACCCGGGGACCACATCTCTGAACCCACCTTCTCCTCTTTAGGTGCTAATTACTCCCCTGTAATGAAAGTAATCAGCACCTGAAGTGATGTTGCATGCACAACGCTCATTCTGTGATTGCCTGTATCGTCCCGTGCATCTTCAAGCTCTCACTAACAGGCTTAAGAAATGAACTGCTCCACTGGAGCAATCAGATAAGGGACGGCATATGTTGAATATTGATGACAGACTGGTGCAGTGCTGGGAGCAGGGCGGACATTGTTCTGCACGGGGAGAGCTACTGCCAAGTAAGGACGAGGCTTTAAACGTCTATTTTACAGTTTATCTTTGCGAAAAAAAGAGAAAGAACGATGTTTGGGTGCAAGATGGTACCTACTTTATTTAACTTTGCTTCTTCTGGGACCAAATAATTTAGATAACAAAGTTAGTCACACAGCTAAACCAGTGCTGACTTTTTAAGATGCGCTTGGAATAGAGAATATCGAGCTCTGCTGCCGTTTTAACTGTCAGGAGGAACAAAGGAGCAAGTTAAACCAAGAGAGAAAGAAACCACAGCACTGCTCAAAGAGTAAGAGACTTTGTGTGTTTCAGTTACTCAGTGCCTTTACTTTAGAGACAGGACAGTGGATACAGCAAGAAATCAGGGACAGAGAGAGTGGGAATGACATTCACGAGAGGCTGCAGGCCAGATTCGAACCCGGACTGCCCGCTTGGAGGATTCTAGCCTCCTTACGTGTGGCATGCGCACTAACCACTAGGCTACCGGCGCCCCTGCATTAGCGTTTTATGACTGCTTCAGGACAGCAGGGACACAAACACCTCTGATGAAATCTTCAGTCATTCGGTGTCCTGACTGGCATCTTGGCTCAATATTTATTTATTTTTAGCCCTGTTTTGGTCTCCACCAAATCCTGAGGAAGATGATGAGCTCTGAAGCTGCTAAATGCTTCACTATGTTCAAAAGATACTGACTTACTTTGTCAGTTCACTGCTCAGACCCTACAAAGTACAGAAGAATTGTGAAAACACACATTATACAACATACAGAGCAGACCTTTCAACAGT
Source organism: Tautogolabrus adspersus (assembly GCA_020745685.1). Lineage (NCBI taxonomy): Eukaryota > Metazoa > Chordata > Actinopteri > Labriformes > Labridae > Tautogolabrus > Tautogolabrus adspersus. The sequence goes on along the minus strand of CM036548.1, from coordinate 27,562,947 downwards.
GTGCTGCATTTTGTTTTTATTTGGGTACCTCACAAAGGAGGCAGAGCTTTAGAAAACGTCCCACTTTGTCTTTGACTTGACTGACGGATCTGTAAGAACGAGCAGTCACAGGAGGATAAATGATGCTAACCTATGATTCATGGGCCGGCAACAACCTTCACAGAGACACATTCATGGACTAAAACACAAACACATATTGTTGTTGTGGACAGAAATGGAGGAGAGCGATCCACTGAAAATGAAATGGAAAAGTTTTGCATTCAGACCTCAGCATTTTGATAAATTCTGCCAAGCACACAGATCAGCAAAAAAGACGCTGCAGTATGCATGCCAGGCCAGTAGTTGGCGGTGTGACTTTCTAATGAAACAACACAAGCCTGCACACGTACTCTTCCTTCCACCGAACAGTGAGGTGTTAACATACAGAAATGGTTAACACACGAGCATCCTTTATGGGCGGATGATGAGGTGAGGTTGTTTGGGTTGGCACACCCAACATGTAAACGTGGCCTCACTAAATATTAATTCTGCAGGCCAATGAACTCAAAGTAATGATGATAAAATGATACAAAGAGTGATGAATCTCTGAGATTTTAACTTTGAGAGACTCATCATTGCCCTGTCTTGGGTAATATGGTGACACCTTAAGAAAACATGTCACCGTTCCGTCATATATTCTGCATTTGAGACACATTTTACTCTGGAGGAAAACTCTTGATCTAATCAGCATCATTAGAGATGAATGCATTTGTGTTTTTAGGGATTAAACTTTGCTAAGGAGTCAATCATGACATTCCTTCACATGTGAGATTAGTAAAATACTCAGCTCTGATTGTGTGTGTGTGTGTGTGTGTGTGTGTGTGTGTGTGTGTGTGTGTGTCTATGATGTCAGATGTGGGCTCTCCACTACATGGATATCATAATTACACACTCTTAATGTGATGTTCTCTGTCCGTTTGTTCATTCTGGTCTTAATGACTGGGTGTAGCCTGATTACCCCCTGGAAGCAGAGCTCTACCTCTGGTCCTGTTTAGTCTCAGTGGGACTTCTTAGTGGGAGTAAATTAGTGTTTGACTGTCCTCAGATCATCCACATGGTGCTGGTGCATAATATAAGCACAGCAGAATAAATCACATGTTCCATAAGGTGACATTTCAGCGTTGGTTACACCTTGTTGCCTGCTTGTACAACACCCCCGTGACCTTTTGTTCCCACGCTTCATGGGAGAATGTGATGTAATGATATGTGAGGAGGAAAGGGCGAGTAAGAGGCGATGGAAGAGAGGGCTAAACCAAACGGCAACCTCTGTGTTGAAAAATGAAGCCGATGCTAAAGTGTAAAATCCTGCAGTTCATCGAGTGTCCACTAGAGGCTGGCTGCAGAAGTTCAGGAAGTCACATACACACCCATTCAAAAAATTGGATTGGACTCTAAAGCCCCCTGCTGTAACAGATGGGTGACGTCACTCAGCTTCGTCCGTTCATATTTACAGTCTATGGGCTGACCAGATTTGAGCGTTAAGCAGACCTGGCGCATAGGACAGTCTGTTCTCATGTACTGACTGACTTATAGTTTCTGTGTAAACCTTAGACTGCATATCAACATGGTCTCAATGACGTCACTCATTGGCTTCTGAAGTGGACTTTTGAAGCCCGTTGTTGGTTGAAATGCTAACTCAAAGAAACTTTCGCTGAAATGGGCCTTCAGGTTCAGGTTACTTTATTTGTACTCGTAGGTAAATCTGGTTGCAGCCTGCTATCTCTGTCCCTCCATGCAAGACCTTCATGAAACTAGAATAACCACATCAAGCAGCAAAGAGGAAAAACTTGATTCACACAGATACCAAATGACTTGTTCCACTCTATAATGGCTGCTGGGACAAAGCTGTTCTGACACTTTGGAACTGAAAGTCTTCGTCCAGAAGGAAGGAGCTGAAACTCACAATGCAAAGGATGGGACTCATCCTTTAAGACTGAGTTGGTGATCCGCTCCACCTGCCTGGTGTACACAGTCTCTAGACTCAGCTGTTGCTCTCCGATCAGCTTACTGGACCACCTCAAGATCTGGTTCAGAGAAAGACTTCACAGAGAGGTTTCCAAACCATGACACAACAGAAAAAGATCAAATCGACTCGACAAAAGAACGTCAAAGAAGGGTCATCGTGGTTTTGTCAGTGTGAAAATGGGCCTATTTCCTCTGACAGAACAAACGCTGGTGCCCCTTTTTACACACGGCTTCCAAATTAATTTCAAAATGAAGTTTTGAGTCGATAACTGTCCCAAGGCGTTGTATGATTTTACACATTTGACTGGTTGACCATTAATGACAGTGACTTCACGTGACTTAAGCCTCCTGATTGACAGCTACAACACGTCTGCCTGTCAGTCAGATCAGCCACGCATCTTATTATGAGTAAAGGGCCTTTCTGATAGGTGCTGCACGACTATCTGCGCCCTGCTGAGCTGATGATGATGATATAGTAAGGTCATTTAATTATTTTATCAAACCTGAAAACATTTATTAATTACACCATGGCTCCATGTAATACTGTCACTGCCTCCACAGAACACATATGACGAATAAACGTCCACAAAAACACTTCTTCTAGCTGTTCCCTCGTGCTGGTGTTCATATGTGCTAAGACAAGGGGTGTGAGGTCAGTGTGTGTGTGTGTGTGTGTGTGTGTGTGTGTGTGTGTGTGTGCGTGAAGGAGGGCATGCTAATGCTTTATCTTCTCCCTCCATCTGTTCCAGGGGAGTTCAGGATCCTGGCTCTCAGTGGCTCGCTGACACGTACTGTCTGCACTGCTCTGTGAGTGACAGGCGGGCCGGGAGCTGCAGACAGGAGGGGATACAATAGAAAACACTTTAAAAGCTCAGATAGATTACAAGATAAGGAACATTTCAGCAATTTTCTCACTTCTCTCTCTACATTCCTTTTTTCCTCTCTCTCCTCTGGTTTCTGGCAGTTTCTCTTTGGAGACGTTTCTTGTTTTTCTTTGTTCTGACTCTGTTCTTATTTCTTTTTCCTTTACTGTATTGATACGAATAGAAAACACCCACGATTATTAGTTATACGTTTCTTGTTCTAAATCCACTCTGATCCTGTATTTGATCATGCCTATAAACCCCTCTATTTCAGCCCTGCTCAGAACAGGCTGTTTCTGTGTCTGTAGCTTTAAATGTAAATGAGCTGTGTCTGACCACGCCCCTCTCTGGAAGGGCTTGGGTGGCTCGGGCTTTCTCGCTCCATGCCCTATTGTTTACGGTGAGAAGGCAGACTCAGAGGGCAGAACAAACACCTAGCTGTGGGAGTGTCACCCACCTGGGGGAGGGGTTACTGCCCTTTGTGATGTCATGAAGGGAAAATCTCCAAACGGCCTGTTTGAGCACACATTTTCTGAAAAGTGGAGCAGGCACAAGACGGAGAGGATGGACTTTTCTCATCATTGGGGGGTTTGTAGACGGACTAGGGACACATATGAGTGTTAGAACAACATGGTGAAGTGTAATATGCATCATATGTGAACTTTAATGTTTAAAAATGCTTAAAAGATATTTTTAGATTTGGTCCTGTTCAACATATTGCTTCAGATCGCCAGATTCGATGCAAAGGCTGCACCATAGTCTTTCAGGGCATTCATTAAAACGTTTCCTCATTGTATTTATTTACAACATAATTTAGCCGGCCTTATATCATGTGCATATTGTTTGTATGGACTAAAATGTCTGCTGTTGTTTTGCTTTACAGACTCGCTGAGTCTCGAGGAACCCACACGGATGTATTTTGGTTTTGGGCCAAAATAAATCTTTGCAGATCTGCCGCTGCTCTGTTCTGATGGTCCAGACTTCTCAGATGGTCTGGACTTCTCTGCTATCTGTCCCTGGAGTCGAAGCTTCACATGAAGAACAAACATTCAGTTTTTTATTTTCCACGTCTGGAAACAACTCTGAAAACTTCAAGTCGGCTCCGACTCTCAGTTTGGATCAAACTTTTTTTTGTACAGTACTCTCTGTTTTCCGATGCCTTTCATCAAACCACATTTTGGACTTTTTCACATCTCACAGTGTGCAGCTCGTAGAATATAATCCATCGCTTTTATATTTATTCTCTTTAATCTCATTTTGAAGTCCTGTTTGCTTTAGACTCCACTTTGAGTTTCTTTTAGAGGTTTTCTTTCCACTTTGTGACGCGAGGCTTCAGGAAAATGATCAGTGTGATTTGAATAAAGGAAGAATTTTCTCTCTGAGTACAGTTGAGACTTAATCTCTTCTCTGAGTGTACACTCAATTGGCTTATTACCGTCCATCTCTGCTGCCCTTTCTCTGGTATCCAGCAGTGGCGAAGCACTTTGCGAGCCATATCCGGAGCTCTGTAATGATAGGGCTCGAGCCAGAGGAAGATGAAAGGTAGGCTGTGGATGGAGATTGAAAAAGACCAAAATTCCAACAGGATGTCTTTAACGGAGTGCTTTCTGTTAAGGCAAAAAGTGTGAAAAATATGTGGACAAAGACCCTCGGGTGCAGGTGTTGAATAGAGAAGCCATTTCACCTCCACTTCCGATGGATGAATACTTAAGAACAGCGAGAGCGCACAGTTCACAGCGTCATCCTGCTGCCTGCGTCCATTTTTCTTTTCTTGTCACCTCTCGAACTTGAGAGAATAAAGGCGGAGGTGAATTTAATTCAAGGTGTGAACTAAATGCACTGCTTCAAGTAGGAGCACTGTGACTTATTCATCAACTCTTGACACTTTTTCCCCATAGGTGAAGGCCTAATGCACGCTGCACACATTTCAGATGAATGGCACTCCGAGTCCATGAGCTTTTCCTCACAGTTAGAGGCGAAGAGAAGCTTTTTGAGCAGACGTCAGAAACACCGGGCTCTAAGAGCCAAGATGGAGGGACGTTAACTGACTGCACGGAGGGCATATTTCACACAAAGCTCCTTTTTATTGGCTTGTTTTTGTTTCCTTTTTTTCCTCTTTTTCAAAACTATATTGTTCCATGACAAGGAGAGGTCACCAGCTGTTTATTAGAGCACCTGAGGATATATACCTGAGGTAATCATGCATGGATCATGGTGACTTCCACAACACTATTTCACATTTAGAGTTGTTAAGCCTTTCTTCTGAAAAAGTCACTCGTTCCTTTCTTTTGTTGCATTTCAACAAGCAGAAAAAAAGGAGACATGGTCAATATGCAGAGGGGAGTTCATAAATAAGAAATAACTCGTTGTTGGATCTTCCTCTGATCACCGTCTGGCTGTGACTGTACGCAACGTGAAATTTAAAAATCCTCCACTCACTTGAGTCGAGAGCTGAAAGTGGGTAATCCTCCTCAAAGCCCACTCACTGGTGAGGTTCAAGAGCTGAAAAAGTCTGGTTGTTTAAAAGATCTTGACATTTAGTCTGCAGTGCAAAGATTGGGAACCTTCCAATGAAGATTCGCACTTCAGATTACACACACGAGAAAGAAATCTGCTGTGGGAGTAAAAATGATCCAACCTGTAAAAGACAGGATTCAAGAAAACAAGCTCTCCTGTGTGACGAGGATGGCGTTATAAATCATGTCAGTCAACCCAATACTTGTTCATATGACCACTTAATAAAGGTGTACTAATGAGCTCAATCAATGAATCTATCACAGGACTTTTTACCTGACTTTCTTTTCTTGTGTTGTTTACTTTATTAAAAGTCTAACTAACAAACTGAGACACAAGACTGCAGATACCTGTTCACAAAAACTAATGAAAAACGTCAGATACTGTAATGTGTTCATCTTTAACTGCCCATTCCCACATTCAGTTTTGCTCCGTCTGACGGCGCGTTCCCTGAGCAGCTGCACTCACATCCCATGAGAACTACAAGATCACGCGGGAATTAAGAGAAAAGCGTGCAAACAACATGTTGCTTTGTCTTTCTGAGGATGATTTGTTGTTCGTTCGGTGCCTGTTTTGACGTACAGGAAACAGAGCAGAGCGTAGTGGCGCTACTGGCTCGCTCCGGAAACAGACTTCGGAGCCCGCTGTGGAAACAGGAGCATTGACTAGAGTGGCAGCAAGCGGTGCCGTAGTGCCCAGCGCTGACGGACTATATGTGGAAACTGGCAGTAAGGAATATTTAGTCGTTCTAATAATCAGCAGCGTACTTACTGTTGATGACAGTGAGTGAATGACCTTAGAGATCCTGCAGAGATATACCTTTGCCGTTATGTGTTTTTGAACTGTAAAGCTTGCTGGATAGCTGAGGCCTTCAGTTCACGCTACTTGGAAAACAACAAAAAACAAGACACTTTCACCACACCAATAAGTTGGTCCCAAACTACAAAGTCTGCATGTATCAGCAGGTATCTGTTTGAAATGGTTAAAATCTGTTTTGCCTTGTAGCATTACAGAGGAAACTCGAGTCCCTCGGTGGTTCAGTTCACTGGAATTTCATTTGTGGGATCGTCTACATGACGAAGCTAGAAGACAGCATTGTACTGCGGAGGTAAACGTCATCATTTGAAGTGTTGGGCTGCTGAGGCTGGGTGGAATAAAAAAGAAGCTAAATAACTTGATATTTCATGAGGAGCTGGTCTTGTTTTGTCAGCTAAATGGACAAACTTGTGCCATTACATATCCCATAAAAACAGATCTGCCCTTCAACACAAACTGTCCAGGTTGTGGACATTACTTTCAGGGTGGAAACAATGTTGAACATACGGGAACTCCTACCTGTGCACATGCTTCACCAGAAGTTTCAGAAAGGAGGACTTGAGGAGACGGAGACAAACAGGTCGCGGACAGATTGACAAGAACGATAATTAAAGAAAAAAAAGATGGAGCAGACAGACACGGTGGGAAACAGAGAGAGGGAGAGAGAGATAGGAGGAGATGGATTGAAAAGGGATCGACTGGAGGGATAAAAGAGGGAGGAGAGACAGACAGAGACAGGGTGGAGGTGTGTGTGTGTGTGTGTGTGTGGGGGGGGGGGGCAGAGAGGGATGGATGAGAAGATGAAAGATAAAGCAGCATGGAGGAATGTTAAGTGTAGCTTAAGCGTGTGTACAGAGCGCTGGATTTATGGGTAGCTCACGCTCAGGGCAAAATACTTTCAGAATTATTAAACGACTTCAATTAAAGTAATATAAGGGGAGAGAGGCTGGGGGGGGGGGGGGGGCTTCTAACACACCCCCATCAACTTTGATTTATGAATAGCTTCTTTTCTTCTGCTCTTCCTCCTGCAGTCTGTTTGTCATGCCCTCTGTCTCCTGGCAGTCGTTTACATCCTCATTCAGCTTTTATTATTCTCCTGAGAGAAGTGAAATGTGCAGACGCTTAAATTACATTCTGAGCCCGACAGGTTTCATACGGGCAAATATCTTCCTATATAAATATTTGTGAGCACAATTCACTAATCACCGCTTTCAAATGAGTGTCGTGGCCGCCACCATGACAGAGCACATCACAGGAGAACTACAAGATCACAGGAGAACTAAAAAATCACGGGAGAACTACAAAATCACAGGAGAACAAGATCACAGGAGAACTACAAGATCACAGGAGAACTACAAGATCACGGGAGAACTACAAGATCACAGGAGAACTACAAGATCACAGGAGAACTACAAAATCACAGGAGAACTACAAGATCACAGGAGAACTACACAATCACAGGAGAACTACAAGATCACAGGAGAACTACAAGATCACGGGAAAACTACAAAATCACAGGAGAACTACAAGATCACAGGAGAACTACAAGATCACAGAAGAACTACAAAATCACAGGAGAACTACAAGATCACGGGACAACTACAACTTGTTGCTTTGTCTTTCTGAGGATGATTTGTTGTTTGTTGTTTGCCTGCAGTGTACTCCGTCGAAAATAGACTCGCAGCGCATTTGAAACGGAGCGGAGTGTAGTGGCGTTGGTGGCACGCTCGGGAGACGGACCGCTGCGCTTGCAGTGGAAACACAATGATTGACTAGAGTGGCAGCGAAGAACGGCGTGGTGCGTGGCGCTGACGGAGTATGTGGGGATTTGGGGTAAGGAAGCGTGAGCTGCTCCTGAGAGCTGCCATACTGTTGCTGTATGAGCTGCTGTGATAAAAAGCGTCATGTAAATTATACTCGGATACATTAGCTCGTCTGTAAACATATTCTCTTCCTCAAGTCGGTTTCGCCCGTTCGTCTTGACTATGTTCAACTGGTATCTGAGTTACCTGTATTATAAACCTGCGTTAATCACATACATCAATGCATTAAGAAAAGGTAGCTTCAGCTTTTTAAAGAGCACCTTAACACCCAGATCAACACCTTCACACCACCTGGAAACACATTCAATTCCTTGCATGTGAGGGATAAAGAGTCCAGCACAAAGCGCCCTCCCTGCAGACTCGCTCTTCTCCTTCTTCCTCTGCCGCCCAGACATCTGTATTCTTACGTCGTAAAAGTGTCATGAAAGGTGATATGTCCATGAATACTCCCTGTGGGAGCCTAAAGAGCTGTGTTTTTAGAACCATGGGATTTGTACCATCACCAGCTCTCGATCCGCGTGACTTGATCCGTCCGAGCCCAGATGGCCCTCTCACTTTTCTCCTACTTTCAAGATAGAACTGAAAGAAGCTCTGATTTATGCTTTTTCTTTCCCTGCGTCACCACAACCACTGACCAGTGTTTTTTTTTAATGTATGCATGTGTATGTAATTTGTTTGAGTTGGCCGGGGTTATACCAACAGTTGATACGGCTGTGTTTACAGTCCAGTTTAAAGGCTGTCATTTGGGGGTTACGGGCGAAGGTTACGAGTACAAGTCTCCAGCCAGCTTGGCCGTGCATGTTTGATTGTAATCACTGTGGACTCCTCGTAAAGCTGGGTGCACTTGGAAAGCATTAAGTAAGGTCATAGACTGGATACCAATTAAGGACAGATAGCAGGGCAGTATGGAGTAAATAATGCATGTAAGGAAATGCTTCATCAAGGATAAAGATGGATGTTATGCTGAACAGCTATTTTTCCTCCATCCTTGGCAGATTTTCCCTCCATTCATTTCATTAATATTGAAATATTAACAGCTACAAAAACAGAAATTTCCATTTCTGAAGAATCAGTCTGTTCAGTTAAGTGCATTTGCATAATTCATAAATTGCTCTAATCCTAGATTCAGGCTTATGTGGGCATATCTCACTCACACATATACACACTCTACCAACTGTCCTGTGATGTACCCAATTCCTCCCAGACTTCCCGTTAGCCTGTTACTAGTCAGTCAAGACATGTGCCAATAGTCTGTCCAATCAGAGCGACACGAGCGAGGCCAGCGTTGGAACAATGTTGGCTGGTGGATCAAAGTACTGCCGGGGAATTGCCACCAAAGCTAATTGGTATCGTCAGTGTCGAGGTCCCAGCTGGGATCAGACGGGGCCGACGACGAGAGGCCTGATAACCGAGATAGAGGAGGTAAGTACAGGGCTGGCGTGTGAAACATAATGATATGGTATTTAGAGATTCAATTTCTCCATATTGGCTTGAATAAGTGCCATGAAAAAGCAGTATGGACCCATCTATTGCTGATAATTTCCGATTTATATCTGGTGGGATATTACTGCCACGGCTGATTACTGCAGAATGGAATGACTGACAAGAAGACACAGAGCAAAGGCGTTATGTAACTCACACACAGGCAGTCAACGCTCTGCAGAGGACATGTCCTCATCCAATATAGGAAACATGAAATGATACCAGAAGGGGAGAAATGTGGAAGACCTGACGGCGTGCAGGTCATATATCGCACTCTCCTCATTTCCGTCACCTCTCTTCTAAACTAACTTGTATCAACCAGGTCTCACGGTAGTTTTTGAAAAAGCCACAAAATAAAAAGTCCTTGTTTGTTAAGTCAGCACACGCTTCAAGCTTGTGTTTTAATTTCATGGAAGTTCATAACGTTCCTGCAACACAAAAGCCTTAACAAACCAATCTGACCAAGTTTACAGAGCTATGGTCTGCTAATGATGGTGATCTGAGTCAAACAGTTACACAGACCCAAAACTGCTCGCTGTGGAAACAGGAGCATTGACTAGAGTGGCGGCAAATGGCGCCTTAGTGCGGATCGCGGCGCTAACGGATCGCGGCGCTAATGGATCGTGTCGCACGGAGTATGTAGAAATTGGTGGTTAGTCTTGGCGGCTTCTGACTATCCAAAGATTTGTGTTTCCCCGCAACTGTGGAACCTGCTGCCTGCGCTCACGTTCCAGAAGCAGATCCAGTGGGGCAGGGTGTGTGCCATCCGACGGAGCAAAACCGCGGCGCTGACGGACCACAGCGCACACAGAGTATGTGGGGATTGGGGGTTACTGTCGCCTCTCTCTTAAGTTTTTTGATTGCATTACTTTAATTGTGTTAATACTCTTTAAAATTGGTCTTTGTGTTTTATTGTGATGTCACGCCGTTACGGATATATTCGTGATTAAACTGTTTGCTGTGGTTTAAAATATTCTTTGCATTAAACCGGATCAATTACTCTTGAAATGGATTTGTTTGCTCTGCCGCTTTCTCTGCTGCAAAGCAAATAAGTGTTTCAGGAAAGAAATTGAGTGATTGTGATTTCATTTGCATTCCAAGTTCATTTCTTGGCAGCAGAAATGTTTCAAACCCCAGCCTGTGTGTTGTTTAACGTTTACACCTGACACTAGGATATACTTGATAATGATTATTAACCTCCATACAAAGCTGGTCAAACAGCCTCAAGTCTCTGAACACGCCTTTGACCTGCCAACAGATCCCTTTGAAAGCCTGTGTCGAGGTGTGCACACATAAATCCATCATCCCTCTGAAATGTGGACTTTTCTTTTCATATGAAAGCTCTCCAGAGGATATGACATCATCAGCTCCCTTTGTTTCACCGAGCTGTGCCGCAAATATCCCACAAGTCCAAGTGAGAATTTATAAGTTTACATAAAAGCCTCACATTTTCTTTAACAGGTCCTCCCTCTCTCCCCCTCCTGCTGCCACGGGGCAATATATAATCCTCACCTAAAACATTTGAACTGGTACTTCAGAGGGAAAGAGCGGCGCCGCAGCGGCCTGTTTGGTTTTATTAGGGTGTCAAAACTTGTATTGATTTAGGTTATGATTGAAAGCACTCACCCAGCCTGAGAAAGAGAAACGACACGTTGAGGCAGCCTGTGTTTGTGTGGATCAGGAGGAAAAAGAGTTAAAGATAGGTATATGTTCAGTATAAAATATTTCTGAGGGATTTTGGACACAGAGTCCAAAAATGTGCACATCAGAGGGAGCTAAAAATGCAGCAGGAAACAAGTCCCAGTGAAAAATTGCTCCCAAGTCAAAGCCATACGTCTTTATTTATAGCCCGCAGAGTGACATATTCACAACGCTGCCACCAACCGTGACATTTTCCTTCTATATTTTGCCAAGAAATGGAGAGTTGTAGAGACAAAGAGGGAGGTGGGAGCAGGAACAGAAGGGGGGGGTGATTGATTACACATTAGTGCAGTTGGGAGCGCAGGCATTCGCCCTGTTCAAAAAGGCTGTTTTGGTTTTGTTGTATAATTCTAATAATATTTCCTGTCATCTCCCCGTGCTCATCAGCAGGTGCTAAACTGGATCGCAGACTCACCGCAGTAAAATACTGAATGACTTTCCACGACTGATCGCTGGAAGCTCAGGAGCTCGGTTCCTGCCACAGGGCACGCTGCAGGTAGGAAGAGGCTGAGCTGCAGGTAAAGCACAGAGCACGCCGGGGTTTCAACCACACAGTGCCGTGTCTTTTCAAGCTTAGATTTAATTTATGACATCTGAAAAAAAAAAACACTTTAAAAAGAACCTCAAAAAAAGGCTAATTGTTTGTTTTTTAATAGTTCACCTTCACTTTTTTCAGTCGTTTTTATTCAGATTTCGAAACGTGATTTTAAAGGTGTGCCGCGCTGACGGACCACTGCGCGCATGGAGTTTATGGAAATTGTGGTTAAAGTGAAAAAGAAGCTGCAACAAGTTCAGCATGCTTTGCTTTAGAGCAGGTAGAAAAGCAATGCAGCGTACTGACTGAATTAATACAAAGTGAACCTCAAGTTCATCAAAAAGTGAGCTGAGCTGCTTCCTGCTTGATCAGCTGTTTATGAAATGTAACTCAACAACCCCAATATTTCTCTCTTTTCAAACTATGCGACTCAAGTGACATCACTTGAGGACATTTTGTTAGACTCTGCACAGCTCTGCTTTGAGCCACAAAGGACTCTTTTAACATACAGTATATGTGTTTCGGGGGTTGCCGGTAGCCTAGTGATAGTACGCACCCCATGTACGGAGGCTGCGGTCTTCCAGGCGGGCATCCCTGGTGGCACGGTCCAGAGACGGACCGCGGTGCTCGCTGTGGAAACACAATCATTGACTAGAGTGGCAGCGAACTATGGCGTAGTGCGTGGTGTTGACGGACCGCTGCACACACAGAGTTTGTGGAAATTGGGGGTGAGAAGAAGTTAATATCAGCTGTTTTCTCGAGATTTAGAGAAATTAACTCGTTCAACATATGGGTGTATGTCCTCCTTGGGCTTCCGTACTTATCCGTCATTAGTCAGTAATTCATTTTAACTGAGCCAACTAAATCTGTGAACCATCTTGTATTTTGTTCCTCTTTGTTTGGTCCACTTTTTACGAACCCATAATAAAAGCAGAAAACTTTAGGAAGCCTCCCAGGAGATTTATCCTCTCTGACCTCGTGACACACAACAATAATTAGAGCAAATTAAACCGTGTGAGTGGCACTTAAATTGCACCCCACTCATTTGCTACACTTCTTTAGCCACTTGGATGGAAAATATTGCTCTTGTCTACCATCTCTACTGCAACTAATGCTGTTTTAATTAAAGTTTTTCTTTCCCCTCCCTGCTTTGTCCTTGGAGGTAACACGTTCAGGCATGTATCCTTCTGTACGTGTCGCATTAAGCTGCCAAGACGGTAACAAATAACTTTGTGGGGAGCATGACTCAGTGTGCAGATATTTCTGGTATCCAGTTAGCTGCAATTGCAAACAAGTAGCAGACCACCAAATATGTTGACCACTTATGTTATTCAGTGTTTATGTTGACACCCAAAACTCATTTTGTTGTAACAGTGGGAGGCGAACTCGCTGGCGCATCAGGAAGAAAATGTTGTTTCCACATTTGGTGAAAGGTTCCATATTAAATCAGTCTGCAGCACGGTGAGTCAGGAATGTGTTTCCTTAAGCTCATAGCTGCTTCGTCACAGCTATCACTCCTCTATGTGAACACATGATGGGTTTATCTCAGTGGATAGAACGTCTCATGAAACAGATGTCACACAGTAAGCTCACTGTAAATCTCAGATTCTCCTGACATCAGGTCTGCTGTGATTTAACACTCTCCTGCAGATGATTCATTTCACATGTGTGCCTGCAGTTGAAAAAACCTGAAAGAGAGAACGTTTATTTTACCTTTTATACACTTTAATATTTCTGGGGATACAGAGTGAAATACAAAGATGAAGTTTTTGCAGCGACTCTGTTGGACTACAGAGGGCAGTTTGCTGTGCATACATCTACCAAGGTGCCTTTCAACACAATTGCTGCAGGGACAATGGGAGCTCTGGAAAGGTGCAATTATTTAAAAACGGCCAAAGAAGTCATGTTAGTTTGAGTAATGTCATATTAATAATGTATGCTTATAGTCGGAGGCAGCAGCACCAGCAGCTGATATCCATAAAATACTTCCCTCTCTTTTTCAGGATGAGTTACATAACCACACAGGACAAACTTCACTATGAGACGAATCGGCCTCAGAGGAGCAGGAAATAATAGCTCAGGTTATATTAAGTAATTCAACCTTTATTTATGCAGGGACGGGTTTGCTGAACATGCACACTCTTTTGAAGCCAGGCACCGCTTCACATTTAACACATACACTCACACCTGGAGCTGCAGCTACAGTGCTGATGACCTTTCACCCCTGGAGCTGCAGCTATAGTGCTGATGACCTTGGCTGACCTTGACCTTGCTGAATGAAACAACACATAACAAACGTGTGTTCATAGCTAAATGAGTGCAGACTTCTTAAACACAGAAGTCATTAGTAAGTTGTTTTTGCTGCGTTCAAACAAAGTGAGCTTCCTGACCTGATTCAAGTAACTTGGGGCATCAAATTCACAAAATTACCAATGTGCATGATGTTGCTTACAAGATGTACATAACGTCTTTCTGTTACGTAAAAGTGGCCTTAATGTGTGTTTAAATGGTGCACAGAATATCAGTTAGTTTTGCCCTGCAGGCTAAGTTAAATAACATCTCCTAGTGTCACAGTTATTTTACATTACAACACATTTAGGCCACCTTTAAAAGAAAAAGGTCCTTTGAAAACAGAGCCCCTTTTTCATTTTCATTTTCAAAAAAAGTTCTGCATTCAGAAGATAACGTTGTGATGAGAACCGTCGTGCAAACAGATCCACAAAGAAATGACTAAAATCGCTGTATTATACATGCCAGACGAGTTGCACGTACTCTTCCCTCTACAGAGGGGTGAGTTGTAAACATACAAAAATGGCTAACATGAACGTTTGTGTGGACAGACGATCAGCTGGGTTTACTACTCCAAGTTGCCCAAAACTACAAAGCGAGTCGACTGGGACTGAGCAGCACCAACAGAACTCAACCCTGCCTCCCCCTGTCGGCTCCGAATCTGTTCTACACAGTTATAATTGACACTCTACACTCCCTGTGTGCTATGCTTGATGGTTTCCTGTAAGTAGTGACAAGGTCAGAGTCTAAAATTCATCACTTCACTTATTCTACAGTCACTTAATCTATTCAGCGTGAGCTGGCTGAATGAACTCCATTTGCCGGAGGTGTTAAGGGAAATCACTGAGTTTAAACAATCACTAAGTTTAATTCAGTTAAGTTTGGGTGCACTCACACAGAGGAAGTTTTCATTAAGCAGAGGGAGACCTAAATACACACAGGAACACCCACGTACATTTAGACACAGCAGAGACCACCGGCGGGAGCTGCATCATGCACCATCAGGCATTCGATCCCTGATAAGAACTCAGAAAGACCACGACGAAAGCTGAGAGAGTTCTCTGCGTGGAGAAATCAAAGGCATGAAAAGGGTTATGCTGATATGTTTTGATCTTATAAAGTGAAGGGTATTGTGCCACCCACTGAGTGCAGGGATTTAAAATATCACTCCAATGCAAAAAGGATATCACAGCCTGAGGAATGCATGATGTCTTTTAAGCTTCGCAGGAGAAACTGCCATTCATTGTTTATTGTTTTGTCTGACTCAGAGGCATCACAAACTTCTGACAAAGGAGTGAAATGGGATCTAAAGCTTAATGAATGATTCACGATCTTAGTTATTGCCTAAAGTGAAGAAGTCCAAATACCTCAGGGTCTTGTACAGAAGAAACGATAAAGTTGACAGGGAGATTGTGTGTGTTAGAAACATTAACATTAAGAATGGGCTGAGCCAAAAGGGAAAGTTTTTGATTCACCGTCTAAGTTCACGCCCTCACCAAGGCCATGAACTTTGGACAGCGGTAGAATGAACAAGATTGCCGTTGCCAGCAGATAAAACGTTTTTAAACAGTGTCACCCTTCAGCTGAAGTAATCAACATGGATGCCATGAGAGAGCTCAAAGTAGAGCCTCCTCTCCTTTGCTAAGACAGGAGCCAGTTTAGGTGGTTCAGGCATTTGGTCTGGATCCTATTGAGCACTTCGCCAAGGAGGTAAGCGTTTATTTTAACCTGTTGTAGACACCTAAGAGAACCTAGACAAGCTGCAGGGATTACAATGAGGTGGTTGCTGGGGACAGGTAGGTCTGAGATAACTTGCTCCCCTGGCTGCCACAGCAACATGGCCCAAGTTAAGCAGAAGAAAATGGCCACAGAGATAGAATGAGGCGCCGTGAGCTCCCTCTGGATGACATCCAGCTGAGGTGGTTTGTCACATCTGGTTCAGGATCCTCCTTGGCTTCTTCTTTTAAACGTACACATGGTAGTTTAACTGGTACACTACGAATAAAGTGGAGGGATTACATATCTCATCTGGGTTGGGAATGCCAAAGTAGGAGGAGCTTGAATTGTTGCTGAGTCTAGACTAACTACCCCAGCTTGTTTATCTGCAGCCTTTCACTGTCCAATGAGTAGCTACATCGAGACAGTCAGGGGTCGATGCCTTGCTATAGGCCGCTTTGATGGCATTTAATTTAAGTAGAGGATGGTTGCCCACTTTCTTCCTCTTACTCATATGATTCCTTGCTCCTCTGGGGGTATAAACCTCGGACCCAGCGGTCATTTCCCATTTTACTCATCCTAAAGCGACCCTTTACCAGCTAACAAAAGCTATTGCTCTTCCCCCATCCTTGTCTTAAAGTTTGTCCCAAACATTTCGCTGAAGTCATTGTCTGTATGCATCCTTGGCAGCATGCCCGGGACTCTTCCCCCCCCCCTTCTATTTCACGGTGGAGACACATACACATCCCTGTGGCAATGTGAATAATGAGAACATGTACTTGGGAGGAGAGAGAACAAATAGGGAACCAGCTTAAATGTAAAACAGGATAAAATAAAGATGAGCTCACTGATAGTTAAGAAGTTTGTCAGTTCACACGATATTTTCTCACATCATGTATGGAGCAGCATTTCATCTCCAAACACTATGAGCAAGTCTGCTGGAGCGTTTTGGGAAGGCTAAATCATAATTATTCTTGCTAAATAGAGGTGGGTGTATGTGTAGGCTGGTGGTTATTTAATCTGCTAGTAATTGTGTTAATGTTCTTCTTTACCATCTGTAGCCGAGTAACCCTGCGCCCATGAGCTCCTGGGATAATACTACTTCCCCAGTTGGCAAATTGTTCCTCAGTTTTCAGTTTGATCTTGAATTGTTGGCACGATTTAGGCGCCGAAAAGATGTCACATTGTGTGAACAAAAGCCAAATTTGGCTTTCCTCAGGCATGTGTCTGTAACGTGACATCAAGTCCGTCAACTCTGCAACTCTTGTCCCAAGTTTTCTGGCTCTCTTCTGACTTGGGGGGCATTTCCACGGATTTAGCAAAAAGTTTCCAAAAACAAATACAAACTCCCAGCACTGCCACTGGCCTGATTGACAGGCCCACACTGCCTCATTACCATTCAACACAGAGAGGAAGAGTTACAAAACAACATCAAACAGGCTGCATCAGGAGTAATTAATCTGACTGCACAAACACACAAAGACCAATTCTGTTGGAACTCATTTTAAACAGGCCTTTTATGTTCTCTCTTAATTGGTCAGTACAATCGGTAATGGGAGCCTGCGTCGGCCACATGCGAAGGCAGCGCCTCTCTTTGTTACCGTGCCAGCATGGATGCAGGGATCGCTGTCCCCGTAATCAGCAGGCCATGCTTTGAGGTTTCACATAATAAAAGGACCTACTCTCGATGAGCTGCAATCAGTGGTAATGTGTGTGTTTATTTTTGAGAAGGCAGGACAAAATATCATGCTACTTCCCGTTGGGTGTCTCTGCCCGTCAGCTGATTGAAAGAATTCTCCCCTGAAAGACCTGAACTATGAATCTGATATCCTTTGTTTAATTGGGCGAATGTTTCTTGAGATTGAAAGGTGGAGCAGATGCACATGATCCCACGCTCATCATGTCAGACAGCAGAAATCATCCTCGAAACACCAGATATGCTCGGGAGTAATCCCAGTTTCTCTGGAGTACCGCAGCGGCCGCATGCTTTGTGCTGAGTAAACAGAAGTGGTTTGCTGGTGGCCACAGGCGCAAGGCGATCCGCTCGGGGCCCGCCATTTTGTTTGGTCTCTGGTTAAAGTGCATGCCCAAGAGAACGAGTAGCAAACAGCGAGCTCAGCAGTTAAGCTCTCACTGATAGGTCATGGATGAAGGGATTGAGAATGAAAGGTATCTGATTTCTTTATTTAGCCTACAGGATAAACACTCCCAACAAGCACGAGTTACAGCAGCAGGGAGGGCTTCTGAAGCTCACGACGAGCCCTCTTTACATTTTTGTTGCTAATTGTCTGTGTTTGCCTTTACAACATCGGATGCAGGAAGTCTCATCATCCCCAACCCCATTCTCTTTAAAGCAAACATGTGATTGTTGTTAGTGGCAGGGGGAAGCTTACAACACCCATATTCTGCCCAGATGTTGTGTTTACATGGCGTGGGGGAGGGATTGTGCCTCAACCACTGTGTACGCAAAGAAATGCCACCCAAAAGCAACACAAATGTTTGTACCCCCGGTCACAGAAGAAAAAGAAAAGTATACAGAAGGAAATCTGTTTAGTGATGGAGTGGAGATAAAGCAAAACATGCACGCTTTTACTGTAAGATAATGATTCAAACGGCTTGTTTAATTCAGTGAGACTGTGTAAAAAGCAGGAGGGTTGTTAGGAGTAGATGAAATTGTCCTTGACAGTCACTCAACAAGCTGCAGAGTAAGAAGCTTCTGGGCACTGATGCTGCTCTGTGTGGTTTCACCTTCCTTCAGCTTCCATTTCACACTCTTTCAGTCCATTTTAACAACAGCCTTTCTTATCCACACTTTCTTTTTATACCTCCAATCTTCACTCCAACACCCTCGCTCACTGGAGTTGTGTTTTTTGCACGTACAATATTCCCAGCCTTTTCCTTCTTCTTCATTCGACCATCGCTTTGACAGTGAAAGTGTTTTCCCAGTTTATTTTTCTCACCTACCCGTTCCATTTTTTTTATTCATCTCTCCCCGTCACTTTCATCGTACAAATTTCATGAAGTAAGAATTACAGGGTCTATTTTTTTCCAGTAGAGAATAGACTTCACATCTTCAAGTTCTCTGAATCTCATCACAGTAAACCTTCAAACTGGAATCATGCAGTTTGTGTCACACTTGGTGCACAATGATTAGCTTACATCTCAGATGACGTATAACCTCAGTAAACATTTTCTTGATGGTTGTGTTGTTCCAAAGTCTAGTTTGAACTCTTCTTTAATCCAGCATGACATTTATCGATTTGAATGTGTGAAGAGCAGGGATAGAATATACCAGAATAAAATGCTGAGACATAAGCCGTCATCACTCTGCACGCGACCTGACGCTATTGAAAATTCACCCACAAGACCATGAATTTAGAGAAAACGATGGAACACTGTTACATTTTGTGAAGTGCTGGTTTGATTACACGTGACCAGAGGAGGTGGGCAGCGTGAATGGCAGGCTGTGGGTCTATACTTCACAACGATCACCGTTAACGTAGGCTGATCCTGCCTACAGCAGCTAGCTAGCAGGACTGCTAACTCCTTATGCTGACAACAGATGGTTTTGAAAGAGCTACACACAAAACTGCACGTTGAGGACGTTGCTGAGACCAATAGAAATCATCACGCTTTTAGATAATTTAAACAAAAAATGTGCAACTTTTTGATCCAGTAGATGTCGCCCTTGAGCACCAGCATGAAACCAAAACAAACTGCTTTTATGCCAAACTGAAGCCTCCGCTCTCCTCCAGTAAAACACCTCCAACCCCCCTCCACTCGTGTTTGACAAACGAGTTTAGCACAAGTACAAAATTGTCCTTGGCTCGAGCTGCAATTACCTGTGGTCTGCATTGTTGTGTTAGCAGGCTAATGTTAGCACACATGGCTTTAAACACGGCTCTGACAACAACACAGCCAGCGGGACTCAAGCTTCTCACTCACTGTAGACAGTCATGACTCAGAGAGACATTTACACAGGATATACATTTATGTGTCAAATGTTGCACATTCTTCCTTTAAATTGACAACTTAGCACTTCTGCGTTGTAATTTTCAGAACTTGAATCACCAAAACTGAAGTCCAAACACAAATGGGTGATATCATACTGGCATTGTCCACTTTCAATAAAGGCTGAGTTGCTGCAGTAAAAAAGGTTGTAGTTGTATTTAGGATCAAGCTGACAGTCTCCTCTGAGACGAGCTACCTAATATCCCAGTGTTCCTATGATGCTCTCAGCCTGTCCTGCCGGTCTAAAGCGTTCACATTGTGGCCCTAGAAGAGAAATGATCTGACCCCCAATTTGCCAAGAATGTTGTCAATAAAATGTTATCCATCTTACACTTTTAAAAACAGTCAGCTGATAATTCTTCCTTTGATCAAACTGTGTTTTTGAGCCCTTGTACTCTTCTACAGACCACCACCCCCCCGTGCAGTTTTTACTGCAAGCTTCTCTCCTGGACAGAGTGCCTGTACAGATGGAGATACAGTTTTCTGAGCATTAACTTCTGCAGAATGCTAATGTCTATTGATCTGATGGAGACATAACATTTCAATCGCAGGGGCGGCTCGCTTCAAGCCTCCAAACTTATTACGATCAATGCACAATAACCATAAAAGCTATGGAGCTGAGGTTCGGGGGCGGGATTAACAATCATTTACATTTAAATCAAAGGTGACCCCCCCCAGCAGTGCCAGCCTTCACACAGCCGTCCAACCGACCACTTTGGCTGTTTAAAGTCTGAGAGGAAACATATTGTGCTCATCAGTGGGAGACAAAGGCAAGAAAACTTGTTTCTCCCCACCTCTGAGAGGAGAGCGGGAGTTAATTAAAATGTGAGACACCTCGCTGAATATCTTTAGCACTGTTTCCAAGCAGGCTCCCCAACACCCGAGAGTAAAAGGAGGAGATGGGGAAAGATTTGGAGTAGGTGAGACGGTGAGAGATGAGTTGGAGGGCGGCAAATGCAGCACTATTCCAGCACGCAGATCTGACAGGTTGGAGCTGCAAATTGCTTTTAGCAGTCAATTTCTCACCTTAATTAAAAGGAGGGGGGGGGGGGCTCCGACTACAAGCTACATGACTTCAGCATCTGCCCTCCATGATAAAAGTGGGAAAATGTTCGAGTGCTTCCTGCTTGTGATGTCCTGTTGATAAACCGCTGAGTGGTGTCGAGTCAGGTCAAACACTGATGCTTAACCTGTGGTGTGAAACCTCAGTGGGAAGAATCGCAATTAATTGAGCTTTTTGGGGGTTTGTGAAAGCAGACGCTCCTTTTTGTTTTGGTTTGTTTACTCAAACCTGCAGTCATGTTATGGCTGCAGCCGCTGATGGAGTCCCGGATAATTAAACTAACAAATCATCCATCTGGTGAATCCTTTTGTCCATCTATTGATCGCTGCTGGGAAATGTTTTAGAATGATTGCTCCTAATGAATACAGGAGGAGGTAGTTCTTTTCATCATCGTGGCTCACCTCATCATCTTCTAAAGTAATAGATGAAATAAATTTAACATGTCGTTTTGCAGCTTTTATGCAGAGGGGGTTGTTGCGTCTTCTGTTCAGCCTTTGAAAAAATGAACCCCTGCATATTTCAGACTGTTTGTGCCTTTGTGCTTTGTTATATTACAAATTAAAAAGTTAAAATAGCAGCGTTACACGACAGAACGTGAGGATGTTTGTCAGGAGGAAGACAGGAACAACACAAGCAGACCAAACTCGTTCATTTAGATGAGACCGCCACAACCAAGACGCAAAGAGACGCCTGAAAAAACCAGCAGGGTTGTTCAACAATTACTCAACTTTGGCCACAAGTAAATATGTCTGGTAACATGCTTAATGCCATGTTTGGCAACAGCTCATAAACCATACTGCTCTTAGTGTTGCTCTGATTCTTCTTCTATTGTTTATTTCAACTGTGAACACTTTTAATTTCAACAAGGGTGCATTATTTATAGTGAGGTCTGAAAGTTTTAAAAATGTGATTGATTGGTGTTAAGCATAGACTGTAAGTAAACAAGGACGAAGCCTGAGTGACGTCACCCATTGGTTTCTGTAGGGCTGTTTTGGGAAGGCTATCCATGGCGGTTACCGTGTTGGAAATGCTGACTCTACCAACCGTCGGTCAACCTAACACCAGGCAAAGAGCAGGAGCTGAAGCGGGCCTTATGTCTCCTGACAAACCGTTACAACACGGCCGCTTGCAGTCAGATCGGTCATGCCCCCTACGGCTCAGGAGGCTCATCGGCAGCAGCCGCCATGCTGGAAATGCTGTCTCAGTCTAACTTTCAGTCAACCTAACGACAGGCTGAGAGCTGGAGCTGAGGCGGGTTTTAAGCCTATTGACGAACCGTTACATCACGCCCACCTGTCAATCAGGTCAGCTACGTGCCTAACTATGGATAACACGTATCGTTCATAAAATCAAAACGGAGCTGTTTTTGGCTGTGGTGTGTATGTGACTTTTGGTGTTCTTGGAGCCAGCCTCAAGTGGACACTCGACGAATTGCAGGATTTTGCACTTCCACATTGGTTTCATTTTTCAAGACCGGAGGTTGCAACTTGAGATAGAAATTAGCTAATCAGACCAAAATATTTTTTTGTACCAGGCTGTAAACAAGTAACTTTCTGCTGTTAAAAATGACATTTTAATCTGGGATTTGACCTCCAGGTATTTTGGAGCAAGCCTCAAGTGGACACTCGAGGAACTGCAGCTTTCTCACTTCCACATTGGCTTAACTTTTGAACCCCTGAGGATGCTGCTTGGGGTTAAGTTGATCTTTTCACATTTAAAAAATCTCACTCTCGTGGTTGCACATGTTTATTTCGACACATTAAGTTGAAAGTCTACAGCAGCACATGTTTAGAAATACACAGCGAGAGATTAATATTCATCTTTTAACGCTCTAATTAATCACTGTAATTAATGATCTCATCTGCTCATGTCGTATTCGCAAAGAAAATTCAATCAGATTAATAAACTATGCAAACAGTGTGAGATTCTCAGAACAGGGAAAATCTTATTTATGCATGGATGAATTAATGATGATCCAGCATGCGAGCAAACAGTAACTAAACAAAGAGTTCTGTCATTCAAGGCGTGGACGTGTCTGAAACTATACAAACAAGGAGCAGAATTTGCTCCCTAATGATGTAAAAATGATGCAAATGATTGGATTCACTGTGGGAAGCAAGGCGAGCATCATTAATTATGGCTTCAACGTTTTTAAATTCATCAGTGATGCAGCCGACAAAACGTCGTTCTGCTCCCTGATAAAAGATTTCAAGTTTTCAGAACGTCACTGAACAGAAAAAAAGAAAACTTCATTGCAATAACCTCAGCTGATTAAAAAAAATATACAGTTAGTCGGAGTTGAGCCAGGAAGTTAAGATGGACAATGGGATAAATGTTGGCTAAGTTGGTCATAATTCAAGAATTCAACTTCTCTTTTCTCTTCCAAATAAATGTGATTGGACTGTTTCTGCATCCTGAACGTTAACGTTTACATACTCTCCCATGTACAACGTGTGTTACTGGAGTTTTCCTCTAGAGGGAGCACCTGTAAATCAGACCAGAGATCTCTGGTGTAATGTAAACAAACATGGTAACACTTGAGGAGGTTTATCTAACTTTAATTCTCAGATCACGTCGGTTGTTGCAGACTTGATCTTTGAACTTTACTTCAAAACTTATCACCATTGTTGTAGCAGCTCTCTGGTGTCTCCGATGTTGTCCTATCTGGTCTCATCGCCATACAACGCTGCATATTGCATCTCATGGACATGCAGTATTCATTTCTGAGGACGTGCACAACCAACACTCCAAACTAATCCTCTAAACTGCAGGATGCACAAGGCTGAAGTCATGGGTTTGCATAGTTAAAAGCAAGTATACTCGGGGCTTTAAGCCATGTATTGGTGAAACTAGCAGGCCCCAAACAACAATTGCGTTCCTAAACGTTACCACATTTGCCTCTACAGGGGTTCATTGAAACAGACCGATACTTTAAATCAGATGATTTGGTATAATAAAAGATCTTTAGGAATGCAAAAGGGACCTTGAGAAGGACACTACCTGGTGGGTCTGTATGTCGAGAAACCCACGTTGTACCTACCTGTCGGTCTGTATCATTTGTTGGACGGTGACACCAGCTCCCTCTAGTTAAACAGAACCTTACCTTGAAACTGTAAGCCATCCATCCTGCCGGCCTTTGGTTGGACTTCCTTTTCTCGTAAAATCCTTGACTGTGTCGCCCACGTTCAACAGCCTCTGTAAGGAAATGTCGAGATTACAGTTATTGATAGAATCATAACCACAATCTCATAATTCTCCGTCGGATCAGGAGGTAATTTCAACGTGCCTGTAATCAGCGCTCTTGATCAAATTTGAGCCAGTCCCTGACACTTTGCATGATGGGAGAAGAACGTTTCCTGTCGTCAATTGAGAAATGACATGGATGAATGTCAAAGAAAAACACTCAATTATCTTAAGCGGGTTTATTCAAGTGATTGCCCTGTTGAAGGGGAGGGGAGGGGGCACTGAGACGGGACGCGGGGAGTTGTAGACTTGGTTCGGTTGGAGGTCTGTTCCATTTGATGGGATTCGTTTTGATGGGCCAAGTTGACGTTTCCTCTTTGCGGTGACGGCTAAGGAGGGAGCAACAAATTACTCCTTGTTGGCTGAGGCCAGTGTGGAAATCTGATGAGGGAAAATTACACATCACATCTGCCCTCGTTTTTGAGTAAAACGTGCCTAAAACCGTAATTCTGCAGCTTAAAGATGACCTCAAACATTTGAACAGTCTGTGCGTGTGTTCAGACAAAGAAAACAATGTGTGCCTTTGGAGAAGCGTGCATATTTTTGTGTATTTACTGTACAGTCTTTGGCCAGCTGTCACTCAGTTGTCACTGATCAAACGAGGCGTGTTTCAAAGCCCCGTTGGATTATGGGAAGAGAGGAAACATTACACTCATGCTTGAGGCTAATCACACTGTTTGTTCTTTCCCTGTTTTCACAATCCAAGTAAATTGCATGATTAAACTCTATAAAACGCCGACCTTGGGCTAATTATTTATGGGTGGGGAGAGAGGTGAGTTAAGAGTTCACGGCAGGAGTGACAGGCAGCTGACATGTGCGCTACGTGAAGTTGGACGTGAAGGTTGCTGCTTAGCGGAGGGAGCTGAAGGAGAGAGAGACGATGGAGGCCAGTGGAGCTTTTGGGAGCTGGCTTTGCAGAAAGTCTACTGACGTAACAGTTTTTAGTGAGTCTCTGTCTCCAGGCTCACTCTGTAGCTTGCCCTTGATCAAGGAAATAAAAAAAACATAGTTCTGTACTTTTACACACACACCCCCACACACACACACACACACACACACACACACACACACACACACACACACACACACACACCCAGGCCCCTCAAGATTTTCAGCTCGATGTTGTTCCACCTCTGGAAACATGTGAAAACCTTATGTATTCCTTTGACAGCTACATGCTGTAAATGTGTTTGTGCATGCTCTTACTCATCACGCGCACACACACACACACACACACACACACACACACACACACACACACACACACACGCACACACACGCAAACACACACACACACACACACACACACACACACACAGACGCACGCACGCGCGCACGCACACACACATACACAAGCAGAATCTTATCTCTAACTTCATGGAGGCACTTTGTGTTAAAACGTAGTCCAACATCATCCTCATGCGTCTCTACAGAAACAGCTTTCCGTGTTAGCAATGCTTTTCAATGTTTTTAGGTTTACCTGTCTGCCACAGAACATCGTAGAACCTTTACACCTTTTCTCAACGGGTGAGAACCGCTGTGGCGTGTTGCATGATGCTTTCTCCCATCCTAACTTCCAATTATATTTCATTTTCGGAAGACAAAACTCAGTCTTTGTCGCTCCAGAAGTATGACACTCTTGTTGCTGCCACCATGTTTATTTTGCTGATACGTCACCAGGCTTAGGCCGCGCCTGGGCAGGAAGTGGACAGCTGTCAGACACCTGGGTGAAGGGTATACATGACACATATCCTGTTTTATTTAAGAGTTCTCCAGGTAGCAAAACCAGGTTTCTCAAAATCAGTTCTGTTTCATCAACTGGGCTCAAGAAACCAATTCAATAAAGGAAATGATCTCCATGAAATATGGAGTCAAAATTAACAAAAAGAGACACCGGGATAAGAATATGAAAGCATCATAGCTGCATGCTATATATTCTCCTCCTCTTCAGTTTAAGTAAGTCTCAGAGTTCCCAAAACATGTGTGTGAAGTGTCTTGTTCTAAATCCACTCTGATCCTGTATTTGATCATGCCTATAAACCCCTCTATTTCAGCCCTGCTCAGAACAGGCTGTTTCTGTGTCTGTAGCTTTAAATGTAAATGAGCTGTGTCTGACCACGCCCCTCTCTGGAAGGACTTGGGTGGCTCAGGCTTTCTCGCTCCATGTCCTATTGTTTACGGTGAGAAGGCAGACTCAGAGGGCAGAACAAACACCTAGCTGTGGGAGTGTCACCCACCTGGGGGAGGGGTTACTGCCCTTTGTGATGTCATGAAGGGAAAATCTCCAAACGGCCTGTTTGAGCACACATTTTCTGAAAAGTGAAGCAGGTAGAAGACGGAGAGGATGGACTTTTCTCATCATTTGGGGGTTTGTAGACAGACTAGGGACACATATTAGAGTTTTGCATTATATGTGACCTTTGAAGTATGTTTTTCTTTAAAGGTAGAACATGGAGTAGGAGATAAAGGTCACACTGAAATATGAAGCTGAGCTGTGGCAGGTTGGATAGTCATGCAAAACACTGTCAAAAACCACTGCAGAATAGAAAAAAACTATTATGGGCAAACTAAGTTTGCACTGCAGTCCAGTGAAGTGTTGCAGTTACTTTCCCCCTTGACCTCACCAAGAAGCCATCTTTAATTCAGCTACCCCAAACTCCAGCTCTGTGGTTTCAAAGAGCCTCCCCTCAACCGAGCCGGATCACGATAGTCACAGCAGACAGACAGGGTGGGAGGATGCTGATATACTTCACAGCACTGAGCTCCACCTGTAACTCAGCCAGGCACCGGGCTTATTTAAAGAGAGTCTGAAAATTGAAAAAGGCTGCTTGAGTGAGAAGTTACTTATCATTCTTAATTGATTTGTCACGGCCTGGTGGCTCTCAGCTGCCTCCTGTTAGATGCTTTGTACAGTGCTGACATCTTTTTTTACTTGCTTTCTTCTTTAATTTACTTCTTTTTCTCTCCGCTCCCTTCATGTGACATACCCTCCGCTAAACCGCCCCTGTCTGTTTCTTTCTCATAGCAGCAGGATTTGAAACCTGCTAGCTTCTGCTGCGGTCTGCTGGGAGCTAATAGATTCTGCCAGTTCTCAAGCCAAAGGCTACACTGGTTTTGTCAATGTGCCCGGCCTGCAGCAGGGCTGGAGGGGTTGGACAGGCACACAGGGTCAGGGGGGAGGATGGAGGTCTGGCTGCAGGGCACAGAGCAGAAAGAAAAGAGGAGGTGGAGGTGGAGGGCTGGAATTGAAACACGAGTTCGGCCGGGGAAGATGGAAAGCAGCCAGAGTGGCAGCCTGCATCAGAGGTGACCCTCCACCCACTGCCACAACCAACCACAACCCCCAAATCATCCACTGGAGGGACTGGAGTGATCCTCTGTGGCATTGGAGCATTCCAGTGTTCCTCATTCAGCTGGCAGGAAAGTCAGTGGCATGCACGCAGCCAAAATCAACGTTTTGGATTTATTTTCTATCACCAGTGGAATGGAATTTGGTAGAGCTGGAAATAAAAGCAGATCAAACAGCTCAGTATCTGTCCTGGAAAATCCCACTTAAAGGGAACATAAGACTAAAAACACAACCTCCGAGCAGAACCTGATTTTCCACGGGGCGTAAGAAATTATGATGACATTTTTTTTAAACCATATTCAGGACTTTGCTCCATGGAGATGAATTTTAGTAAGTCGATCACTTTGAAGGCCTAAATATCCAAACACCTGCTGCATACATCGCCAGGGTATTTGGAACAGCCCTTCATGGTGTTCATTTGATGAAGTACTTTTTATTTCATGGTCGTTGAGTTTCTGCTTGCTCCGGCTCACCACTCAAGCAGCTAAGTTAAATTGATTTGGCTGATAACTTGCGGTCAGCTTTAGAATAAGTCATTTTTCTACAATTACAGTGACTATTACCCATCGTGTAAGTGATGTGTTAGATTCTTTAATGTCTCCATAGATCACGATACTAAAGAGACATCCATAGGATAGTTGACGGGAAGTTTCAAGAAGCAAACAGGCTGGGTATTTGGCCATTTGATCCTATTTCAGAGAGTTGATTTAGGGCCTGTCCTGTGATACTTGTTCACAAAATGTTCGTACGTTTTCACCCGAGGGACGGAAAGATAAAATCAGTTTAGGGGAAGAAAAATGTAATCAGTCTGTCAGGATTTAACTCGTGTGAAGATGGAGGATAGAAGAGTTGTGACAAGAGTACGTTAGCCGCTAATTCCTGCTTTGTTTTTAGCCTGAAGGCCACTCTCTCCCGTGTCCTTTAACCTTGATGGGAGGAAAGATACCATCCAACCCAGCTGCCCCCCCTCTCCTCAACCAAACACGCCGACTCACTCCTCAGAGGAGCTCATCCCTCCAGGTTAGCTCGGAGCCACACAGCACTTAATGAAATAAATACCATCTGCCTCACAGTGCCTGCAACCTTTAACCTGTCAAAGAAGCAGGAGAGCAGTGGCGTGTCAGGGCGCTGTCATGTCTCAGTGAAGTCTCCACGCAGGCACGCTTCCTCACAATAAGCAATCAGAGCTTTTTACCTTCTTGAGAAAGCTGATAAGATCGCGGGGCTTTCATGCCGGTGGCATCTGTCTTTGTTGCTCTCCATACTGATACATGCAGGAGATAGCAGAGTGTCAGACAGCATGTGTTTCCATCTTCTGTCAGCAGACGGTAATGTGCTCTGATGTACAGATAGCACGCCGCTGATCCACATTAATTCATAAACAACCCACTGCTATCATGCAGCAAACAAGCCTTCATGAAAATACAGATTTAAAACATTCAAACTTAAAGGGACACAAAATGTTGTCCAAGAATTACAGAACCTTAAAACGTAAACATAATACACCTTAAGGTCAACGCTCATTTCAAATGAAACACAAGGAGGTAATGGTGCATTCATGTGCTGTCGGACACATCGGAAAAACAAGTTTCCGAGTTGTAAAATGCACATGAGCACCTGCTCAAGTCGGAACAACAACTCGGAAACTTGGAAAAGAATTAGGCGCCCGACTTCCCGACTTGACTTCAGAATCATCATCACATGGCGGGCAAAATATGTTTTGTTAATGTTAAAATACTTTTTATGAATTCATGTATTGCACATCAACTCTTTGCTCAAATATAACTTTTAACATTTCACTGATCTTCTTCTTCGGAGCATCAACGCTGTTTTTTGTTGTTGTTACAACATTCAGACTTTCCAAACTGAAACCACGTGAACACACTGAAGTCGGAAGAACAACTTACCAACTCGGAAACTTGGACCACCCGAGCAGCTCATGAATGCAGCATTACGCTCATTAGTGGTCTAAACCTTTACAGAAACGAGGGCAAGCTTAACCAAGAATATCCTTAAACATCTAAAAACACTCAAAATATACGAACATGAACTAATTAAACAGGAAGACGTCTTCTACAGAGGGTGATTTCACTTTAAATACATTATATCAAAGGAATCCTTAACTATATTTATGAGAATTTCTAAATGCAAGTCCACCTTTTTTTTCACTCTGTGTTGGTCTCTTCCACTTCCTGTGGGCGGGGCTTAAAAGCCCATTTCTCCCAGACTTCAGGCCTTTTGCCAGAGGAGCATTGTAACATAACTAATCAAAGGTAAGATCTTCTTGAAAGTTAAACCATGCTAACCCTAACCCTTAACTAAAGTAACCAAAGTAAACGTTTAGATAAACACTAGAAGAAGCGACCTGATATGTGAACAGAGCAGGAAATCTGAAGAAAGATTTACTGACAGCGAGTTGGAGGGTGTGTTGACATTTATGAAATGCGAGCGTAGGCCGTATGCATGTGAACGGTGCAATCTTCATGAACATAGTGAAACTGCGTCTCTATGTTTTCTGTTCGCCAGTATGTTCTCCACTTCCACGTCGTTCTTTTTACGTCAAGTCTTGTCTCCTGTAACCCCCCTCCTGTCTGACAGGTGTAGTCCCCCGCTGTGAGGTGCAGAAATGTTCAGGAGTGCATGTGTAAAACCACCTTTTCTTAATCCCTGCAATTTTTGATCTTTATCTGATTTTACAAAGCCCTAACGTGTACCTGAAAAACCAGCTTCGCTTAGCTTCCACAAAGTCTGTTCACGTTCTACTAATCACTGCACTTGAATGGTTCAAATGGCACCTGAGCGTTCATTTGATGCAACATGTGCGTGGTTCAAATCTTCTAATATGGACTGCTGTGTGCGTGTACTTTGTGTATTCAGCACACATTGTGTTACCAGAGGGTAAATATGTAAATCATGCTGCATGTAGCTAACCTGACAAACCAGATAGACTCTTTTATTTGCATTAGTGTCCCGACTGCAGATGCAAAATACTTCAATTTAAATCTGTTCAGTCTTCTTGATGATCATCGTCTATTGATGTCACCATAACAGCGTCGGTGGGAGGGAGAAGCAATCAGCTCTTATTGTCTCCTTAATTAAGTTTCATTTGATGGAGATGATGAGTTGTAATCAGAGTCTCAACCTGCACTGATGTGCCAAGTGACGAGCTGCGGTTACAAACCACTGTGCTATCTAAACAGTGACCCATTCTTCTTGGCCGGTTTCATGCATTCATTTTCTCCTCACAAGTTTATTAACACAACAGCCGTCTGGCCGTGTGCACTATAGTTCTCAAAGGGTTGAAAAATGTGAGTCCAAACAGCAGAACAAGGAATATTTGAATTGAGGCTTAATGTTTACACGTGTTTCATTCTTGTTCCTGCTTCTGTCGACAACGTTTTAAAAGGAAAACGTCCCTAATGGCTTTCTGACAAAACAGATAAAAAGCTCTGTGATAAAAATCTGAATTTATGAGGAAACACTAACAGTAAAATACTGTTTTTAAGATGCTTGAATCTAGCTCATGGCTGTTTGTGGAGTAGTCGTGTAGATACTAATGTTTGAATTGTTGTGAACATGGACGTTTAATTAGGTTTTTCTTCAGGTCAGTTTGCACACAAGCAAAAAAAACATCAATCAATTCAAATGTTCTTTAATTCCTGTAACATGAAAACTGCTGCAATTTAAAAGTGAAAGGTTCATTATTGAAACTCCCCTTCTTAGGTTAAAGTTTTGACTTCAGACTTATTTTAGTTTTTTGGATGTTTTATTGAATTTTATATTCTTTATTAATCTCTGAGGGAAATTCTGGTTTGCACCGTTGTTATTGAGAGACGTGCTCCTCACACACATGCACAAACATGACCTGTGGACAAGCATTAAAGAAGAGATGTCAGAGTGGGGCTGCTACGCAGGGAGCACACCAGGGCAGTTGGGGGTCTGGTGCCTTGCTCAAAGGCTCCTCGGCAGTACTCGAGAAGTAGCACCTCTCTAGCTACCAGACCAACTTCCATATTGTGGTCCGCACTGGGACTTGAACCGGCGACTGTCCGGTTCCCAACCCAAGTCCCTACAGACTGAGCTACTGCCGCCCCCAAATTCAGTAAATGTTCAGTATTTGAAGTGCATTGTGTCCTTTTATCTTGACCTAATCATGTAGTTTTGGTGCTTAGCTGCGGCATGTTGGTGGACTGTGGCTAAACTGCCAATTTCCATATAGTCTGTGTGCACTGCGTTCCGTCAGCACCACAGTTTTGCTCCGTCGGACGGCGCACGCTCTAACCAACTGGGTCAGTTTCTGGAGTTAAAGTGCAGCAGCGTCAGCCATGAGCAGCTGTACATGCATCACAGGAGAAACAACATGTTTATTTGTCTGTTTAAGAAAGAGAGGGAGCCTTTCTAACAGCAGGCCTTGAAGACTTCTAATCACTTAGTTTATGACACAAAACGAGACAGAAATCACTCTGACTAAAACAAAATGTTCAGTTTGCAATTTGTAGCTACTGAGACAGTAAAACAATGAACACAACCTTTTTGATATCAAATCTTTGGGAGTTATTCTGCTGTGAGACTTGGTTGCATCACCACAGGGTCAGAGCTTGAGGAACTGTGGAGAGTTCGTTCTTTGACTCAATTATTTTCCTCTTCCAGATGTCCACGGCCTTCTTTGTGTACAACAACATCTGTGATGAAGCCCCGGGACGCCATGTGAGCCAATGAGCAGAATCTTCACACAGTGAGGTATGTCAGTGGACTGGTTTAACACAGCGTCTGTAGCTTGTCCTTTCTTCTGGGAAATGACAGCAGAGGTACACAACGCGACAGTCAGCAGAGTTCATTTGCGATGCATGCGTCCTGTGGTCTGCACATCTGCGCGTGTCCCTTCTGCAGAATGGCCCACTTCACTGTGCATGGCGCCATATGGGAGCCCTGTTTGAAGCGACTAGTGTGTAACCACACAATTAATTTTGAACTACGCCAGACAATCTGCTGCGAGACGGCGCTAATGAAACTGACGTGGATGGTTCTGAGAGAGCTGAGGCCTTTAGGCAGGGACATACTGGATAGATCCAGAAGACAGTTATTCACACACACACACACACACACACACACACCTACACACACACACACACACACACACACACACACACACACACACACACACACACACACACACACACACACACACACACACACACACACACACACACACACGAGCTCGCGTGCATGCTCACAGTCTGCTGGTCATTCAGTCTGCATTCTGGAAGCATCTGCATGACTGCCCTAAATTAGCCTGACGTGGGCCTGAAATTGAATCTAATGTAGCGCTCCCCGGAGACACTGAGCTGCTCGCTGGTAAATTATTTAATAAAAAGGAGCTTTGGACTGCATAATTTAACCGAAATAAATGAGGAATATGAGAAGAGAAAGGTAACTCAACACACAAGTGTCTGTTGACCTGTTGTGTAGCACGAAGAGTACGGCGGGAGTGTTGTGTTTTGTGTGTTTGTGTGCGTGCGATCAGCGGGAGATGTAACAGAGAGAGCAGAGGAAGCTTTAAGCTCATTATTATTTTGAAGGTTATTTTTGACACCACTCTGCTTTACAAACTGTGCTACAAACACATTTAATAACACCTTTTATATCTCCTTTTCTTAACAAAACCTTTAAACCTGCATTCGCTTTAAAACGTCCCACTAACACTCGACTTACAACTAATAAGCCACTTACTTCTGACTTCTAGACAGCTGGTTTAACCCCCTCCAGACCCCCAGAGGAATTTGAAAATGCTTCTAAGATTTACCGAAAAATTAGGAATTTAAGTGAGGGTAATCAGACTCAAAGATCTCGAGGCTAAGATTACACTGGACAGTTTAAAAACAGTAAATATGGAGGAGATAGTGGGGATGACATGCAGCAAAGGGCCACAGGCTCGAGGTGAGCCTGGGGCCTCACCCTCTCTATGTGGGGACCCGCTTTAACAACCGAGCAAACTAACCCTACGCCACTGTTGACGATAAACAAAAAGCATCCATGATAAAAATTCAGAACTTTGATTTTGTATTTTTCACACTGAGAAGGCGTTAAATGTGACAGCGCTCCAGGCCTTTATGAGTCTGGAGGGTTCAAATAGTTCAGTGTCGATGAAGGATCAGGAGCAGCGGCCTCCTTGATGCAGTCACTGACTGTGCAGCATCACTTTAAAGCTACAAAGATCTGACGGGGATACGCAGCAGCAGCAGCAGAGCTGTGTATGGTGGCAGCTAGTGTAGCATGC
Source organism: Tautogolabrus adspersus (assembly GCA_020745685.1). Taxonomy (NCBI): domain Eukaryota; kingdom Metazoa; phylum Chordata; class Actinopteri; order Labriformes; family Labridae; genus Tautogolabrus; species Tautogolabrus adspersus. The sequence goes on along the minus strand of CM036548.1, from coordinate 27,529,261 downwards.
TTTAATTCCTATCTCATTCCTCATGCACATATCAGACGGGCTCCAGTGCTCTCGCAGCTTGTCTTCATCTGCAGCCTGCGTCTTTGGTTATTTCAGCCTGCCGTCAGTGCTCGGCCCGAGCAGACCTTCAATTATTTATTAAGGTTTTTTTTCTTCCTTCTGTGGCTGAGAAGGGTGCAGGGGGAGAAAGTGGCAAATGAAAAAGCTGAACATGGTGGCAAGGGATGCAGAGGGACTGTAGAGCCAACAGCAATGACACTGAGAGGAAAAAACTTCACAGCATTAACGGAGATATGTTTCCATTGTGAAGGAGATTAAATGACTCTGCTGTTATTGATTGTCTTAATGCATGCACATGGCATAGTCCCACAACGCAACCTAATTATATCAACCGAGAGACGAGGGAAAGAGCAGAAAAGACGGATGAACGGTAATTTGACAAACTTGGGTTTGATGTGCTCCTGTTTTATCTCATCTGGATGTGATGAGGTCGCCCGATAAGGAAGGTCAGCACGGTGTGTTATCTTTATTAAAAGTTGGTTCAAAGGACGCTTGTAATAATGATCCACTCAATTCGCTGGATTACAATCTCTTTGATCGGGGGTTAAATACCTAACATATGTGCAGGCCCCTTGCATGTGTTCCCACCAGCTGTGCTGCTATCGTACATCATACATGCTATATATCGGACATGCTTTGCTAATTCACTGCTAGGACCCTCTCTGCTTCCCTGTGGGGCCGCAGAGTTACCCCTCACGCTGACACTGAACCCTACAAAGTTCTACGAGATGACAAACATCTGTACAGCGGGGACATGAGGTACGGTGGCAGTCAAACTGGATAACGCTGGTTTGGGATTTAGTGTGGACATCTGGTAGACACCATGAAATTACATCTTTCAGAACCCACCGGGGTTGAGTTATGTCAGCCAGCAGCAGCAGCAGCCGGGTCAGAGTTGAGGCCCGTTAACAGCTGGCTGAATCAAAAGGGTTAGAGGATGGATGAAGGTTGAAAGTGGAAATGTTACAGACACAGTCACCGTAGCACTTACATTAATGCTCGACTCAGACCACGTGACGATTCGAGAGTTTCCCTGTCGCAGGTCTTTGAACAGTTGATGCATAATCACCTCATCTCAGTCGTCTGACCCCCTTACATCAGTCTTTAGTCTCTGCATGCTTACACAACCTTTTCATGAGCTCTTCAAAAGTTTCAGTATCTCAAAGGATAATTCAAGTATATCAAAACTTATGTGTAGTTTTTAAAATTTCTGCCAACATATTCGTATCTGTTAGATTCCTTTTTATACTGAAAAAAAAAAGTTTAGTTCTGGGAATACAGCATCAAAGATTATGTTGAGCAGGCAAAGAAACCAGCTTTGAAACATTTCCCCTGGATTTGTTTCCCATCAAGCACTAAAATGACTTGTTGTGGCCGCCCCCGGGGGGGCGCGCTGAGTGCAGCAGATACAGGACGGAAACAAGCAGCCTGTGATTGGTGCCACTGCAGGACATCAGCGGCAGAATAGCTTTCAGTCCAAATGACTTTTAGAAAATACCCAGTGGAAAGCAACGCTAAATAGAACTGTCGAGGGGCAGGGAATAGTTGGAATTTGATGTCACCCCTGTGCCACTGCGTTTACCCGACACAATTAAGAGCTCTTCCCGTCAGTGTTGCACTCTCTAACTTAATCCATCTGTGTCGCCATCCAGGTCCCCGTGCAGGACCTAATCTAGGCTAAATGCATCTATAATCCAATTAATCTGTCATAGCACAGGCCCGCTGATGATATTTTTACTTTCTGCTGACACATCCCATTTCCCTCCTGGCAAAATAATGAGGAAGGATAACTTAATTTGGATAACCGAGGGCTATAATGAAAGACAGTTAACGCGGCGATGAATGAGACGGGGCCAGGGATGGAAAGTGCAAAGGGTGTGAGTGGATGTCTTTATAATGAGATTCATTCTCTGGCTCCAAACTTCTGTTGACTCACTGTCATCTTAACGATGAGAAAGCATTGCTCACACCTCCAACAAGGCCGTGCACAATTGGACAGATGTGGCTCTGTGCTGTTAATCTCGTTAACATCGCTTTCGCCAAATGGAAAATTAATTTGGAAATATTTTAGAGGAGTTCCAGTGTTTCGAAACCTGGACCCTGTTTAACAGAGTCTGAATAAAAGTACAGCCAATCAAAGTGAATGTGTTTCCATCAGGGAGTTGTGTCAGACATTGTTACAGATATAATCTCCAGACTGATTACCTTTTTGTTTAAGTATGATGCCTATTCTTTAAAAACAGGAAGAAACCTTTCATCGCTCACTTGAAAACCAGCAAACTCCAGCGACAGACGGTTCTTTACATTTAGAGTTGGAAAATATCGCTGTATTGATGAGTTGGATGTGTTACTTTTTGGCTTGAGGGGTTTTCTTAAATCGAGCACAACACAATAACCCACACTAACTGGTGCGGGCAGTTGTAGACCACCAACGGTGGCAGAATAAGTGCCAGTGTCCACAGACTGTATAGGGGGAGATGGGATAATATGCAGTTGTTTCCCCCCTCTGGCGTCAGGTGACTTTTAAGAGAGTGACGTAGCCTCGCTGTTTGGAGTTAAGGATCTCTTCGTAGACGTACTTTGTGCGGCTGAATTGGCCTCAATGATGATGACTTTGCAGCCACTATAGTGCATTTTTGTGGCTGCAGCAATCCACCGGAGTCATTTTGAAATAGTCCCCACGTTCCAAATATGAAGATCCCCTTTCAACTCTTGACAGTGCGGCTGATATTTGCTGACACTTCTAAGGCCCTCATAAAGAGACTAAAGTAAGATGCATTCAAACTGCAACAGGAAGCCTTGTAACCACAGTGGTATCAGCTCCTTCTTCTCTGTTAATCGTCATTGATTTAGTCTTAAATACTCTGCGGCGGGACAAAGCGTTGTCATTCAGGTGGTCATTATAAGATGTAACCTTGTTCCTGCTGACAGCAGGAAGGAGAAAGGCATAAGCATCCGATGACATCTGATGATTCACATCCACTTTGCTACTTTCAGTGAGCTTTGACTGTCTTATCATTTCAACAGCTCCTGCCAAGAAATGTCAAACACCCCGTACTGCATAGAGGAGAATGTTACTACTCGGTTATTTTGTTTTTATAAGCAAACTGAAGGCATCGTCTGTTTCCTTACGAGTTCTCCTGTAACGTCAGATAAGTTAGCTGAAAAAGCTCTCTGATCATCCAACAAGGACCTCATGATTTGACAATTCTTGACCTTTGAAAGAGAAATCGTGTGAGATGTGAACTCAAACGTGCTCAAACAAGGAAGAGGACCGCTATATGACTTAATTCTAAACGGCTCCTGTCCCTCCACAAACCGTCGTAGCCGCGCAGCACGGCCCATTTCGTCCTCTGAGCTGCACGGTAGATGTGGAAGTAGGAAGAGGGTCGTTGTTAGCGTTTCAGAAATAACAAAAATCATCCACGGTTAGCAGGATGGTCTGCGAGTGGTTGCCATGGTTGCTTCTTGGCAGATTTGCAAACCAACTATGTGCATACTGCCACCTGCTGTATCGGACTGTGTACATACACAAGAGTAATCGGGCACGTTGTAAATATTTTCACAATAATTGGTCAAATATATTTTTTTGTGTTTCTGGAAGGCATCTCACGACCCCCCACTCTGGGAACCCCTGACACTGCTTTCGGCCTAGCCCTGTGATTGGCTGGCGAACAGTCCAGGGTGTAACCCCGCCTCTCACCCAATGACTCTGCGATCGGCTCCAGGCCCCGCAAGACCCCATACGGGAAAACGGTAAAGATGATGGATGGATGCATGAATGCTTTCAGCCTTGATGAACATTGGACACTTGAAGTTGGGTGATGTTGAATCGTCCTATATGAACATAAATGTTGCTTTCAACAGTTGCAATTATGAAATCATGACATTTTAAGCCACTGGAGATCGTGTCTGTTCCATTTCTGTGCTTTTAAAAATTGTCTTTCCAAATCAGTCCATTTACTGTAACCCCGAGGTCTGATGAATGTAATAAAGAAGAGAGAACAAATCAGGGAAATAGCAGTGAGGAATAGCTCATTATCACACCTGCCCATCAGCAGCTACAGCACATGCATTTTGCAGGATCACTGGAATTGAACATTGCCAACACGCCCTCACTTCAACCAATGCCTATTTCCCTGTAAATGTCAGTGCTTTAGATAATCAGATCCTGCGCTTTGAAAAGTCAAATGCCAGAGCAGAGCCTCCATTGAACCCTGCGAGCTGGGTATAATCTACCTGCGTCTGCATGCTTTAGAGACAAACCTTACAGAAATGACAGAAATAAAAGATTGATTGAACAGATGGTGAAATCCTCGATTCTAACTGCCTCTCCGTTTTTAAACTTGACATTCAAAATGTTCACATATAGCAATAATGATCTACTTACTGAGAGTGATGGTATCAAAAACTCTAATATGAAGACACTAAGTTATTCTTACCAGGAGAAATACTCTTTTAAGTTTACCACAAAGTACAGTCAGTAAAACTGGGATGATAAAAACGATGGATAATTGGCTCCCTGGTTACAAAATTCTGCTATAGCAACCATTAAAGCCACACTAGGTTTGTCTGACGGCCATCAGAGGGTTCAAAGCGTGCTCAGTGCAGCCGAGGACACATTTGTCTGCTGAATTAAAATCACTTCAATGGGCCAGAGTGTTCGCTTCATACTGCAGGGAGAGAGAGAGAGTAATGTGCAGCTGGAATCACGGAGACAGAGCCTCTCAAATGTAACTAAGGACGCTGTCACTTATGAAGTTCGGTGGACTCTGTGCCATTCAGAGGTCAAGTTTTAACATTGATGCATTTCTCATTTGGTTCCGTTTGTTGAGAGCACCAAAGTAGCCTGTCAAATGATGTGTACAGTAGCCTCCCGCCACTAGTTGGTGCTGTAGCTCCGGTCAGTGGCTGCTGCCATCCGGCCTAACGCTGAACTATGACCCGAAAGAGTGCAGTGGGAGAATGGCATCCTGTAGCACAGCACAGTTTGGCAGTGTCTTGATCTATAAAATGGAGATAAAGTTATATGTCGGCCGTGTCAGATTAAACTGGGATATCGACCGGAGCAATGTGCAACCACTTTAAGCACAGCCATTTTGACATTTACCTGCAAGGAGGACTGAAGTTCCTTTGAGCATTCACACCACCCGAAACCAAACGAACTATCCGACAAAGAGCACCAGAGTGGACCCAACAGCTCAGGTGTGAATGCACCCTGATATTCAAAGAAGAGCACCTGTTGCTATCTGGAAATAAATCTCAATGCCCTGTCAATTGAACCAAACATACATTTGAGCTTGATCAGAGCATAAAACCTTTAAGGTAGTGTTGTAGTAAAGACCATACTAGCCGAGACCAACACATACCTGAGACCAGAGTGCTCCGAGACCGTGGTCTCGAGTCCGGTTTGGACTACTACAACACTACTTTAAGGACAAAGGCATGGACTCGACTCATCAACATGTGACATGAATACATCAAGACCCAGCAGATAAACTGAACGTTAATCCCTCACTAAATCCATCGTCGGCCGGTGGCTAAAAAAGTAGCTCCTCCTCTTTGCTACTCCTTCCAGAAAATAGTTCCAGCCTGGCGGCGGATGGACCGCCTCTTTAAACGGCCATTATTTCATTATGCACTGTTGTGTTAAATGTCACAATATCCATTTCATCTGACAGGGAGAGAGATGTGCCTGTTAGCTGACACCACCTCTCTTTATATTTATGCTCTACCCACCCTTTAAAAAGCGCTAATGATTTTCAGACCTTCCTTCTTGATTCACCCAGCAGCTGTACTCGCAGCTGTATGCCCGCAGAGAGAACCAATCACAATCCAGACTGGTGCATTTTTCAGTCACTTTCTCTCCCTCTCTTTTCTCGTCTTCCTGTCTATTTTTCTTCTTTTATGTCTTCTGGCTCAAGCTCACGTTCTTTCCCATCACTCTCGTTTTCCCAGTCATCATCTGTCTGTTTCTGTTTCTTCAGAAAATCTATAGACGGAAAAGAATCTGGTGTGTAACGCATGTATTCCTCTCTGTAATGAAGTATCTAAGTGCCTAAACCCTCATGGGAATCACTGTTTAATTTGCTGCTCGGGCTTCTTAATAACTCCTGAAATACATATATTTAGCTGTTTAAGCAGCGATCGGAGTAATTCACTGTTTGTGGATTAACTTTCTTATGGACTCCTGAGTTCCACATTTACTCTGACAGTTACATCTTTAAATTAAACTGTAGCATTACTTTTCTATAAGAATATAGGGTGTTTTATGAGGAAAATGCTTCTGGCTCTGTCTTTAAAGGCAGGGTTGGTAATTTTCGAAAACTAGCATGATTTTGAAAGTAGCACTCCCTCTGTGCTCTGTCTTCACCCACCCCCTCCCCTCTGTGCTCCCTCAAAAGCCACGCCCCTCACTTAAATGCACTAGCGCCGTTGGTCCAGAAACGGATTTCACCTCATGCTTTGAGTGTGGGCTCGTGCATGCATGGGGTAGAACGAGCATGGAGACATGATTGGTTCATAATACTCGTACCAAGTGCAGACATTTGTCAAAGTTTTTACTGCTACAGATGACGGATTTTCTTCGTTTCTTTTTCAGAGCACATGAGTTATTAATTTCTGTCAGGACCTAAAGACTATTTCAACCAAAATCTTAAAAAGTGTATCCGGAGGATATGACCAACCCTGCCTTTAAGTTAAAATTTTGTGAGGAAAAGAGTCGAAATCTGGAAAAGTACGGAGTAATTTAGATTCTTAAGTCAAATGGCTTTCAGCAACGTGCTAGAAACCTAATTCATACCGTACAAAGAAGGATTTTAGGTGTATTTCTTTTTTTTTATGATAATACAAACTCTTCATTTCCTCTCTAATGTCCTGTTTTCCATTTCCATTACAGCTGCTATTAAAGGAACAATAGACGTTTTCAGACCGCAGGAACGTCGATGCTCACGCAGGTCACCATGTGGTGGACACTGAAGCTTCAGTGTTTAGCCAGCTCTGCATCGGTCTGTAAACCTTTCTGCGTTCTAACCTCTCTCCATTTTTCAAAAGACTGTTGAGTCAACTCAGACTTAGTCAATTTGTCCATAACAGTGTCTCTTCATAGTGTGCTCTCTTAACTCTTGAAACATATCCGTCACAAACAGAGTGCACTGCAGGCGACTGAAACAGAAGTCACAAGCAGCTGCGTGCATCACATTTTCATTCCCGGCCTCTGCACAGTGACACCAAATGAGACGTTAAAACAGAGAATCCAGAGATTCTGCGGTTGCACGATGATTTTTTTCCAACTCAAAGAAAATGTGTTGTTTTTTTTTTACAGTTAGAGGAATTACCACCATTTCATGAAAAATATCTGCACCTCCCTGTTTGTAATAAAACTGAATACAAGCAAGAAGTCCTTTAGTTCTTTTTAAATAAAATGTGATTTATTCATGAGAAGCAGTCATTTTGAAACCACAGGGAAACCTTGGCCCCTGAGCACACGTGTGAGCGGCCACAAGTCCACTCCCCGAGAGAGTTTTCACATCGTTCGGACGCGGTCTGAAGTGGACGTCTGGAATGTAAATCTCCACTCCGTCTGATTTTTTGGAAGGCAACGTATGTCTGGATGTGCAGCTGAGGGCAATTTACTCACAATCACTCTGAGAGGTTTTCTCGCTCACTAATTAATTGTGAAAATACTCGAACACACACACACACACACACACGAACACACACAGGTGGACACACACAAAGAAAAGGAGCACATTGCTGTACTCACACAGAACAAAGACGATCTAGCACAGCCTGGTTCGTGCACGTGCAGGCAGTCACTCCACCCAAACCGCTGCTGTTCCTCATCGTCTCCTTTTAGAAAAAAAAATAATTTGGCCGGTCCGTCTGGCTAAAGAATCTCTAAAGTAGTGGTGGGCAGCAGATTCTCAGAGGGAGGTACAGTTTTTGGGTGGAGGAAGCGCAATTACTCTACAGGGAGCTCTGGAAACAATTATCCCACCATCCAAATGCTCCTGAAACAATTCGCCAACTGCCATCAAACACACACAAATTGTTCTGCCAACCTATTGTACTGAGTCACCACATCATTGCTTGCAGAATGGTATTAACCTCATTTGCCGTGCACACGCCTACACTGAGTAATTTTTGCTAGAAAATAAACAGTTGGCCGGCTCGGGTGATAACTGTCGGGACAGAAAAGAGGAGAAATGGTGAATTAAAATGATTTTAGTGAACGGGAGCAGCAGAAAGGCGTAGTCAGGATTCTGTGAGAGAAAAGCTCGGCCTGCAGCGTCCTCTGTCTCTAATTCACACGCTGCGGAGGGATCGTATGATTGTACTCCTTTAAGAGCAATTCATCTATAATTACAGAATCACATGAGACAGCGCGAGATAATGACATGTATGTGGTATATAACCACAACAACAAACACACATACGGTCAAAACAGAGTGTTTTGTTCTGAAAACAAACCGGATGTTTTCATGTTGTTTCGGTGTCTGACTTCCTGTCCCGCTCGATCTGCTTTGTGGCAAATTGATGCGCTATGCTCCGGCAAAAATTCACCCCTTGTGAACCTGCTGTAGAGGGCCCCGTTCTGCCGGAGTCGTGACGGAGCTGAGACGCAGCGCAAAGTGAGACCTATTAGCTCCGCAGTCATGGCGGAGCAGAGACGGACCGAACACGGTGTAAATTCGGGGTCAATCTGTATCTGGGGGTTGCTTTTCTAGGTCGTATACAGGCATCGGTAAATTGTGAGGGGTTTTTTTAACAAGTGAAAAACTCCTCATGCTTGGTGTAAAGCTGAACTGCAGTTATGTTTTCACATCCCATAATTCCAGTGAATAGTCTACTCATTAAACACGTGTTTCTGTATCTCTCCTCTCTCTGTTTTCACAAGCCTCTTCTGTCTGCTTTCCACTAATAAATAAATCAACCTGTAATAAAGATAATTACACCTTTTATTTTTATGCAACACATTCCAAGACATTTTCTCTGCAGCGGCGTGTCCACAGTGTGGCCCCTTTAAAAAATATACACCAGTCGTAATGAAACCGAATCCGGCCGTCTGAAAGCACTTAAGTCTGGAAGGCCTGGCTGGGAACTGGCCTGCTGTTTGATTTTCAGCCTTTACATCCACACGGCCACATGAAGGCAGACTGTGTGTGCTGGCCATGCTATGTCTATGTGTGTGTGTGTAATTCATCACCGCGGGAAGGCAGAAGTATTTTAACTCTCAAATTATCCTGATGAGCTGTATGTCATGTCGTCATGGCGACCGCCCCACCATACATGTCCTTAGTAAAAAAGGAAGTAATGCTGACGCTGCACAGGATGCAAGCTCCAAAAATCTTACAGCGGGCGTAATTCCATCAGTCGGACGGGACATATGGAAGTGGTTTTTGGCCGAGGGAGGTGTCAAGGCGGGTACACGTCACTGTTGGATTTTTTTGGATTGTACGCCCTCCCCAGTACCCTCAACCTCGACCCCCCCACCTCTGAGTCTGATCCAAGAGAAGTCTGGTGTGGTTTTTAAAGAAGGGAAGAAAGACGTTAGATCAGATTAACTCACTCCACGTGCCTAATGGGCTGTTACACAGCTCTGACACACACCATTACCCACCATTTACACCTCACAGGCACAGAGGTGAAGACAGAGACAGTACGTCCAGATTGCAAGCGTGTGTGTATGTGATAATTCGTGTGGCAAAAGGATGCAGGGTTGATGCGTGTGTGTGTGTTAGACGAGTATCTACGTGTGTGTGATTGCTCTTCAGCTGCATGGATAGGCACGCTGAAGTAAAAAAGCAGGTTTTATTGGATAATTAAGAGGAGCTGAGTTGTTCTCATTACAGCGGTGCTGCTCGCTCCCTCCTCGGCTTCAGATACAGACTGAGCAGGAGAAAAAAAACACTCAACAAAAGCTCCACAAGAGGAAGGCCACAGCTTGCACATTCACTTCCTGAACAGAGACACTCTTCCTCTTTGGATCATAAAACAGTCCCTCACTGTATCGCCGTTGAGCAGAGCTGTCCACACATACCGTGGGCCTTAGCCCCCGTGGCTCCTGATTCGCTCTGCATTTTCAGCATGCTCTAGTTTTGGTTTAAAAAAAAAAAAAAGCACTCTATAGCATCTCCTGAGTTTCAACATGCAGCTGTGCAGCCAGAGAGGATCCCATGTGCAGTAAATCTTTGCAGCAGGAAATATAGAGGAGAGTACCAGAAAACTCTTGAGTTATCTTTGAAGCTATAAACAGCGAATCTGGCGGCCCTGTCGGTCTTTTCACACAGAACAGGTTGTCTGTATTTCGAGAAAGACGGCGTCACATAAAAGGAGTGGGGATAAAAAAGAAAGAACAAGTGAGGGTGAGCAGCAGAGGCAGTGTCTGTGTTCTCTTGTAGGGCGGCAGCTGGATTGTGTTAGCGCGTCGGAGCGCGTTATCGACGGGACGCAACACAAAGCAGGCCCGCTAAGCATTCCCCGTGCTAACCACCGCCTATATGTTAAGAGACAGGCTTTGGCGTCTTAGCCATGAACCGTGGGCCTCAGAGACCAAATGTAAGCTGACAGAGCAGCTCCAGACAAACCAGAGTTTGTCGTGTCACGCTGATCCTAGCTGGTCTGTTGGAACAGGAACGCCTGGGCTTTGTCAGTTCAGATGAGACAGGAAATGAGTCCTGCTCCAAAAGGAAGCGGTAGAAGAGCTAAAGAGACGTCTTTAATGTGTCTATGGGGACAGAATAAAGATTTCCTAATGAGAAAAGGAAATCAATACTGTATGAACAATAAAGGATGAGAATCAAAAAGGGCTTAGCGAAGCTGCCGAATAGGATCCTTTCAAATTAAATGTGAACGTGTGGATTGGGATTAAATTATGACGGATTGAAGAAAGTTTTCAGAGCATCAGTCGCACTCCAGTTTGTAACAGAGTCATGGAAATATCAAGCAGCGTCGGGTACAAGGACACACAATTCATAAGTTCATAATTCATGTTCAGCTACTTCCTGACTTACTGTCAATAAGCAGTCATTAGGGGGGTAAACTCTTAGTTAACGACCTGTTAGCTATAGACTCTGGTCATATAGAATAAGGTACTAATAAGCGCTTAATAACGGCTAATAAGTAGCTAGTATGCTACCAATTAGCATGCTAATAATCAGCTAGTTAATGGTAAATATTGTGCCCTTAATTTAAAGTGTTACCGAGATTTTTCATTGGAAGTATCTCATTTCCTTTAAACGTACAGTATGTAAAATCTGCCGCTAGGGGGCTCTCAATCAGAACAATAACAAAAGATGACTTCGAGTCTCGCGGGGTATTTCGTGTCTGTCATGGCGGCTCATCATGGCGGCCGCCTACAAGACACGTCCCGTTACAACTTTAAAATTACAGATTTCTCTGGCTTTGATAACTTTTGGAAATATTTGAGGTGATGTAAGTACTGAACTAAAACATATATATAACATGGGTTTAGTCCATTTTTAATTTAAGTTAGATATTTTAATGTAAACATTAGCATGCAATTCTACATACTGTACCTTTCACCAGACAATGTACATTTTCACCGTGAACAGAATTCTGAATACAACAACTATGGATACAAGGAAGTGTCATGAGACCAGATGAAAGCATCACCACTACATCCTTCTGTTCGCTTTTGATTCCCAAAACACGTTTGAATCTGCGTTAAATTTAATCTGTGTGCTGCTAATGTAAGTTAGAGCATTCATTCTGCAGGCTGTGGTGCTCAGGGAGTCTCTAATTTTTCTATATTTGAAATAAAGATGTACACATCAAATGGTTGACATGCAAAGCTGAGATGACAAGTGGAGGAAGCAAAATGTGAGTGTTCAAATGTTTTGCATTTGTGGCTCCAAACGGGAAATATTAAAAAGAACAGTGCGGCGGATACGTCGAGCAGCGCAGCAGAAACTGAAGTCAACGACAGTGAACACGGCACAAGTGTAAGAGACGACGTTAGCAGTGTCACTGACGCTTCGGTAACCACTAGCAACAAACGCTGCAGTGCGTGGTGTGCGGTTAATAGTAAATAATATGCTAACAAGAATAAAATCGCCGCCTGTGTAAACTGTGTATGTAGTTAAATAGCCCAAAGCGACTGTATTTCAGTGTTGGCCATAATGGTGGTACTCACTGTGAAAAGTTAGAGGATTCAGAAAACGAGCAGCCATTAGGGAACTTTAAAAACAACTGCAGGTTCAAGACTTTCTTTGTCGAGAGAAGCGGAAACAAAAGTGGAACAAATGAATAAAAGTGAAGACTGGAAGCATTTGTTCTGTTTCAAACTTGATTGAATTTCAAGCCCCACTTCTGCAATTACACGATGATTTTGATTATTAATTCAGACGCTAACAGACTCAGACGCTAAAGTTCAGCCTGACCTGCGAGTCAAGAACTTTTTGATGAACGCTTTCAACATGTGAAACTTAAATGAACTCTTCACTCTTACCTGTGTTTTTCCCTCTGCAACACTTTAAAATGTAATTTCTTTCCCGCTTGGAAGTCATTTACCTCCCTGGCACAGAGTGCTCGGACAATGGAGAGCGGCACAAAGACTGCTGATTAGAAACTCGGTCTGATTATTCCTGCAACCTGGTGATTGTGCAAAGTGGCTTGAATCCATTCAGGGTTCACAATCACGGCTGAATATTTGGATTACAGGTTTGCAGAGCGAGCGGTGTTGTCCTCGTCAGAGGTCACACAATGAACAGCGTTGTCTTCAGTATTCAGACGATAAAAAACACAATGTGGATGCCACTTTATTCCAACATTAGTTACCGTTTCATTTGGATAAAAGGGGCATTTTGTTGTGCTCTTTATGTGCCTTTTTTTAAAAGTTATCTGAGGTGAGCTTTGGACGATGCATGACTCAATCGTTATCTCCCCATAAATAGAGGACTTCTATTCTGTACTTTGTAGTTACTTCTCTCTCTGTCTGTTGTTTGTAGTGTTTGCTTTGGTTAGGTATGCTTTCGTCTGCACCATGTACATCACTCTGGTTGGCTGCTGTTGATTTTAAGGGAGCTTTATAAACAAAAATTGATACATTTAATGGTTTGTCCTACAAAACTATGAAGAATAGATTGGCTATGATGAAGAAAATACAACTATTTTGTAAGGTTTGTAAGGTTAATGAAGGTAATAAGACTTTAAATGTCTGACAAAAATATTTTCCTTTGAACTCTGGTCTCTTGGTCTTGAGTTATGAGTTTCTGCAGCTGAACCACAGTCCCTGAACACACCCCCAGGTTGTCCCTGAACGCACCCCCAGGTTGTCCATGAACGCACCCCCAGGTTGTCCATGAACGCACCCCCAGGTTGTCCATGAACGCACCCCCAGGTTGTCCATGAACGCACCCCCAGGTTGTCCCTGAACGCACCCCCAGGTTGTCCCTGCTCTTAAAAGAAGGTGACCTGACCGTATGAAGGATTTTTTTTGTCTGACCATCTGAGATATTTTTGAAAACATTGTAGAGATATTTGCACAAAGGAAGTGGCTGTAGGTAAATGACAATAGAGGGGAAAGCATTCAGTGAGGTTCAGCGTGAAGCTGTTTGTCTTGTGTTGGCATGACGGTCAGATCATCTCTGTGTCCCATTTGGTCTCGTCCCTAGACTCCCAAAGAAGTTCTCATTTCAGCCCCGCTCTCAAGCAGCTGGCTGATGCCCGTGTGATGTGGGTTAAAGTCTGTGCGTGTCCATTCTTGCGTGCTCACTCCCGCACAGCGCTGAGGGCCTGATGAGGCTGTCGGGTTCCCGGGCGGTGCTGTGAGCCTGATGAGGAAATATGGGAGAAAAGGAAGATGATAATAAATGGCTTTATGCTCTGGAGACAGCCTTCCACTTAATTGCTCAAGAGCCTGTTTATAATGGGAGAGTTGGAAAGGACGGAGGAAAAACAGCGTGTGTGTGCGTGTTAGGAAACTGTCCACTTAAATATATTGTAAATGTGTTTTACACACCAGATGCCTAAACACAATATCCTGCAGGACAGTTTGAGGACAGAGAAATCAGCCTACGGCGCTGAGGCAGCTTCAAGAAGACATTTAATCTTTATGAGCTCCGTTACGGTTATTCTGAAATATTAATGCATTCGTTTTAGGGTCATAGAGATGTGCGGTTTTCTTTAAAACAATAATACAACCTTTTACATTATGACACACAAAAATACAGCCTGAACCTATATTCATAAATATTTAAAGAAATTGAGTCCACGTTGTTTTCACTGTTTTATGTGGGCGTTGATTATAGCTTTAAAAAGGTCTCATGTTTCACTCCTCTTCTGCCTTTGTCCGTGTTCATGCAGGCACGGTGACTACAAACAGTCCAGCTCTCTGCACAAACAAACATTTCCATTTGGTTAAATCAGCTCGTACCAAACCTTGGCACATTCCTCTGTTGGTCATGGTGAATGTATGCGCACACAATGCATGCATAGAACATAATAATATTGTTGCAGTGGATGCTCAAATGAATGCTGACGTTGAAAAAATGGGCCAAAGTCTTACATAACATCCAGTGTGACAAAAGAAATATGCTCTGCCTCTGATTCACTCATTAAGCCAAAGCTTCTATTTCTCCTACTTTATAATGTAGGATTAGTTACTGGAAAGGTTCAGGACTTCTGGGGGTGAAGGAACTACGCATCCCACAATCCATTGCAACAGCGCATTTCCGAAAAGTAGAAAAATATTAAACTAGAGTGCTCGGAGCGCCTGCACAAAAAAGGCGGAGCGCTCGTAAAAAAGCAATGGGCGCTGCACATTTTCTCCAGGGGGCTGCTTTCTACTGCGAACGCTCTCTTCTCATTTAAGACAATTGAAAAAAGGCGAGGTGGACACAGGGCCAAATACAGGGACACTAAATAAAGGCGTTAAAAACAACCAATCAGAGCGTAATGTTATATCTAGCCCAGTCATGGCTGCTTCCACACAAAGGTTTTCTCCCATAGCCGACTCATCATGTGTGCATCATCATGAGATAAAGATGAATTAATGAGAGGAAATGTCACGCTGACTTATTGCACGATGGTTTCTTCATACGTTCTCATTGATTGATATCAGTTTGCATGCGACACACACATTAAGATCTGATGGAGGAATGACACGTGCATGACTATAAAAACCTCTTGTGTCTCCAATGACACTCAGATTATATCTAAAAGGCATTCATCAACAGACTCCCAGCTGATGCTGTGTCACAGTTTGCATTAAGAAAAGAAGATGATGTGTTCTTGTTTGTCACGGCGTTTGAAAAAGGAAGCAACAATTTTAAGCAACACTTGTTAGCACAGCTGCGTGGTTGTCTGATCCCCGCTCTCGATATTTATGAGCTTTAAAGAAAGACACAATAAAGGAACGAGGAGAATAATTGAATATTCAGCGTATTCAAAACAGGAAGCAATTTCCCTTGATTTCACTCTTTCATGAGGAAGAGGAAGTTTGGCACCCGCTAACAGTAAATAGTGGAGCTGTCACAGTGTGGAAATCATCTTCACGCTGCAGTATTATTCTGAGCCAGAAAGAAGAGTCATCAGACTAAATCTGACTAGTCAGAGTGATTTCTTCTCTTTGAATTTAAATCTACCTCTGGATATCTTTCACTCTTTTATACTTCCACTTAAACTGGTAGCTTCTTTGTGAATCCAGGCCAGACAGACCTCAAAGAAACACAAGTGAACGGTCCAGTTAGGGATGATACGTTAGCGTGTCCAGGTGAGACTGTCCGAGTCAGCTTAGTGAACAACATTTCTCATTTTTGAACACTCAACAATGTTACGTGAGAGCCCTTCAGGCACCAAAGGCAACAGATCACATGTTAGAAGTTTAAAGGTGTAACCAATGCCACATTTTGGTTGCAGACCAAGCTGATCTGAATCTTTGCCCATGTGGAGTTTGAACATCCAGCATTGTAACACTACATGTAAGTTTAAAATGGGGATCAGCAAAATCAACTTGCCTTTCCTTTTAGATATACAGTGGATACAGTCAGAAACTGGAGAGAGAGAGAGAGAGAGAGAGCGGTAAATGACATGCAGGAAGGGAGCCACAGGCTGGATTTGAACCCGGGCCTCCCGCTTGGAGGACCACAGCCTCCATACATGGGACGAGCGCACTAATGACTAGGCTACCGGCACCCCGATAATGCAACAAACTTTTAAAGAAGCCATCAGTATAGTTATGATACCCAAACATTGGCTTCATATGAGAATCAACGGACTTAAAGGGAAGATAAAAACAATACATTTGAAGATGGAAAGAACCAGAACGTGTGCTATCGAGCGTGTTCTATTTGACAGTGTAAGGCCAAAAATTACGCTGCCCTGTTTGGCGATTTAGGAGTGAGAACGTGTTTGTTGCAGAGTCTCCTGAGTGTCCTTGCGAGCAGCTACATCTGGTCTGTATCCAGCAGAGATAAATGTAATTAACCTCCGTTCGAGACATTCACGAGTTACACGTGTGGTGCCAGAAAGCCGTTTCTGAGGCTATTTTCCCAACACTTTGATTTACTTTGATGACTCAACAGGGACTGGATGCAGTGATTTTGATGGATTTCAATGGATAAATTGAAGTGCTTATGCTGTTACTGATGATTGAGTCCCTCGCTGCTTTCTGCAGACTTTGTCCCCTGCTGAGTTGGCTTTCACACTTTGCACACTTGTACACACACACTCACAGTCACACGCACACACCTTGATATTCCGCAGCACTCAGAATACGGCTTCCAATCTAATTTCTGCAGATGTAGTGACCCGTGAAATGGTGCCAAGGCTCTCTTCTCTCCTCAGCGGTATGTAAAGCTGCAGATTGCCTCATTCATCCTTCGATATTAACCCTTGGGCCACCTCTTAATACCTCGGCGTCCCTGCAACAATACCCCTGGCTGAGCCGAGAAAACAGGCCTTCTCCACAGTCGGTTACTCTGCTACACGTTTGCAATGCTGGTGTTTGTGTGCGCTTTGAAGTTTGAGAGATAATTTAGCTTCCAGGTGTGTGTCCCTGTAACTGAAGGTGCGTCTTCTTAAATTCTCCATGCATGTGTGTGAGAATGTGTGTGTTTTTAAGGCTCCCAGTTTAAGTTGAAAGATAAATACTATATTGAGAAGGAGCTGATCCTCTCCAGAGGGTTTGATGTAACTCTCCACCAACTTAGAGGAAAACAGAGTTAATGTTATCTTCTCCTGCGATAAAAAAAGAAAACTCTGCAGATGTTCTTAAGTCAATCTGGAGGCTGTCTCACCTGTCACTGTAGTAAGTACTATCTCGGAGATAAAGGGATTAGAGGATCGAGAAGAGATACTTGAAGAGATGCGGGTTGTATAAATACGGATTTGAGCAATCACCAGAGATTTTTTCACAGCGGTGCCAAGCAGCTTTTCAAGGTTCAGTTAATATCAAGAAATGTCAGCAGCAGCTCATCCTGCATCTCAAACAATCATACATTACTCTGCATATGAATCTGATATTCAGAGGCATAGAAAGGCTGAGGCGCAGTATATAATGAAACACTACAGGGACGTGTGGTGTATTTCTTTATATCTCATTAGCTTTAGTGTGTTTTTATTCAGGTAGACAATGATAAAGCTGAAGAGAGGAAGTCCTTTAGTGAAACTGTTGCATACTTAAATGAACTGTTTGTCAGCATACATTAATATGCATATGAGAATATCTCTGTTCCCTGGAGAAGTGAACAGTGTTTCCATGCATTAGCACCTGGTGTGGGAATGCTTTTTTAAATGAGTTAAATACTCAAAGGTACAGAGGTGTAGTGCAGGATATGTGCAGCAACAATATGTACAGCTTTATTTTCAAGTAGCATGTAAAACTAAACCCTTTGAAGAATTCTAAATTCACTCTGATGTGCATCATTCATGCCAGCCCTTTTCAGACTGCTGTTTCAAGGCGTGGTATTTACGTCCCTACACATTTCGCCTTCAGTACGAATGTCATGGAGACGTAATGGGGGGACGAATTCGTCCCCGTCTGTGTCCTCTTTGGAGGTAGTAACAGCGTTGTACAGGCCTGGAGAGTTATTGCCTCCCTCGGATGCGCAGAACTTACATGGTGGTTGGCCGTCGAGAAGGCGACGTGCGCCGATGCGACAGGTGGCCTTCGTCGCCACTAGTTTTTTGCCGTATTCTTGGCCTTAAGGCGTAATGACGGCTTGGCTTCATAACGTTGCTGTTGCAGAATTTGGCTTCTGTTTCTTACTAGACAGGACTCGTCGCCTTCAATGATTGGTTGTGTAAGATATCAGGGTAAGCTTGCAATACTGATTATTTAGATTAACATGCAATGTTTCCTCAGCTTTAAAAAAAAAGGCCTGAAATAAGATTATACCCACTTCTGCAGACACACCATTGGTTACAACTTGCTAGGATCAGACTTGGATTGCAAATAAAAAATAAAGGTCTTTTATTTTGTAGAGGAAGTGACCATGATATCAGGAGGATAATGAGTTTCAAGGTGTCTCTTATCAGTAACATCTGGACTCTGTTGACGGCAGTTTGGACAGTCCTGAAGTCCTTGAAGATTGGACCCATTTGTTGCATAAATACCAAAGTTTCTGATCCCACAGCATCACTGCATGAAGGCTATTAATGGTACCATTTTCACGACTGGTGGGACTTTAAACAAATCCCCAAAGGGCCGTGATGATATCTAAAAACAAAAGTGAGATTCTCTGAGACAACAGGAGCAACGTCATTTAAGTTTGCAGCAATATGAAACAAAGAACTCCTTGAGAAGAACTGAGGAAGTAGAGCCGGGCTCGTTCTGCTCAGCGGAAAGCTTTGATGTCCGAGGAGATAAGGGCTTCAAAGCGAGCATGTCTGTAGTATTGTTGAGAGAGAGAAAAATGATGCTGCATAATAAGAACGAGCCAAACTCAAACTCAATCAACATGCCGAGCCTCAGAGTGCATCTGCTGCCTGTCTCTACTTTGCATTCATGGGTTTTTCGATCAGCTGAAGTGCTCTCATGGCCTCCAGTTTTAATTCTAATCATCATTCAATTACTGCAAGACTCCCTGCATATGATGTTTGTTCCATTAAAAAACAAGACAAGAGATGCAACTGGACAACCAAAGTTCCACTCTGCACGCACACTGTACAAAATAAATCAGCAGCACCCTGAATCTAATGAGATTATCGCTTTGGGGAAAAATTTCTTGGCTCAGCGCCTATGAGGAAGGTCATTACTTCACAGTGAGGCTGCAGAACGTGTAATAAAGTGATGGAATAACAGTAAAAAATCATTAATTAAAAGGAACTAAAATTAACAGCGGGATGAGTAAATGCTGGACTATTATCGCCTCGTAAAGTCAGTTAGTAATGTTGGAGTTTAAATGTGCCCCCTGGGACCCAATGCATGCACAGGAGAGTGGGAATGCACGATAGCAAGCACGGAGGAAGGAAAAATGAACAAGACAAAGAATGGAGATGGCCAGTGGTGAAGGCGGAGAGAAAAAGAAAATAAAAGAAGAAAGAAATACAGGCAGAGAAAAACCATATGGAGATGAAGAAGACGTGGAGGGAGCAGATGCTGATCAATGCATGAGCTCCTGCAGCTTCTCCAGTGCTGGCTTACTGCTTCCTGCCCCGAGTCGCAACACTGCTGGAGCAGCACTTTCCTGCACAGCTCCGGTACAACAACAGCAACAGCAGCATATGGCGGTCCAGACGAAGCATGAGCGAGGAGAGAGTGAGTCTGCTACGGCGATAAGTTTTGGGTTGTGCAACTCTATAGTGATGTTCTCAGTAAAAATGGTGTCACATAAAGAAAAAAAGTTTCTCCTATCACCAACTCATAATGAACCAGATTGATGATTGTACCTGAGACAGGTATAGACAATATGTTAGACATAAACACACATGTACTGGACTCAGACACTTTGTACCATCTTGATGGGATGTTCAGGGAACTGTCATAGACACAAATCTGTTCCATTGTTCTTGTTCAATCAAACTTTTTAAAGATGTAACTTTAAAATTGATAATTTTCGCTTTATCCTAAATAAGATTTAAAGGTCACATATTCTATAAAATACACTTCACCATGTTCCTCTAACTCTAATGTGTGTCTCTAGTCTGTCTACAAACCCCCCAATGATGAGAAAAGTCCATCCTCTCCGTCTTTCTCCTGCTCCACTTTTCAGAAAATGTGTGCTCAAACAGGCCGTTTGGAGATTTTCCCTTTATGACATCACAAAGGGCAGTAACCCCTCCCCCAGGTGGGTGACACTCCCACAGCTAGGTGTTTGTTCTGCCCTCTAAGTCTGCCTTCTCACCGTAAACAATAGGGCATGGAGCGAGAAAGCCCGAGCCACCCAAGCCCTTCCAGAGAGGGGCGTGGTCAGACACAGCTCATTTACATTTAAAGCTACAGACACAGAAACAGCCTGTTCTGAGCAGGGCTGAAATAGAGGGGTTTATAGGCATGATCAAATACAGGATCAGAGTGGATTTAGAACAACACACTTCACACACATGTTTTAGGGAGCTCTGAGACTTATTTACACTTTTGAAAAGGAGGAGAATATGTGACCTTTAAACCTGATTGGACACACAGGTGCTGACAGGAAGTGACCAGATGCAGAGCACAACATCTACAGCTGTTCTTTAGAGTTCTAATCATCATCCTGATCATTTACTCAGACAGCGCAGCCTGTCGTTACTGGTTTAGGTGATCAAGTGAAAACTGGATGACATCAGAATAATCCATAAGATTCATCATTGAATGATTAATTGCTGCATTAACAGATTTAATTTGTCTTCTAATGGAGATGTATTTGTTGTTTGAGACAAACGTCATAACATGCCAAAAGCCAAGATAAAAACTGGATCACTTATTGGACTCTACTTTAAAACTATGAACCACATCCACTTCAATAAACAGTGAACACATCACAGTCAGCGTCTTTGTTGCACGTGTCTCCTGATTGGACTTTTCTGCCTGGGGTTGAAAATCCTCATTTGCAGAAACCAGACTGCTTAATTGGTCACAGTGTGAATTTTGGGAGGGGGGAAATGTGGAAGCTTGAAATCTGTGAAAATGCATGCTAAGAACAGTAAGTAGGTGTTAATGAAGCAGGGGCTGCCATGCTTTAATTAAAATGTTGTTTTATCAGAAGAAAATGAGTCGACAGCAGATCCCTGCGACGTCCTGCCGACTAATCCCGCATGTTTGTACCCCATGTGTGTGCAGGGCTGGCATCCGGCCAACATGACCCTGAAAATGATCCAGCAGGTAGAATTAGCACACGCATGAAGACACCAACGCTGACAGATAAAATCCTCGTAGCAGAGTTATTTTCAGCCCGATCATTTTCACTCACCTCTTCGTAGGGAGAATTTAAAGGGTCAACATTTGGATGACTGAGGCTGTGATTTTTCACCTCTCTACCACATGAACAAACGGAGGGGTTCTTTGACGTTACATTTTCAATATGAGGTCATCTAAAAAAAAATTAATTTATTCAGTTTGATACTTTATCTGTCTGTCACCGTTTCTAATGTGCCTTCTCATTTAACCCAAGGGAGCAATGAAATGTCTCAATAAGTCATAAATCAACCTCCAAAATAAGGAGCTTAATAGAGGCCTTTATTGTAGATATAGGACAGTGGATAGAGTTGGAGTGAGTGGAGAATGACATGCCAGAAATGAGCCACAGGTCAGATTTGAAACCGGGCCGTCCACTTGGGGGACTATAGCCTACGTACTTGGGGCACGCGTACTAACCACTGTGCTACCGGCGCCCCGCAGAGCATAACATTATACATATTTTAGGGCCTAAACGCTGATAAGGCAGCCCACAATTTGGAGTATCTCCAGTAGATTGCTTCAGCCAGCAGCTGCAGGCTGCAACAATTCCTCAGGGCATAATGCACCCTATCAAAGTACGTCCACTAAACCTGCTCGTGTTTCCCTCTGATAGGCTCAGATTTGTTATTATTAATGCCTTAAAACATAGATGACAAGTTAAACTGTTCTGTTAAAGAATAGGATGCCTTGTTTCGTACACATCAACATTTCTTTCTACAAATCCATCAGACTCTCTTTCACAAAAACTACTCGCTGGTCTACTGCTGCCTCCATCGCTTGTTTGTGTCGTTGCCTGACTTTGGTTATGAATGAGTTTGTTAAAGCAACACAATCACAAAATGCAGTAGATGAGTAACTTCTAAATTCATGCTAACCGGACATATTGAATGAAATTGAACTGGACTCTCAGTTTCTGCAAGTTTTGAGCATTGGATGCAAAATGGCAGAACCTCAAATCTTTACATCGTCCTGATGTCTCTGTAAACGGTTTAATTCTAGAGCTTCTAACTTCCTGACTCTCAGAACTAATATTACCAAGTCCCAAAAGATGCATCCTTTCATGCAACATGTCGTTAATAAACACTGTTGGGAAATTTGTCTGTAAAAAAACAGGATTTGCTTCAGAATGATAATACTTGAACGACAGAGGAGAGAAAACACACAAAATGTTTCCCCGTCACTTCATACGACTTGCTAAGCTTTATTGACACACATGGATTGTACCACAGGTCCACTCAGACGGGGTGAGTGACTGCCTGCCAGTGCAGAGATGAGGGTTTGGCCTCGACATGCTGGGGCAAGCTGCCGCCAAGAGCCTCCAAGGTTCATCAACCCCCCCCCCCCCTGCATACCCTCCCCCTTCTCAATTAAGAGTCCTTCCCCTCGTTAGGCCCATCTGCACTGGAGATAATTAAAGAGCGACGCACTCTAATGCAAGAATGCCCTCCTGAATCGCTCCATTGATCTTATGTCCTGGATATTTCCACGGGAAAAACTCGCCTTCCACATCAATACCCAACTGTATGCATAATGTGTAATAGCTTGATGTTGATTAGGAAGCTATTGGCATTTTTAATGGCCGCTGCAGGAGGGAATCGCTCGAACCAGCTTGGGCTCAGGCAGGCGAACAGAGTAACGATCTGCAGCTCGGAGAGGGATGTGTGCTCTGCGTTGAAGTGTGTATTGCTGCAGGTTGTTTGAATTGCATGTGTGCAATAGACCGGTGCATTACTCTCTCAGGAGATAGGCTCTGCCTGTGTGAGGCTCCAGACTGACGTGTATTGGCAGAACCAGACCTGACCTTAAAGTGTCCACAGGATCTGGCCTTGACCTCTTGAAAACGGTGTTCGCTGTGCCATTGATCCACTGTGACGCTCAGGATCAATGACTCACTCTTAGCCACATCAAACTGCCATAAGGTTGTGGAGGAAGGGCAGTCGATACCTCGCAAAGCTCTTCAGAAGCTTAAACAAAGTTTGTGTATACTTTTCTCCTTAATCACTGGCTCTGTGCGAGGTGTGCTGCCAGCATTAACTGAACTAACGGTACTGCGAGGTCAGCGGGAGCAAGGAGGAGATGTCAGGACGAGGTAGTGTAAACATTGCTGTCTGCACATGCAGATATGAGCAGCTTCTTATGATGCAACATTAGAGCTGATGGCGTAGACGCAGATGGCGGTGGACATTAGCGGAGGAATGGTGTGTGTGGCATGTGCTAATCATGCACAGTCTTATTTCCGCTGAGATGAGGTGAGGACAGGGCAGATGGGATATAAATGATGGAAGCGGGTTGAATCTGTGCCGTGAAACACAGGTGAGAGATGGAGACGAGGTGGAGGAGAGGAAGTGGAAGGAAAGAGCTGAAGTCAACACTTTGGGAGTCTCCATGGAGACGGCAGGAATTACAGGTGTATTACGGAGTGTTTCAGCAGTGAGCACTTGCTGTATGGTCGGACTTTGTCCTCCTGGGATGATTCTCAAAGACACAGTGATGCTGTGGAGATAAGACACGACGTCAGCATTACTATATTTATGCATCTTCCTCGATGTGTTGAGCGCTGGGGAAAATCTCTTGTGGTGTTATTTTGTCGACTAATACAAACTCGCCCAGTTTGCTCAATTTACTTCTGGTATGTTCACATGTCTGTACTAAGCGCTGGCTGGCAGCTGGTGCACAAGTTATTTTTTTCCTCCAAAGTTGCTGAAGGACAAAAACATTTTTGCAACACTTAGAAAGTGCCCGCATGTGGCAGGAAAGAAAAACTGACTTTTATTAATGATGGCCCGAGTCTTTGGTCTGAATAATACCCCTCTCTTTACACCAGCTGACTTAATCTTTGACTTTCATTAACTGTGTGAAGGCTAATGATTTCCCCCCAACGTTGACATTGTGATACTGTCTTTGGAAAAGAAAGAGACATCATTAAGTTCTCTGGTAATGTTCCTTGTTCTCAGTAATACACACACACACACTCACAAATCCAGCCCCACTCCAAAAGGGACCTTATTATAGATCATGAAGGCCCGCTCGACCCAGCGTACACAGCCGTTCATTTTTCCTGGCGGGGCCCAGGTGACAGAGTAAAGGTGTGTGAGGGGCGCCAGAGACCTTGGGCTGTGGAAACTAATTACCCTCAGTGGTAATTATGAGAGCACAGCTCAGGGCTGACCTTGGAGAGGTGATTCAGTGGCACAGGAAAGGGGGGTGGGATTTCATGATACTGCAAACTATAAAGGAGGTTAGAAAGCTGAGATGGTACCATGGTACCAATGAGAGTCAACATATTTTTGTGTGTGTGTCAATGTAGACACACAGATGGTGTGCTGCAGGAAAGGCACTATTAATCCCTGGGGGGAAACTTGGGAGGTACAATTGCTCCTGCACAGAAAATAAGCATCAAAATAAAATAAGATGATTGATTGCACTTTTAAGTTGTGTCAAAGTGTTACCTTTAAATTACAGCTGCGAGCATTAACTAGTTAATCGCGATTAATTAATGTCTGAAATTAATGCATTTTTTAAAATCACGGTTAATCTCATGTTATTTTGTCCCTTCAGGCTCCCCGTAGATAGTCGTCCTCAGTGTCTCCCTGTAGTCTCAGTGATGTAAAAGAAGGACACTGCTGCATCTCTGAATGTCATTTCACTTTAACAAACTCTCAGACAGCTCAGCTGACGAGTCCAAAGTCATATCCACCTGATGACATCACACATTGACCTTTGTTACCGTTCCTTTGAGCTGTGTGACGTCAGTTTGGGATCCCTAACCACTTCCTGTTTCTGTGTTTAACATCATGTCCTAACCTTCACTCTAACAGAAGGGCCTTACTTTATTTCAAAATAAAAGCACACAGCAAGTGAAGTACTCCCAGCTTAAGACAGCTCAAATATTCAAAATAAAAGACTAACAATTTTCATTTTTAAATGCAAAATAATGGAGTCTTAAACTTGTGATTGAAAATGTGGCCCAATTCGTGACTTGTTGTATCTGAAATTTTTGTCCAAAGAATCCTCCAGTGTGTGGTGTCACTACGATTTTTTTAATGCTCCCGATCGAGTCAGAGTATCCCCGATCTTAAATCATGAATATCCGACATGTTTGATATGAATGATTCATGGTCGGACTGCCACCTTTGGAATACCCAAAGCAGCAAATGAGAGCGAGCAGACTTGGAAGCGTCACCAACCAGATGTTACGTACTCTGACAACTCACCTTCAGCTCACGCTGCAAAATGTTTAAAGCTGCACATAATCGTTCTTCTCAGCCAGGATTTCATACCAATTGTTTTTCTTATTTTCTGTTTTTTGCTGCAAAACACACAGCAGGACAGCCAGCTGACGACGTTGATCGTCCTTATTTGTTTTTCTTCTGAAGTCACGTTTGATCACGTGAGTTTCTGTGAGATCTCGTGTCTGTGAAGTCGTTACTACTAATGGCAGGTGTGTGGTCTCCCGGTCAGGCCGAGTTGTCTAGTGTGTGCGTTCAGAGGATTATAATGTTAAAAATCGTCCTCATGTCTGTGGTCTCCTACGTTTTAAATTCAGTTAAGATTTGAAAATCGTCCAGTGTGTGGCCAGCCTTAGTTCTGTTATTTATGGATATTTACTGATCAATTAACCTACAAAACAGAGGGCTGTAATTAATTAATACTTCTACAGAGACCTGACGATGTAAGAACGACGTCAGGTCACCTTCTCAGACTCATTTTCCAAACATTTACCAAAATAAATGTTCTCATTAATCACCGCGTGACCTCAGTCTAGAAACAAATACTGTGAAGCTTTCATCTCCTGTCTATTTAAAGTAAGACAACTTTGGCTGCTCCAAGAATAATAGTCATTATAATTAGCGACTGTTTACTGCTCTGACCTAACGTCTCCATGTGCATCTACTTCCTCTCAAGTGTTATCTGACATCTCGAGCAAACACTTTCAGGAAACAGCAAATCAACATCTCAGTGTGCACCGAAGGAGGAAAACAAATCTGAAGGGAAACGACAAAATAAGGAAGTCATCACATGAAGTCGCCCGAAAAGACACGTCCTCTTATTTCTTTACATTCTTAAACAAGCTGGTAATCAAAGATGGGTCGATTATCACACACACACAAAGAGGTACAGCCCTTATATATATATTAATAAACATGTGTTTTGTACTTCCTCATAGTGGTTATAGTTCTTATTTGGGCATGAGCGTTCACAGCTGGAGAGAAGCCTCGACATCTGGCTGAGAGCGTCTTGTATGTAATCACGTGTTATATCTTTTATTTCTTTAGAGGCTGAATAAATATTTAAAATTTAGTGTGTATCCAGTCTGACTTTTTGATTTAATCAAAGCAGGTAAGATATTTAAAAAAAGTCACCCCCCTGTACAGTCTGTACCAATAAAGATTTAACCTTATTGGGGGCGAGCACAGTCCGACGGAGCAAAACCGTATCGGCAGTAAACAAAAGCTAATGTGCATCAGTCAAGGGTGGAGGTAATAGTCATTCTGAGGAAAACATCTTAGCTGATCTTTCTAAACATTTAAACTACAGATCCGGTGGTCACTTCTGTACACATTCTGTCTGACTGAAGGAGTAAATCTTAAGTGCTGTATGAGTACTAAATGACGTCTTCCAAACCTCCTCCTTGTGACTAAAATCCACCTGACCCAGTGTGGTTAATGAACGCTCCTATCAGAGGCTGATCTTGAACACTGTTGCACCACATCGAGTCGAGTCATCGCAGGCGAGCATGTGACGACAGGCCAGATCCACTGTGGAGCTTTACCATCTGGCCCCATGACTATCCGTGTCATAAATATGCATACATTCACCGGAATACCACGGAAGCACACTCACCAACACACCCACACACACACACACACACACACACTCACACACACACACACACACACACACACACATACTGGAAGCACAGGTATTGTAATGAGGCATGACAAAAGATCTGATCAGACCACTGCTCCTACACAACAAATCATTACTCAAGACTTTTCTGTTACCCACAAACACACACATACACGCACACACACACGCACACACACACACACACACACACACACACACACACACACACACACACACACACAAACACAGTAGTCCTCTACCTCTGTGTCTTCTCTCCAGCCTTTGTCTCTCATACCCAGACTAGTGGCAGATGGGGTAAGGATGAGGTGAATCACATTTGCCTAATTTAGATTCCCCTCACATGGCTGAAGTCTACAGTTGGCATTTGGTGTGTCTGCACCCCCCAGCCTCTCGTCTGTGCTGAAAGGTACCCGAGCATCCTGACTTTAAAGTGTTGAATAATGACGGTGAAGATCAGCAACCTCTCAGGCTATTACAACTCTGTACAACTCTCCGAGGACTTCATGGGATCCCTTCGTTTTCTTCATGCATAATGTATTTAGACTTTATGTTAAACTTTCTATTTTCTCCAAGCCATTTCCATAATTAGTTTGAGTACGATTTTATCATTTCCAACTCAGCTGATCGTCACAGACGGAGTTACTCTTAAGCTTGGACTTGTTTATTCTCACTCTCTGTTTGTTCTCCACGAGCTGCCTTGTTTGCCTGAGATTTTCCGCCTGATTATATTCGTTTTCTGTTGCAAGAAATATTTTCCCATATGGAAAAAAAAAAAGGAAAGAGAGCCCTAAAAAAGAATTTGAATTTCAGGTGGTTGGTCTTTGGTTTGTCTCCCATTACTTTATTTCACATTGAAGTATCTCAGCATTGTTGGCACGTGGTCCACTTAAAGGTCGAAGCCCAATATTAAAACCTGTCTAGCAACTTGGGGTTAAGTGTCTTGCCCAAGGACACATCGGACATGTGGCTGCAGGAGCTGGGGATCGAACCCCCGATCTTCCAGTTGAGAGACAACCGACTCTACCAACTGAGCCACAGCCATGGAATAACTTTCTGTGGGCTTGCTTTGTTACCAGCTTCATTCTGAAAATGGAGATGTTGCACTTGGCATTGTTTTCACTCTAACTATAGAAACTTTTGTGTATGAAAAGTGATTAAAACAGAGAATAAAACACTGTTTAAATAATGAAAATAACCAAAACAAGGATCCAATTGTTTCTCTTATCAAACAAAGTGAATAATAAAAAGTGTCAGACTAGAAACTTGAGAAATGGAAACAGAGTTGAAGAAAAGACACAACATGTCTGATCCGATAGCACGTCTTCAGAAATCAGAAATGAAAACGGTTCAATCCTTGTTTGGGTTTTAGAAACAGAATAGATGTTTATTGCGTTTTGCACAGGTACAAAGCAGGGTAGAGCTCTCGATGATCATCGTCACGCCCTGTGTGATGAAACCTCAGGATGTGTGGGCTGCTGTTCACACACCGCAAATCTTCAATTATTCTGCCTGAACTATATCACCCTCTGCACTCCCTCACTCCCACACCCAGTATGAAGAGGTCAAGAACACACACACACACACTGGTTCACAATTACAGAGAAATTCAAATACTGCTGATGACACAGAGGTCACGGCCATTCTCAAGTTCTCCTTTCACTGAAAATAGGGTCAACACACACACACACACACACAAACAGGTACACTACACAGATATACACACTGCAGCCGTCTCTCAGGTCACAGCAATTCATACAAACACCTTTTGCGGGGTCAGGGTTACACACACACACACACACACACACACACACACACACACACACACACACACACACACACACACACACACAGAGCTGCCCTAGTGAGACTGCGGCTGTACCAATAAGGCCTCCGGTCTGCAGCAACAGCAAACTCCCCCATAGAGACCAAAGCCAATTTATTTCCGTCAGGCTGCTGGTGACAGAAACGGAAGCTTTAACAGAGGTCAAGCTGACCAACCTGCCCGCTGGGAAATACCAGCCAGCATTTATATACTGGCGAAGTGAGGCGTTTACTCTTTATTTTTTCCCTTACCGCAGCAACGCTAGTTTTACTGTACGTCGTAATCGAGGGAATTAGGCCAGTGTGCTGCAGCTCGCCCACACAGCCTCTTAAACGGTCACTTCCTTCTGATGCTGCTTTAATGCTTGAAAAGAGACCTTTCATACGATTCATAGCTGCATCTCCATGTCTTTAATATTTAATAAAATGTCTTGTTGACCAAACACTGTGTGATATTTAAATGAATTCAGAGGTTTAACAAAATACTAACCTCTTACACCTAGTGTGTACTTCTGTGAACACATTTTCATAAAAAATTGATGCACTTGAATCAATTTGGCCTTTTCCAATCCTTCAGGGTGTCTTCTTCTGTGGGGATTCGTCCTACTTTTGCACAGGACTAGTATCACTAGGGGACCTTGTGAGATTTTGAAAACATCACATTGAAGCACATTATATTTAGTAGTGTTAGCGTTCTGTTCCAGGATCCAAAACAAGCTAAGCATCGACAAAGTATACAGCTGTAAACAGTCACCTGAGAGCTGTACCCTCATCGAACAGAGACACGTTGAAACAGGTTACATGTGTTGCTTTAATAGTCAATCTGACATCCTCTGGATTAAAGGCTTTGACTTGTACAAATCTATGTTTCCATGAAGATACCTGAACACACAGTGTTAGCTTTTCCAGCAATAACTAAACGTCCAGTCCATGACGCTCAGGCACAAACACATTCCTGATGAGGCCATCGCTATTGTAAAGGATCCTTTTTCCCCAGTTCAGTTTTGACTTTTGGAACAGACAGCAAGAAAAGGTCCTGGGATCGAAGGTTGTAAGGGCGAAGTTGTCCCGTACGATGCTGAACCACAATTGTCCGAAGCACACCTCTTCCAAGCGTGCCAGGACCAAGGAAGTGTAACGTGCTTGAGCACGGATCGGAGCACTCACCACTAGTCAAACGGGTGAAGGGTGCTTTGGCACGGTACGGATTGCCTGGTGTAAGTGCGCCCCAACTCCCTGTACTCTTCTGACTGATGGAGGTCAGAAGGTCTGAAGGAAGTTTGCGTGCGAATGCAATGTTGGTAAAGATTTGTATTCCATTTGTTAGAAACGTGTAACATATTTTGGAATCACATCCTGTAAAGTTTACTGACATCCTGCTCCATAAAGTATCATCCTTCTCTCTGAGATGTGCTAAAGATGCCCTTCAAATCTAGCTGGTTTAATCTCATCCAGTCAATCATTTACATTTCCCCCTGCAGCACTTTCACAGACTGTATGTTGTAACAGATGCTTGCACACGGCGCTCCTCTCATAAACCTTCCTCGTCTGTAGCGTAGTCCAGCTTAACAACCCCATATAACTTAGTGAAGCACATGACAACGCAAGGTTTCAGTGAGCTATTGTTGGGGAAATACATGTGAGGAATGCACGTAAATTAAATAGTAAAAGTTAGCTGCACATGAACACATGAATTCACAGGCTTGTAGGGATACCGTGCAAATCCACAAAGCATGTTAGTAGACGACGTCTGGCTGAGGTGAAGAGAGAACCATGTGAAGCTGTTTACCATGTAAACTAAATGATTGATTTGCTGTGTGGATGTTCTTGACCCTTTTGTGCAGAGTGCAAACATCCACCCACGCACACAGAGACAGACACACATACATACGTGAACACTGTACTATCATGCTTTACCAACCGAGTGCGGACAATGCATGACATTATGGGTGGGACTTTAGGGCCTGGGCCCTCCCAGGTGTGCTCTTTGACTCCCTAAAGACTGGGAGAAGACAGACTTTCCTTACTTTTACTTTCACAGATTCAATATTTGACAATGCAATTTAACACCTTCAATACAGTTTCCCCTTTAAAAAATGGAAATACATGAATGATTTTCCTTCTATTAATTCAGGCCATTTTACGCTACGCTGTTAAATAAGTGCAGGTGTGCTCGAGCACATGACAGATGGATTCTAGAGGTATTAGTGGGGCAGAGAGCGGGCTGCATGTGGAGGATATGGGACTAAACTTTCTCCCAGGTAAAAATCAGTAAATCTCTCAAGCACAGGAGACTATCTTGTGAGAAGGAGAAGGTATTGTGTAAGCACGGGTTACTTTCTGGTATTAAAGAGAAAACATTGCATTGCCCATTCTCGTGTGCATTTTAAACTTTGCAACAGATATTTAAAACATGCGTTAGGCGCTTATTGTGTTAGAAGTAGGCCTATGTATTTCAGAGATTGATTACACCAAGACACTAACTGTGAATCTCTCTTAGGAGAATTCTTCTTCTGTGGTATTCTTTTGGTCATTTTATGACTTGTTGAATTGTTGTTCCCCAGTTGGTAAACATGTACACAAGTGCACAATCTTATCTGACAAGTGGAATCAGACGCATGCAAACATGCTAACAAATAGTCTTTGTGTTGGTCGGTCCTCAAAGAAACAAACACAAACGCAGTCTGAAGGGATATAGTGGTTATGTGAAGTTCTAAGTGGTCCTCAAGGGAGCCTGCAGAGCAGCAGAGGAGCGAGAGCGAGCAGAGAGATCTAAAAACAAAACACGACAGAGGAACAGAAAGAGAAAGTCAGCCATAGCTAATCTTTTTTGCTACTGGAGCTCAGTGATGCAAAGCGGGGAACAGTCCAGCCCGCCAGCACTTATTGGGGTTATAGATCAAATTGGACCTCATCATTTGTTTACAAAAACCAAACCTGTCACCGCCGAATAAGGAAGAACACGGGGTGATGCTGCTTGCCGGGCCGAGAGGGGAGGCTGTGGATATTAAAGACAGAGAGGAACCAGAATAAATGAAGCATGTGCACCATTCAGACCCAATAAGTGGTGACGAAGGCGGCTGCTCGTGTCTATAGGAGAGATGAAGTACTGACTCAGACGCTGTTCTCTGGAGAGTGCAGCCTCCTTAAAGGGCAATTCCATGGAAATTAAGAATTTGCCACGGTGAGAGGGAGATCAATTAACATTTATCAACATGAAGACATTTCTTTCCAATCTCCAGACTCAACAGAGTAATCTGCAGTTTAATGAGCTGCTGCACTCCAGATAAGGACTGCTTATGTAAAAATCTCTGTGAATATTTATTCTTGTGTCACCAGTGTGTGCCCAGGAAACTTGATTCAATATGTTTCCACATTCATTTCAAAGTATGAGCCATAGATCTTTTCATACACATTTATTATTTAAATATACTGTTTATATTTATTTTCTATCTGGCATCCTCTACAGTGTTTCTCTCTCCCCTTTCTCAGATAGCTGTGAGTTTGTAAGTTTAAAATGTGATTGAAATGTCTGACTGGCTGCATGTCTGTAATGATCAGTATGAATGTTGCCCTGCAGCCATGCATGCTTCTGGGTTGCAAAAACTAAAAAAGGGACACTCTAGGTCCTAGGACATAACAAAAAGGGTTATGCCAGCTTACTAGCATGCTAATTAGTAGCATTCTGGCTGCTTATTAGTCAATATTAAAGGTCACATATTCTCCTCCTCTTCAGTGTAAATAAGTCTCAGAGCTCCTTACATGTGTGTGAAGTGTCTTGTTCTAAATCCACTCTGATCCTGTATTTGATCATGCCTATAAACCCCTCTATTTCAGCCCTGCTCAGAACAGGCTGTTTCTGTGTCTGTAGCTTTAAATGTAAATGAGCTGTGTCTGACCACGCCCCTCTCTGGAAGGGCTTGGGAGGCTCGGCTTTCTCGCTCCATGTCCTATTGTTTACGGTGAGAAGGCAGACTCAGAGGGCAGAACAAACACCTAGCTGTGGGAGTGTCACCCACCTGGGGGAGGGGTTACTGCCCTTTGTGATGTCATGAAGGGAAAATCTCCAAACGGCCTGTTTGAGCACACATTTTCTGAAAAGTGGAGCAGGGAAAAGACAGAGAGGATGGACTTTTCTCATCATTGGGGGGTTTGTAGACGGACTAGGGACACATATTAGAGTTAGAGAAACATGGTAACGTTCATTTTGCGTAATATGTGACCGTTAAAGTTCCAGTAATATTAAAATATGTATTTTTTTCTCTCTTTCTCCACCAACGCCTAATATACACTAAGATCTAGCCCCTAAGTGCCACTTTGGTTTTCTTCCAGATACAACACAGCTGATTTGATTCGTCATTGCTTCATCACATATTCCGACCGAGGTCATGGCCGCTGATCCTGCTTTCATGGATGAATGTTTTTGTTTTGTTTTTGTTTTCTTGCTACAAAAAGGTTTCTGTTTGAACAGGAACTGGGTGGGTGTACCTCTATCCTCCTCAGACTGCAGAACCGATGATGAATCATTTTTATAATCCCTTCAGAAGAGCCCCCATAAACATTTTTTTGCTGTAACCATGCCAAACAAATCAGACTTCTCTCATCACTTTTAAAACACTCCTGTCACAGTCCCTTTTTTTCCTTCCCTTCACATTGAGCCACTCCCTGCATCTTCATCCTCCGTGGATTACTGCTCGTTGACGGTGCAGAACAGGAGGTCAGAGGGAGGTATGAACACACAGTTGTTCCACTCACCTCTCTCCCTCTCTCCTCCCTTCCTTTTCAATCCTTATTCCCTAATCCTCCTCCACTCAGCCGCTGTGGTCTGTTCAACGGCCACTCGGTTGGGTAACCCTCGAGTCTGCAGTCTTTATTGCAATGATTTGTGAAACCTCACTCCCCTTTCACTCCCTTTTCCTCTGCAGAATATATCTGCTCTTAGCTCGGGAAAAGTCCCATCGTCTAATCCTGAAAGATGATTTTGTCCTCCATAGGAATTCAGAAGATGTTTCATAATGCTCTGGAGTGTTATTGGCTTTCTCAGGCCTCTTACCGAGTCTCGTCTTGGCCACACCACGTTGATGTACCTTTTGTTTTTTGTGCTGCTGTAGGGTAGAGGGTCTTTTTATAGATCATTTAGCCCCTTCAAACGACAATCACTTTAGGGCATTTTCATCTTTAGACATCCCACAGATTGGCTGTAGTTTGATGTAGATGCAAAGAAATGTGAACATTGATGATTATAAACAGCGTTTTAAATCAAAATCCTTTCAACATGTCAATTAAGATGTGTGAAGATGGTGAATTGTGATTGATAGTTATGTTCATGTTTGATTAATGAAACGTGTGAAGATTTAAGATATGACCATGCTGTGTACTCGAGTGTTGAAAAATGAAGCCGAGGCAGAAGAGATAAAAACTGCAGCTTGTCAAGTGACCACTTGGGGCTGGCTGCCAAATCCCCTGAAGTCCCAATAACAGATATATTCAAATGCATATTTCAACGGCAGGAACAAACATGTTTACAGTCTGGTTCTTAATAGTTCAAATCCTGTCTGATTTTGTTCATCCTGAAAGTTATGCATGATCAGGGGCGTGGCTGATCTGACTGGAAGCTGGTCGTGTTGTACTCGTTAACCACGAGGTTTAAGGCCCGCCTCAGCTCCACCTCTTTATCAGGTTGAAATAACGTTAGTTTGAAGCAGTATTTCCAATATGGCGGCAACCATGGTTTGGCTTCAAAAGTGCACTTCAGTAACCAAAAGGTCACTGAAACTATGTCCATGATTTATACAGTCTGGATATGACATCATGGATGGTGTCCCATGGCTCTGCTCTTCCAAATCTAAGGCCATGATGAAAGTGAGATTGGGTTTGGTCCTCTGTGTCGTTATTGAAGTAAAAATAAAATCCACACTATACAACTGAAACAAATACTTTGTATGTGCCTTGTACCTGCTGCGTCTTTTTCTTTGATTTCTCATAACCCACCCAGGCTTTCACTCTGTGCTCTCGCTTTCTACGTTGGACTAAAAGCTCTCAGCAGGTCCCACTTTCTCAAAAAGCAGCCTGTGAAGTGATCAAAAGCACAGTGGGTTGCAGCTCCCGCTCCTTGATGCACTTTCAGATCTGTAAGCATCCATATACCACCTTGCCAGCAGTAGTAACTCTACCCAGCCCTCTCATCACCCGTCCTTCTCACACCTGGACTTCTCCATCAAACCGCAGCCCGAGGCCGGCCTGCATCCAGCATCAAAGTATGACCTCTGACCCCCTCTAGGCTCCCTCTCTCTCCGATGACCTCTCTTTACCCTGACCTCAGACCAGAACCTTGAACTGATTTCAGTGCAGCTGTAAAGCAGAGTGTGTCTGACACTTCTGTGGCGTCCGGTGTCACTGCTCTCACTCTGTGTGGGGAAAAGCAGCAGCATTGAAGAGACTCCTCAGGAGGCTAAGTGCTTTCTGTTCTCTGAGACGGCTATCACTGTCAGACTCTCAGGGGACGAGCCGGGCTGATCCAGAGGAAACTGACCCACAGGGCTGAGACATCTCCTGCGGGGCTTTCCACAGAGTGTGACTCATAGTTTTTAGGAAGAAGGTATGTGGGTGAACATGTGCAAGATGAGTCTTTTCAGAGGTAAAGATTACCGCTGATAAAGATGGAATCAAGTATCACCTTGAACTCATTCTACCAAAAAATGTAAGAGTGGGCGGTTTCTGGAAAGTGTTGCTCACGCTTGAATACTCTGATGATCCTTTTTAACCCTCTGATCCCAAGAACAAGAATTTAATTTAGCTAAAGTTCACTGAGAGCACATCAACGAACACTTTACAACTCAATCCTCACAGACAGCATTAGCTCGACAGCACAGAGATACTGAGTGTTACACGTTTCATTTTTAAAATACACAACTCCCACTGCAAACAGATAAGACCAGGCTGTAAATGTACACATTGAAAGAAAGTCAACAGAAATGTAACTTTGTCACACAACACAGTTATAGATCAGTCAAAAACATGTTAAAACGATGGACAAGATGTGAGTGAAAAAAGTCCTCTGAAGAGTAAAGTAGGCAAACACAAAAAGATATCCAAAGCACTCTGTTCTGTTCTGTTACAAAAGTCAAAAAGCTTTTATTAATTCATGGCTACAGGTAAAGTTAAAAATGTATGGCAGGGCACGGTACCCGAGTACGATACGAGTTTGTGTTCACACTGATCAAATGAACCGGACTTCAGGGTCAAGCGAACCCAGGTCCTTCGTTTGAAACCACCCTAAAGCCAAATCTAAAATACCATCCCAAACTAACTCTGGATTACAGGTTGTGATTTGAGGTAGATAAGACTTCCATGAAGCCTTCTGCACTTTCCTCACAGATGTTTAGGCTGCTAGCTGAGCTTTGTGCATTCACTGGGGGAAAAAAAATCAGCTTTACAATGTTTATTTTGCTCCAGGTGAAGCACAACTTAGTAAACCTGCATACAAAGCTTTGACTTTATGCTCCAGTATTTAGATACACTGGGACACATTGAAAAATGAAAAGAGCTCAAGAGTAGGAGAGTGAAATATCCCTTTGTAAAAGAGAAGAAGAAGAAGAAGTCCTTGTGGAGAAAAGTGGTATTGCATTAAGTTTATTCACACGCCCTCTTTAGTGAATGAATGTAGCTGATGAGATTATTTTTTTTTATCATTTTTACAAATAAGATGTGACCATTGTGATTAAAGCCATTTCTTAATAACAGTGTTCCCACATCTTGTTTAACACCTTGAAATAAATCTTACATTACTAAAGTTAAAAGGCAACTTCTCTGTAAGCGTTACGGGAGATTCTCTCTTACTAAGATCTTCATCAATAAAATGTTTTTATTTACGTCTCCTGTAAATCACGAGTTTGTCTTCATTCATCGGAAAAGAAGGACGAATGAGTCTTCAGATTAGCGAAGGATTTGGACCGATGAAATCAGGTTGATGTATCCTTCTCCCAACTAGCTTCAATCTGAGCCCTCCTCAGATGATAAGCAGCGTGTGTTTATACAGTATGTATCAGGAAGGTGGGGGCAGTGTGGGCCACGCTGCGACGGGCTGCTGTGGGAAAACGGATGCATCACAGAGATAAATAAGATGACAGAGCACTCTGCCATTCTGTGGGGGAGATGAACAGGAGATGACGGCTGACTCTGCCTTTGATCAAGCTTGAAAGGAGTCAAATAATTCAGTTTATTTGTGCTGTTGTGCTTCACTCTGGCCCCTGGAGGGGTCACATTTTATCTCTCTGCATTTCACTACAAGCGCTGGCTTTTTGTCACTGCACATGTCGAGTGAGGCTTTGTCTCTGAATCCCATTATTTTCTTCCAATATCCCAAGACTTTGATTCACTTCAATAACAGACTCACTTCCTGTGGGTCGGCGCTGTCCTTGGTGTAAACAACAGTACAAGTAGAGAAATCCACAAAGTCAAAGCTGGAAAGTATTCCTGGTCACTACCGCTGTTACGTGTTGGCTATTCTTGAAGTTTGTGGATATACTGGGCATGACTCCATTAAAGAAAACATGTACAGAAACAGTACACGAGGAGTTAACACAGATCCATCAGCTCATTTTCCATACAGTAAAACCTCTCTGCTGTTTAATCAATGGGGTTTCATTATGGTCTATTCATGCATGGTCATTGGATATCAGTACCAAAGGGTCCCAGAGAGAAGCTAAAGTTCTTTGATGTTCTAAAATAGATGTTTTCTATGTTCGACGCTGCAGAAAAATATCTGATGTTGTTTACATTGATGGGCAATATGCCTCTTGCATTTGACCAGACCGGACCTGCGAGAATACACATTAAAAGAATCGCTCTTTGTTCCTCCCTGACTTCCACCTTTTCACCTGTAATAACTACTATAGCCAATGTAAATTAGGTTATGGCACATATCATGCAACTGTACAAACAACCAAGTCGTTGATTTGTTTTGGTGCTGTCTCCAGAAACTCCAATAAAGTCTGTGTTGGATGGATTAATCCTCGATTCATCCTTGATCCATTAAACAGACTCATCAGTCTTTGGGAGTTGTTTTCTGTGTTGTTGCTTGCTGGAAGAAACTTTCTGTCTTAACATCTGTACGCTGCACAAAGCTCTCAATAATTCCTTTTTAAACTCAGCTGCAATAAATCTGAGATCCAAATTATTTGCTCTGGCTCCCTCACATTTCAACCCAGGAGATTCCCCTCAGTACTGCTGCTTGACTCCCTTCAAGTCCTCACCCTTTCCTCCATGATTTACACCGGCTCCCATTCAAATCATAAAATACTCCTATGGAGGCCTTTAATAACTTCGTTCCTCCACCACTCTGCTGCTGTTCATTGCATGGGGTCCAATTATGCAAAGCTCTTACACATTTTCAGGACCAAGTAGCGAATCTGGGGTGACAGGACCTTTTCACTGGCTGCTTCCCCTCGACTATCCAAAACTCAAGAACTTACCTGATCAGCCGAAGCTCTCTATGGTTGTAAAGCTCTTTTAACATATATTAAAATTGGAATTTGTGTTCTTTTTCAGCAGCTGGTAGAGAGCTTAGATTAAGCATCTTGTTTAAATTCAGCATGCAGTGCCACGCTGCCATCAGCCCTGTGTTCTCGTCCCCTCCTGACACCTCCGCCCGAAGCGGGAGTTGCGTGTCATTGGGAGTCATGTGAAGTTGTTAGAGGTCGTTCCGTCTGGTTGGCTGGTTGTGTGGGTTGGTATTTGCTGGGCGGTCACAGTGGCGATGTAATCTGGTCTCTCAGTGTGTGGGAGCGAGTGATTTATGGCCTCCGTGTTTGTCTGTGGAATTACCGTTTGATTGCTTCATTCCTTCCAGAGCCCTTGAATCCATGCTAATGAGTAAAGTGCTTATCTATCAGAGCATTAGGGGGTAAATCCAATTGAGCTTGTTAAAAAAAGCCAAGGGATGCACACAAGTACAGTTTCTGCTAGTACGTCATGTATCCGGTTTGCATCTTGTTCCATCATTATTTTACTGCAGTGGCATTATTTGTACTGCCTGTTTGTTGACTTTGGTAATGATATTTGAACAATCTGTTTTCATTACCCTGCATGCATACAGTGTTTGTCAGATCAACAGAGAGACTGATACACCATGCAAGAGCAGAGTAGGTACAAGAGAAAGTCAAAGAGCAGCATGGAGGAGGTGGATCATTAGTCCCTTAAAGAAGAGAAGCTGTCTGACTGTTTTGTCGGAAGCATTAGCCTTCAATTACATCTAATCTGGACGGCAGGACTGCAGCCTCTCACTGCAGAGACAGGGTCAATTTCAAGAGAAGCTGCAGAGATGAGTCTGAGACTGACTGATTGTCAAGATCAGATGCCAAAGCCTTCTGTTAAGCTTTAAATCAATCTCATGAAACAGAGCAATGAATGCATCCCAATGCCGTGGTCTGTTTTGGACGCAATTCAAACTTCTGTGGATTTATTGCAACGTCTTTAAACGTTTCATGTGAAATGTTTTATGACTGTTTTTCATGGTTCAAATTTTCAAATCTCCAATAGACTAATTACATCGAGCTCACAAATCAAAGTGCAACAGAGCCTCACCCCGATGTTTCAGGCCAAGGCATTAATCTTTTTTAATAAGGGATAACTAGCTATAATCACTGGTGCTTGTTCGGGGCATGTCTTCAGGAGAGCCATGCCAAGAATCACTGCCCCAGCACCACCAGCATCGCACGCCGACTGTCAGTGTTTCTACAGCAAATTGCTTACCCTATTTGGAAGGTTTCCAGGAACCATGCTCGAAAAAAAAGTGGTACAAGTGAATGGAAGTTGAATTGGAATTTCAGATAGGGATATCATGAATTTCTTGAAGAGCGCTGCTGCTCCTGTTTCACTGACACCTCTCTGTTCAGTGGTGCTGTTCAGCTGTGGGTGTTAAGGCCCTGCTGTCAGTCAGGATTAGCAGCAGGCAGGCTGACAGGTACTACTGAAGGAACCAGGCCAAACAGTAAAATACAACCTCAGATCCCCGACACTCTCTTCTGTGGATCATTCAAATGTAGTGCATGGACTCTGATTATCCCAAAGAAAAGTAGATCTGCAGCAGAGACACAGCAGACACACAGGAAACAACATCAGACATATAGCTCTTCAAGAGAACACAATTTAGGGTACAACTTCTGTATTACAAGCCATAATGGGTGAATCATTGGCGGGTTCGATGGTAGGTTCAAGTCTCATGTAAACAAGTACACATTAAGCCAAGAAGTTGTAGCGCCTAAATCCAACCAGACAGACAAGTTCAGGTTCACCAGGTACTGAAGAACTATAAAACGGACCCTGTAGTAGCCACTAAAGGGTTTATGATACTGGTTCTAAGCAAACTTTACCTACTTGGTGGGTCCTTTGAAAACGACTCGAGGCTGCTCGGAACTGTTTATCTTTCCAGATGATCTTGTAGTGTGAGTGGTATAAAGATCCAATATTTACGTCCCAGATCTGCTGGTTGAGGGCACTGCGATTTATTTCAAACATGTTTGATATTTAGGATTTTCAATCTTGACGTGTACGTAAAGGGCCTGGCGGAAGTGATGTGACTACTATAACCCAGAGAGACGAGGAAGGACAGAAATAAGTGGACAGTATAGGCCTTCCGCAAGACGCGTCGTACACCTGCAATGCATATGACAGTTACAATCTGACCTCCAGACATTTCTTCACCCAAAACCTGTTTGTTTGTTTTTAGAATTGTATTCTTCCTCTCTACACAAAGCATTACAATCACATATTTAACTGCCGGCTCCACTGTTTACGTGCGGTCACCTGAGGTGGTGCGCTCCTCCGCCGGGGGCGATAATCTAAGTAAAATCCTGAAGTCTGTGATGTGCCGTTATTTTCATATCTTGTAGTGTGTGCAGATTTTAGAAGATCTGTTAAGATTCTCCTGATGTTTGTGATGCTACCTGAATTCAGAATGGTGAAGGATTTTAAAACTCCTGCAGTGTGAGCCAGGCTTTACAGCGTGCATTACAAGTTAATCTTTAATGAATATTTAGTTATTGGACACTGTCACAGTCTACATCTATTAAAATGCTCAATTCAGTCGCTGTGAACGTTTCTGACAAAATTCTGAATATGTTTTAGTCTTTCGTCTCTCTTGCTTTTTTACTTTAAGTACTGAGCTTTTAAACAGAACTAAACATGTTCCCAATGAACAGAACAGAATGTAAGTCATTTAAAAAGACCCATTTTATGTCACCAATGGCAACTGGAGTTACGGACCGATGTACTGGTGCAGAACGGCCCCTGAGGTCAGTGGGAGAACAAAATGGCCTCATTGTTAGACAGAAGGACGACATCGGAGAGGGCTAAGTCCTGGAATTTTAGTCTGGGTCTGTTGCGTGACAGCCAGGTAAAGATAAGGGGGAAATGCTTAACCTGCAGCGTGCGGCTGCAGCATTTATCAGCGAGGCTAATCACCATGATTAAACCTCAACACTCGATCGCCATGGAGGGGAAATTGACCAAAATTTCAGCCAAGCTATAAAGAGCCCATGTGTGCACTGAGGCGCACAGGAGGGAGGAGTGAACCTGCTATCTTGTTTTTCCCAATGAATTTTTAATTTCCTGATCGACGGTGTCTCTTGG
This sequence comes from Tautogolabrus adspersus, assembly GCA_020745685.1. Classification (NCBI taxonomy): domain Eukaryota; kingdom Metazoa; phylum Chordata; class Actinopteri; order Labriformes; family Labridae; genus Tautogolabrus; species Tautogolabrus adspersus. Next base: position 27,487,536 of record CM036548.1, on the reverse strand, counting down.
GTGAGATTTTCCTCTGAATCGGTGACCTGCTCTGCAGTTTGGACGCCCGGCAAAGACCTGGATCTCCATATGGCTGTATTAGCTCCACTCTGACACAGACAGCTGGGGCAGATGTTTCCATCCATGTCTGAGCAGCTCAGATAAATCACACGCTGACACCACACTGGGCCTTTGTCTGCAACAGGCCTTGCACATTTTCAGAGTGTGAGGAATTTGTTTCAGTGATGTGGCAGTGCTGGAGCTGACACCACAGATATAGAAGACTCGTCTGTGTTTGGACCAGAAGAGAATTGATCTGGATCACAATATGGCACTTCAAAGTCTGATGTGTGTCTGTTATTTGCTGTTTTTTTTCAATATCAATAACACGTGTTTCCACAAGTGCTCAAGTGTTGATATTGCATCACGCTTTTGCTGATGTATGAAACTGTTTTTCTATAGTGCCCCTTGAATGCACAGTATGTAGAATCCGCCACCAGGGGGCTCCTGATCAAAACAATAACAAAAGATGACGTAGAGACTAGTGGGGAATCATGGGAGTTCTCTCTGCTACACTTTTCACAGAGTAGAGGAATGAAATTGCATCGTGTGTATTTAGTGTTTTATTCTCGCGCCAAGCTGCAAAATTGATTTTAAAATGTATTTTTCATATAAACTTCACTTAAAACGAAAGTTTGAAAGGTTATATTATTTGTGAATCCTATCACTACTTCCACAGCTCGATCTGACCAGACAGATCAGCAAAACTTTTTCAAAACCTACCGTCACCTGGCTGGTTGAAAAGTTTTCCTTTCATCTGGAAGCCTCTCTAGATTAAGAGTGAGCAGCAGGCAGATGGGAGGAGATATCCAACAGGTGGCGGTGACATAGATCTGTAAACAGAGACCCGTCAGAGCCTGAAGTTCACCCACAGCACTGTAGACCCAGAGCAGGAGGGTTTCAGAGGAGCTCAGAATGGAAACCAGGACTCACGTTGAACCTTATCCTACATTTTTACTGCTCCTCCTACACCAAGTTACAATTAAGACACTGAGATTTAGTGCTCTTGAACTCCAAAGGAATCCCAAAAACCAGACGGTGCAAACTCAGGCAACAATACTTAGATGAAGAGTCACCTAACTCTGCTCAGTCTTACAACTCTTAAAAATGATTTTTTACTGTACAAAAACCAGCGCAATTGCTTCTGACAGCTGATGCAAAACATGAACTATCACGCCTAAGGTTTAGTTTTGCTTTAATACCAACTTTTATTCCCTGGTGACGCTGTGTTACAAAGAAAGTCTCTGCAACTGTCGTCTCTCCTCCCCTGAGCATGAACTTTCAAATTCTACTCGAACAGAAACATTTCCCAGACAATTTAAAATCCTCTCATAATTCAGACTCATGTAGACTCCCGGGTGGATTCCCCCCCCTCCCCCCTAATGTTACCACTGCCCAGACAATGCGTTTGCCTATTTATCACCAGTAATGACGAACCAAAATGCAAAATGGTGATACAAAATGAACATTAAAAAATGAAATGACTTGATTGATGTCGGATTCTCTGCGAGCAGGCGCGCTGGGGAGCAGAATAAATGAACGTCAAAGATTCCCTTCTGGGCAGAAGCACAGAGGAAAGAAATCTAAAGCGCTTTAATGTCTCTGTCTCCATTTTTCACTAACATCTAGATATGCACACACACTCACTCACTCACACACACACGTATGTTCCCCTTCACACACACACAGTCTCCGACGCCTTATTCCACACTCTCTTGCTCCCTCTTCTGCTCTCTGCAAAGACTTTAATGTCTCTGTCTGTCATTTTATTTGCAAGCCAGATTCATTCCTCTCCTTTACAATGTGCTATTGGGTTCACCCCCCTCCCCCGCCGCCTCCCCCGGCCGGAGCTGTTCATGGAGGCAGCTCCAGTAACGTTGTTGGCAGACATCTGGAAATGTTTTGGCCCTGTGCTGGAGGTCACTGTCTGGACCAATAGAGACCATACCTCAACCTTTGCAATGTGACAAGCCTTCATATATCTCCCTGACCTCGTGTACTGTATGGAAACACCCCCCCACTCAGCCACCAACACTCCCCATCGTTTTTTTAAACCCCACCACAAACCTTCACCCCCCCTCCCCTTTTTCTCTCTTTCCTCTTTCTTTATTTCCTGCCTCCCTACAGCCTCCCCCACTTTCGTCTTCCTCCTCCACTTCACTCTGTTTCTTCGTCTCTTTTCTGTCTCCGTCTCCACCTCTGCTTGCAGCTATTCAAGCCGCAGCAGGAGGAGCAGCCGACAACAAAGAGCTCCACTCAAACGGGATCATTTGAGTCCAGTCAGAGTGAAGAGCGAGATCAAAGAAAGTCAAGCTCATTCCAGTCATACCTCCATGAATGACTCTTACATGAAGGATGAGGGCTTTTCTGTCACCCGGTGCTGCTGGGAAAACAAAACACACTAATATGAATCTGCTTTCATGTAATGAATACCATGTGCTATGTACATTCACATCATTTATTAACACAGCACATTAATGACCTCTGGTAGTCTGCGTTTAAAACAAAATGTATTAAAGTCATCAAAAATCAAACAGCGAGGTCAGACTGAGAGGGAAGAGGATTCGCACGTTGAGAGGATGAAGTGAATGCACAGACGTTTGTAAACGCTGATTCTCACCAGCTGCTGAAAATGATGAGAAACACAAACCTGAAAATTACAACCATCATAATCTGAACGCAGTTAAAGAATGTCTTCACCCGATGTTCTGGCTTCCTTACCATTTTTGATGCATGTTCTGGTTCTCATCTTTTTTACAAAGCTACAAATATACAGTATACAATAACACGACAGGACCCTGCAAATAAAAGAAAAAGTGATAGCATAGCATGTAGCTACAGTGTCTGCATTGCCTTTGTCTATCATGGCTCCTTTCCTCACCTCCCACCTCCTCCAGCTCTCCCTCTCCACTCCCACTGAAAGCGTGGCAATGTCATATTTTAAGAGGCCTTTAACACTCGGCTATTTATCTGAAACCCCCTGCATGTGTGAGGCAGGGTGGCATCAGAGATTAGCAGGCAGAGGCAGACATTTTTATTTGGCTGTAACAGTATGAGGGAAGCAGGACTGTTGACAGCATGGACGTTTGAAAAAAACACACACTGACCTTGTGTGAAAGGAAGTTTGTTTTATACATCAGATGTTAGTCTACAGGAAAGAGATCATCATGTGAAGCTGTTCTCACTCCTGTCCTTCACAGCAGCTTCATCAGTGGCCCGAAGCCTTAACACATGACCACCACTTCACAATCCTTTAACTTATCATTTCAGTGTGGTGTTGAACCATAGGCTGTTTAAAGCCTGAGTGACGACACCCGTCTGTTCCTGTGGGGGGCTTTGGAGTCCCATTGATGGCGGTCTCCATGCTGGAAATGCTGTCTCATCCTAACTTTCAGTCAACCTAACGACAGGCTGAGAGCTGGAGCTGAGGCGGGTTTTAAACCTCTTGACAAACCGTTACACCGCGCCCACCTGTCAATCATGTCAGCTACACGCCTTATTGTGAATAACTCTTATCCTTCATCAAATCAAAAATGATGAGTCATCAAAACATTCACCCCCCGTACAGTGTGTGTCGATTGAGACATGAGCTAATCAGACCTATTTGTTTTTTTGAACCAGGCTGTAAACATGTTAATGTCTGCTGTAAAAACAGGCTTTTTAGAATGGGTGTGTATGTGACTTCCTGTGCTTCTGCAGCCAGCCTCTAGTGGACACTCGAGGAACTGCAGGATTTTGCACTTCAGCGTCAGCTTCATTTTTCAACACCGGCGGTTGCTGCTTGCGTTGAACTCTGATAATTCCAATATTCCAAAAGCTAAAACTCCTGAAGTAGCTGAACAAAAAGTGTCAGAGAAAACAGATTGGAGGTCAGCTATGACTGTGAGGCTCGTGTGTTAAGCTGCAGTATCAGGAACTTTTATTCTGTGTTGATATTGCGGACGCCTGTAGACAAAGTTATATCTCATCATGATCTTGTCCTTTACATGCATGAATAATATTTAATGGAATAATTCTCCTGCTGTCTGTGGAGTTTAGAGAAAAGGGACTATGACATTTTTTCCCTTAAGACACTACATTTTAAGCTAACTCGTGCTGGATTCTCGGGGTACTTGCCTCTGCTTTGAAATATGTGATCTATAGGGAGGTAATGTATGAGAGTCTTGTACTCATATTAACCTGTTTATCCTTAGGTTAAACTAACTAGAACAGTTTCACACTATTAACCGTGTGTTGATTATTGTTGAAATGATTTTCAAACAAAAAACAGACTTTGCACAGATTGTTTAAGGTATTAACGTTTCTGTTTACTTGAAACTCTACATGTGCAAAACTGACGCTACAAGTGTAAGGATGGTCATATTTTGAATCTTATTGCATACATCACATTTGCAGCTGAGTTAGTTTTTTGTCTTTGCACAGGCAACGACAAAATAAGTATGTTCCATGTAGCGAGAGAGACAGAGTGAGTAATAGAGACGATGTGAGGGATCACCGCACTGTCTCCCTCAGCTGTTGCTGTAACAGTCATATTTTTCAGGATGTAGCAGCATGTGGGCCCAGGCAGGCTCTGTTTGTGCACGATGACACCCCTCACATTCATTCATCAACGTCCCACCAGACCTCCACTGACCTTGTGCTCTGCCTGTGTGCGTGCAGGGGAAAATAAGGGAGAAGACATGTTTGAATGGAGTGATGGAATGTAGTCACTCGTACGTTCTTGGGTGGTATTTTAATTTGCGGGTGTGCATACTTGTATGTGCATGTGTCTCTGCAGGACGGCGGCCCCCACTGCTTGCTAACATCCGGTGTGAGAATTCAGTCCAGAAAGCTGAAGCCATCAAAGGTGACGAAAAAGTAAACCTCCCCTTAAGTGTCTTTGTCTTCTCATTTAGCCGAGCTAAAAGGTAGTGACGCACGAGTGTTCATCACCTTCAAGGAGGTGATTGAGATCCAAACATAGCCGGACATTTGTTATTCTAACATCTTAATGATTTCACCTTTTAAGCCGCACAAGACTGCAGTCCCTCCAGGTGCCCAGGTGACAGATGGCTGGCCCGGGCGGGGGGTCCCTCCTTCTGCAAGTTATAGATGGACAACTCGTCTAAAGACCACTTACACACACACACACACACACACACACACACACACACACACACACACACACACACACACACACACACACACACACACACACACACACACACACACACACACACACACACACACACACACACGCAGACACACATATAAGCAAGGAGAAAAAGACAATTAGGGCCAGTACGGAGGGGAGACAAAAAGCTTGATGATGATAGAGTTTTACGTTCCACGCCTTGTGTCCTGAACATTTTCCTGCACAAAGGGACAAGCTGTGGTTTTTCCAAGGGCACACATGAGGGAGATGAATTAGACGGACTCGTGCGCTTCACCAGAACTCTATTAATTTAAAGGATTTGGGTCAGTTGATTCTGCATGTCCAAAGTGTAGGTCACAGGAACACATGGTTTTTATCCATGTGTAAATGTCAAATGCGTGGTACAGGAAATGTTAAAACCTATTATTCCCAAGAAAGGAAGCAGCTTGTGAGATTCTAGACCCCCCAAATACGGATTTGACATACAATCGTGTGTCGGAAGAATAAGACGTCAGCAGAGAGGTCTGAGGGTTCAGTGATACAGGAAACAAGCTGATATACTGCTGAGTTAACATCTGATGCATGCTGCTCATGTTGTCTCAGTTTACAGTCTTAAATAGCACTCTAGAAGTATTACAGCCTACAAGTATCTTAATGAAATAGCTTAATCGCATTGACAAACTAAGTGGACATACAGTATATCTCTTTCAGCCATTCCAGCAGCAGGGTTCAAGGGATGTTATTGCATTTGGGTTTATTAAATGTCTCACCAGCTTTGACATAGATTTGTGTGCAGACATGTACCTTTAAGTTTTTCCTTTTAATCCAGCTCTTAAATCGAACGTTAGGCCGTTTACCAAATGTTAGCATGCTAACATTACACCAAAACAGACAGTGTAAGGAACACAATACTTGCTAATCACTGTCATTATAGCCAGTCATGCACTCATCATGCACTCCATCAAGTGACATCTTTCATTCAATCACAGCTCCCTCACATGCGTCAGCTACACCTACAGCATCGAAAGGGCTAAATACGGCTGAATTAAGTGTCGTTCATGGATGGTGATCATTTGGCCTGTGGCGCACAAGTGTGGATACAAAACTGGCCACAAAGAGAAGACTTACAGCTACAGCTACAAGCAATGGGAAGCAAGACGTGGGTTAAGCCAGTAAGCGGCGACTCACAGAGACCCTTCTGCACTTCATGTCGTCAGGAATTTTCAATGGGCCTAGTTAGCTGCTTCGCTTCTTCTTTGACATAGCTAGCTGAAGAACAACGATGCACCTCACTCTGTGCTTTTCTTTTAGTATTTTCACAACATAGTTCAAATATCTTAAACGCAGAGGTGTCAAAGTGCGGGACATTCATCTGTCCACTGTATTATAGCTTTTATGCAGTCATCACTGAAACAAGCTAACAATCCGGCTGCATGCTATAAGTTTCAACCAGAAGAACCAGCAAAATATCAGAGAGCAATTCAAAATCACATCCTTTAAAGTTTGCTTTGCCCTAAAAAATTGGACATCCTGATTACTTAATGGACTGAGTTATTTAAATCATCAAACTTCAAATTGAAGAGGCTTTCTTGGATGTTTCCATCAGTGAGCTCTTACATGAGAGCGTCTCTCTCTCTCTCTCTCTCTCTCTCTCTCTCTCTCTCTCTCTCTCTCTCTCTCTCTCTCTCTCTGTGAATTTGAAAGCAGCTCAGATGATGACGGATGCATCTGTCTCTGAGTCTGAGCCTGATTGATTCAAAGCCCACAAACAAATTAAGGACTTTTTATCGTGTAAATCTTAATCTTAATTGTCTCTGAATCTCTTGAGCTAATCAGGTAATCCTTCTACGTGACGACCCATCAACCACAACTTTGAAGATTTTGGACTTTTCAAGAATCTAGTTGTTTTTTAGTCATCTAAAATTTGACCATTTTGTGGGTTAAGTTAAACAAAAAGTTGTTAAAAGTTGAATGCAAGTCCAGAGTAGGGAAATGAAATGCTTTGATGAAGTTTTGGATCTTGTGGGGGTGTAAATCACCGGGTGCTGACCTGTATATTAGCTCTTTACGTCGTGTTTACGACCGCAGACAAATCAGTTAGCCTGCAGGATATTTACACCCGGTCCCTGACAGCCTCTCTCAGCTCAGTGGTGCTTAAGCTCACTGTGTGATGGTTAACCCCCCCTCGCTAAAACCCCAACTCAGCCCCTACACACATACACACCCACTTTCCCCGGGTCTGGTTATTTATGGTATGAGTGTACAGCCACCTTCCGTCCAATTAAAGCTGAGTGCTGGCTTTGTCCAACCCCCTGTTCATCATCTCCCTCGTGGGGGCTTTTGGGGAATGGTGGGGGGTGGAGTTTCCATTCTTGCTTTCCATCTGACCTGCTCTCAGGGGGTCAGGAGAGTCAGCATTTAAAGGAAATGCCACAGGATTTCATCCTTCATATATATATTATCCCCGCGCTGCTGGACACTTCAATTTGTAGAGTCTGAAGTTAAAGTGGAAACCAGTAGGCTTATTCGCTTTTATGAACATCAACCAGTTATTGATTGTGAGCTCCAAGAGTCCTATACAGTATAATATAACCACTGTAAAGAAAAATCCACACTAGCATTCATACTATGTCATTTATCATCTGATGTACATGAGATTGACCGGCGGATTGGCTCAGTGTCGGCAGGGCTGCGGGCGTTGTACTGAAGCGTTGTGGTGCAGAGGGAGCTGAGCCTGAAGACAAAGCTCTCGATTTACAGGTCGATCTTCGTTCCAACCCTCACCTCTTGTCATGAGCTCTGGGTAGTGATCTAAAAAATAAGATGGCGGATATAAGCGGCCGAAAATAGTTTCCTCCAACTGGGCTCAATACATCAGGAAGCACTGCATGAAGAGGGAGTGTGGAGATCAGGAAGCAAATCAACTACATCATTTTTACTCCTCCTTCTGTGTTGGGAAAGTGTTGGGTGATTTGTTCAGGAGAAAATGACAAATATCTTTCAATAAACTTGGTATTGCTCCACTGTAAAGTCCCAGACCATTAAAACCAGTACACTGTCTGGGTTGTGCTTTAGTGACCGGAAACCCACATAAACACTGAGCGTCCTACCTCACCCTGGTGGCCTGTGACGTACAGCAAAAGTGTCTGAACAGGCTTCATATATAACCTACAATACATCTGGCAGCGCAGAGCTTTGTAACAAAGAAAGGATTCTTATCGTGGCGATGCAGTCGGACTCTGTCAGGGGAAAACCTCACTCTCCAGTTCAACTTTTTAACGACAATTAATGGACACTCTGCTCGTCCAATGGTCTCTGTGGTAGTGCTGAGGTCAGGGGCCGTTTCCCTTCATGCACTGAGGGGGAAAGTCAGAACTAATGCTGACTTCCCTTACAGCCTGCACATATATCACAGTGTCATGCTAAACCAGCGCTGTTGAGCCCCTGAAGGGCACGACCCACACGGGGAGGATGCATCAGAGCAGCGAGCATGTCAGCACCATAAACCCGGACTCTGGAGGCCTCAGATGGATCTCTATTTTCCCTTTCCTTTAACTCATGTACTACTTTTAACCCCTCTTCTCTCTAGTCATTCTGTAGCCCTTTTTGCCAGGCTTCTTTTCAGGGTTTTATTTCTCATGCCATCTCTATTTTAGTCTCCATTTTTCTTCTTTGCCTCTTGGCGAGCAAGGACACCAGAGGGAAGTTTAAAACAGATGGATTCTAATCTTTCCTCTGGAGCCTCTGCGTTTGCTTTCTCACAAATAGAGATGGCCAATCTTGTGTATCAGGAAATAGAATAAATATCCAGATTATTAGCATTCCCCATGTGCGCTGCTACTCACACACATAAACAGGGCTTTTCTGTTAAACCCTCAAAACCGCAACACACATGTACACAAAGATCTTAAAGAAAATACACAGCGAGCTCTCTGCTAAACATCGCCCGGTAATCTCTCAGAGTCCCTGAGAGGGCATCAAGCCTTTCTGCTCCTCCAGGGCCGGGTTCAAACTTTGGACCCATAAACTCTCTCGGTCTCAGGTGTCAGAGTCACAGAGGTGATTTCTGTTGGAGGCAATAGGAGCTCTCCTGTGGAGCGGTTATGGATAACTGAGGAAAAGTGTCTTTCTTTTACTGCTGCTGTTTTACATGTAACGTTCATGTTGAGCGTACTGAATTAAATCAATAAATTGTTACATTCAGGTCTCGAAAAAAAGGAGATAACTGCAAAAAGATGGTTTTCTCTGGTTATGGGTTTGTTCATCCATCCCCTATTTATTCCGCTTTTTCCCTTTTCGGGGTCGCGAGAGGCTGAAGATGATCCCAGCTGTCATCGGGCGAGAGGCGGGGTTACACCCTGGACTGTTCGTCAGTCAATCACAGAGATGACATATAGAGACAGACAACCAGCCACACTCACATTCACACCTACGGACAATACGGACAAAAGTTAACTCTTCACAGTTAATGAAAGAGCAGGACTGGATCGTACAACTTCAACATGTTTCACGTGTTGTGATATTTGTCTGTTTGGTCAAGTGCAGAATCAGTGTGTGTGTGTGTGTGTGTGTGTGTGTGTGTGTGTGTGTGTGTGTGTGTGTGTATGGAGGGCGGAATGGTTCAGCTGCTACACGCCGCACGCACGTACGCACGTGTGATTATTTCATAAAAGTCCCACACTATACACGCGCGTGCGGGGTGTAAGTACTACACGCAGCTTGACTTACAGACGCACGCACATACGTGTGATTTGTTTTAAGTGTCACGCGTACACACGCGCGTGCGGTGTGTAAGTACTACACGCAGCTTGACTTACAGACGCGTGTTCGTGCGTGTGTTTTTTTTTTTTCAGTCACTTCAGGCGGTGTTATCTGTATGATCAGGAAGATTTGATCAAAGAGTTTAGCAGGGCTGTTAGCGCAGCGGTTATGAGTTTATCATTTGGCAGAGCGGGGTTCGTGAATCATATGGATCATAGTATTTTCTAGTTCATATGTGCCAAACTCACGGCCCGCGGGCCGGCTCAGCTGGTTAAGCAGCAAGCTGTTGTGCCTCCATCACCAGCTTTCATCACACTGTATATGTCATTATAACGGAACATTTCCTTATATCCGAAAACAATATCCCTCACAGGCGGCCCGATCATACAGAGCCGCGGAGCAGCGCTAAAATGCTTCCTTGAATTACGCATGGAGAGATAAAGTCACTGACAGCGTTAGATTATTATAGTATGGACAGGTAGAAGAACGGACTGCCACGCTCATATTAAAATTCGTTTCACTGAGTTTAATTAGTTGAAGAACGTGAAGCTGATCAGACTGCAGTGCGCAACGCTGAAGGAAACGTTTCTGATGCTTTGAGAATCAGCAGATAAATCTGAAATCTGCTGTTAATATTTTCATTCTATCTCCGATTTTTATACAAAGGAGGGAGAAGGCTTGTTGTCAATCGCCTTGCCTGGTTTAAGAGTTTGTAGTTTAAATATAGTTTAAAACGATGCACGTTCCGTTTGACTCCGGGGAGGACCGTAGCGAGCTGCCGGGCTTGGCTCCAGGCATACCGGGGCTGCGGTCACTGAATCCCCGCCGAGGTCTCGACAGATGGACGCTCACAAATGCGAGAGGACGGGGAAGTGGATTTATTATCATACCCCATACCGATCAACATCGCCGGAGCAGCGTTTCTCTGGGGCTATGCCCCGCTGTCTATTGTCCACAAACACGACGTTATAACATGTAGGCTATAAAAAAACACACAACTTTGAGAAATGAGGTCTGGTTGACCGGTGGCTTTGTTGAGTTGGCTGCCCGGCTATCGGTACTGTGGCCCGGCTTGAGTACGGGACTTCAGACCGCCTGAAGTGAATGAAAAAAAAAAAAAAAACACACGCACGAACACGCGTCTGTAAGTCAAGCTGCGTGTAGTACTTACACACAGCACGCGCGTGTGTACGCGTGACACTTAAATAAGAACACACGTATGTGCGTGCGTCTGTAAGTCAAGCTGCGTGTAGTACTTACACACCGCACGCGCGTGTGTACGTGTGGGACTTTTATGAAAATAATCACACGTGCGTATGTGCGTGCTGCGTGCAGCAGCTGAACCAATCCGCCCTCCATAGTGTGTGTGTCTGTGTGTGTGTGTGTGTGTGTGTGTGTGTGTGTGTGTGTGAAGTAAGCACAGGGTATCTGACACCCTGTGGAACACACATTATCCATCAATCATATCCGGGAAATGAAATGTCTCCCTCTGCCTCTGTTGTCTAATTCGACACAGAGAGCGGAAACACACACAGACACACACACACACCCCCACACACACACACACACCCCCACACACACACACACACACACACACACACACACACACACACACACACGCACACACACACGTTTGACCTCAGTTTCATCATGCCACAATGCACAATGCTATCTCCTCCACAATTATTCCCTCCGTTCTCTCTCTCCTCCTCCCTCTTATATTATATAGACAGCGAAACCATCTCTCTCTCCTCCTTCCCTCCCCCAGTTTATCTCTCCTTCTCTTGTTTATCTCTCCTCCCTTCTCTCCTCCTTCCCTCCCCCAGTTTATCTCTCCTTCTCTTGTTTATCTCTCCTCCCTTCTCTCCTCCTTCCCTCCCCCAGTTTATCTCTCCTTCTCTTGTTTATCTCTCCTCCCTTCTCTCCTCCTTCCCTTCCCCTGTTTATCTCTCCTTCTCTTGTTTATCTCTCCTCCCTTCTCTCCTCCTTCCCTCCCCCAGTTTATCTCTCCTTCTCTTGTTTATCTCTCCTCCCTTCTCTCCTCCTTCCCTCCCCCTGTTTATCTCTCCTTCTCTTTGTTTATCTCTCCTCCCTTCTCTCCTCCTTCTCTCCCCCCGTTTATCTCTCCTTCTCTTGTTTATCTCTCCTCCCTTCTCTCCTCCTTCCCTCCCCCTGATTATCTCTCCTTCTCTTGTTTATCTCTCCTCCCTTCTCTCCTCCTTCCCTCCCCCTGTTTATCTCTCCTTCTCTTGTTTATCTCTCCTCCCTTCTCTCCTCCTTCTCTCCCCCTGTTTATCTCTCCTTCTTCGTTTGTCTCTCTTTTCTTGGGTCCCCTCTCTTCTCCTCTTCCACGGTCACTTATCTTCTTCCTCTTATACTCATTCCTCTTTTTCTTCTTCGTCACTTGCCACAAATAAAATCTTATTTCCTGTCTTCATCTTTTTTTAACCTTTCCCCTTTCTCTCTCTTTGCTGTCGTTCCTTATTCTCCTCACTTTGACCTCCTCTTCTCCCCACACCTCCTTTCACCTGTCTTCTCCCTTTTTTTCCAAACACATTTTCTCACCTCTCTCTGTGCCTGTCTTATCACCTCAGTCTTCTTCTGCTTTGTTGTTTCTCACTTCTGCTTCCCCTTTCCTTTCTTCTCCTCTTCTCACCTCAACTTCCCCTCACATTTCATCTCCTTTCATCCCCGTCTCTCCTCTCTCATGTTCTTCATTCTCCACACTTTCCTCTCTTCTATTTCCTCTCAGTTTCTCCTCTCTCCTGTTTTCATTTCCTCTCCTATAGTCTCCATTTCTTTCCTACACTTATCTGACTTGTCTCCTCTCTTTGCTTCCTAAAGGTCATGGCTCCTCTATTTCCTCTTTCCTATTCTGTCCCATCATCTCTTCTTCTCTCCTTTGTGCACCTCCTCTCCTCTTTTTCTCCTCCTGTTCCTTTCATCTTCTGTTCTTCTCAGTCACTTCTTCCTGAGACTCTTCCCAACTCCTTTTTTTATTAATTCTTTCCTCTACAATTTTTGTAATAACACAATGCAAAATGTTTTTCCTCTCACTTTCTCTTCTCTTTTTGCCCTCCATTTTCCCCTTCCTCTCTCCTCTCAGTTTTCCTTTCATCACTTTCCTCTTATTTTATGAATTTGGGGTCTTCCCCCCTCTTTTCTTCTACTGTCTGATCCTATCTTGTCCATTTCTTCTCACCTTTTCTCTACTGTCCCGTTCTCACCTTTACTTTTAACATTTTTTATTTTAATATATTTGATGGGGCATTTTTGCCTTTATTGGATACGACAGCTGAAAAGAGACAGGAAACGTTGGTTGGAGAGAGTGGGGGGACGGCATGCAGCAAAAGGCCGAGGTCAGTTTGGAATCCACGGCTGCTGCAACGAGGACTAGGTCCTCTGTACATTGGGTGTGCCACATAACCGCTAGGCCATCCGACGCCCAGTCACCATTTCTTTTATCCCGTCCTCCAAGCCTTCTCCACTATTTACCTCCATTTTCCTCTCGTCTTCACTCCCTTCTCTTTCTCCCTGTTTCTCTAATGTTTCCCTCTTTTCTTTTAGTTTCCTCTCCTTGTTACCTGTTCTGCAAAATAAGCTGTCACACCCACAGATGATTGACGACTCGAGGTGGACCGGACCCTTCCGTCTCTGTAGCTGTCACTCAGTCGGTGCGTTTGTGTGAGCGTGTGTGTGTGCGTTTGTGCGTGTGTCAGCAGGCTGGTGGGTAATAGCACTGACGCAGCAGTCTAAGTATGAGAGCAGAATATCGCTGCAGCGACGGCTGATGATTAGATTGCCTCGACTCAATCAAACGGCGGATGTTGTCCTCAGCAGTCGAGGAAATGATTCAGCCTCTTGTGTATCTCCAAAGAAAGTCTTTGCAAGAGAACGAGAATATAAAAGAGAGCCAATAATTAATTGAGGAAGTAGAGATAGAGGGCGGGTGGGTGGGGGGGGGATTACAACCAAATGTCACTGACAATTAATTTTCCTTTGCACAAAGGCAGAAAATGAAGAGCGGCATAATCTGTTCAAGTCAATCAGATTTTAAATCCCTGTGACAAGCACGATCTATGATTAAGTGGCTGCTTCGACGCCGCAGTACCTTAATTAATCTATTTTACCTTGTCATCACTTTTGCTTCCTGCGAGTCATTAGGAAGGTACCTTTTAATGGAATAACGAGCCGGCGTTTAGAAAATCCTGGCCTTCCATCACCATAAACGTCAGTCACTTCAAAGGGAAACCAAGGAGAGAGAAGTCGCCTCGTTCCAATCTATCTGCTGGAGTTAAACATACAGTAACTCATCTTTCACTTAACGCCACATCGCTTTGTCACCGTGCTTCATCCTGACTTTTAAAAAAGATGAATCTTTACTCTCTCGGGAGTGTCATTTTCCTAAAAGTGATTACTCACTGGTAAGTTATGTGATGCTTGTTGTAAGGTGTTTGCCCCAGATAAGTCATCGCAGACACACACACACACACACACACGCACACACACACACACACACACACACACACACACACACACACACACACACACAGTAACAGTGATAAATAGCCCATTGTGATCCATCATTCTTAAACATGACGTGAAAAAAAAAAAAAAAAAACATGACGTGAAAACTAGAGGAGGTCACAAGCTGGGATGCTTTTAAGAAGCAGATTGACTTGTTCACACACATTCAAAACAGAGATGTCAGAAGGACACGTGAGTCATGGAGGCAACGTAGAATCAATATCTGCAGTTCCTTAAGTGGTCACTTGAGGCTGAATCCAAAAGTGAGTCCATCCCCATTAGGCTCCAATAAAAATACCCAACTTTACAGCTGAATGGAATGCAGAGCACATTAACGGAAAACTCTGCATCAATGCTAACGTAATGAGCCAGATTTAAAAATGCAAGGAGTAGAAAGTACAGATATTTGTGATTAACTATGAGGGAGGTTAAATCAACCCATGAAGCACAGTCATTACCGGCCCCGTGTTCCCACGTTTTCCACACTTTCCAGATCTAAACACACACTAATCATTCTTCCTGAAAGTGTTTGAGTGATTCTTCTTTAGCTCCCATCTGGAGGCATTTAAACAGTTAACCAGTTGAGCAGCATTGAGAGGAATCCTTTTTTTCCAGTCTGAGTTCAGCTTTATTTACTCTGCTTATCTCCCCTCTGGAATCACCACAGCCAGGCTCAGAGCCGCGCTGTTTATTCAAACGGAGCGAAGAATAATACCCTTCCAGCCGTCAAATCCAGAAGCCTGAAGTCATTTGTGTGTGCACTGGGTGTTTCTAATGGCTTTACAATCCAAAACCACATGCTTGACTTTTGTCCAGTCTCTCACCTCCAAATCAAGTCAAACTAACCACTCTTTCTAACAACTACTTTCTTCTTGGGTGGTAACTGCAGTAAAAGTGCTAATCGTGTTACCAAATGTGTAACTATGGCTCCATGCTGAACACAGCAACATGGACAAGGATAACTGAGTGGACACGTTTCCTCTCTTTGACAGGTGATAGTCTTTTTAAAACAACTAGCATGCATAAATCAAAACTAGCTATTGCTATGAAGCTTGTAATTGCTAGCTATAATGTAGGCCATGTGCGACATGTTTCATATAAGTGCAACGGAAATAAAGTCTATCCTGTGTAAATGTCTCTCTGAGTCATGACTGTCTACAATGAGTGAGAAGCTCGAGTCCCTGCTGTGTTGTTGTCAGAGCCGTGTTTACATGGACGGGACGGCCGGCTCCTCCCCTTGTGTATAAAAGCTGTTTTAATCAAGGACTAGAGAGAAGAAGAAGAACATACTCACTGATTATTTGAATGTCACGTAAGAGTTTTTAGATCACGGTCATTCTGTGTCAATTTACGTGCAATGTGAAGCTACGAGCTAACTAAAGAGCGCTAACATTAGCATGCTAACAAAACAGCAAAGGACAATTTTGGCCGCCGCTTGCACTTAATTATGGTGCGTTCTAATTGAATGCGAGTGGAGAGGTGCTGCTTAAGATGACCGGCATGACTAAGAAGCCGAGTTGAGCAGAACCACAAAAAAGAAGGCGGTCTATACTGTTCCTGTTTTGTTTGGCTCTTGTCACCAACAACAGGCTCTGCACTCTGCAAGGTCCTGTAAAGGTTCAGTAGCACCACGATGATTTACAGCTGCAGGTTCTTGTTGTGATTTAAGGACCCTTTGGTCTGCCTTTTACCGCCTGGTGACTCTTTCTGAAGCAGCAGCCTTTCCCAAATATCTGAGATAAATAACCAATGGAATGGATGTTTTCTTGGACGATAGCGATCTGTCTAGTGAAGGGAAACTTGTTCTTTTTCTTTATTTGCATTTCTGGTATCAGTCAGAACTTTTATCAGGAGAACTGGACTTAAGATCTTCTTATCAATGCTTAACTAAACATCTAATATACAGACCTGAATCCAGCTCCGCATTCTTTGGCCACAACAGAAGTATTTTTGCCAGATTTTGGTCGGTTGGTCTGTTCAAGAGTTGTGCTTTAAACTGATAAGGCCCGCTGAGGAAGTCCCGTCCCAACGTCAGAGGGTAACAGAGGAAACAGGGGGTCAGCCTACAGAGTGAGATAAACTACGTTCCCCCGCAGTTAACTCCAACCTCCAAAACTCTGCCTGCCAACACTGCGCCTGCACAACAGGGCCAATCACAACAGAGAGGACGGGTGACAGCCAACTGGGGCTCACTGGGAAAAGCAGGAAAGTCGTTAAAATATACTTATATGTATGTAAGAATTCTCTCTGTCTCTCTGTAAGTGTTCAAAATCACAGTCTCACATTCTTGTTTGTGATGTGTTGAGTCATTGAGTTGGAATAGATTCTTTGAGCACTTTGTCAGTGACTTGTTGCCTCACTGCACACCGTTTGCTTGGTGAGTGTAAAATATGTTGTGCAGAAGTCGCATCAGTTTGATGGTTTACACAGAAAGAGGGAGGTCCTCTGGTATGTTAGCTAACCCAATGCTAACGCTGATAGCTATCTCTTTAAACTAAAGCTGTGTCGTGTGCTGAAGTGATCACACTCTTTTATTGAGAGAGTGTGGATCTCCCTCTCCAGCTACCAGACCAACTTCCATATTTTGGTCTGCATCGAGACCCAAGTCCCTACCGACTGAGCTACTGCCGCCCCTAATCTATGTTTAGGAAGATTAAACTAAAATAAAATGTGTTTACTTTGTTTTTTATGGTTTACCAATTGCTTACCTCTGTAGCACATCCACCAAATCCCTGCATCAGTGAATGTGTTTGGTCATGGACCCCATCACTGTCCTTTTTGTCCTTCCTTTGGACAAACTTACTACAGGAGTTTTGGGGATGAAATGAACTGAGTCTTATTATTGTTTACATATCATTGAAAAAGATCACGTTAGACCAAAGAGATTACTTGAGGATGTACATGCCGCAATCGGAGGAACATGGCCGTCAGGAGATTAGTTGATTTATTAGTTTGTATGACAAAGTTGGCAGCATGTGTCCCGGTTGTAGAGTCGGTGATCTCCCAACCAGAAGGATGGGGTTTTGATCCCCAGCTCCTGCAGTCACATGTTGAAGTGTCCTTGGGCAAGATACTGAACAAAACTTCTCCCGCCACTGTTACGTCGGTGTATGAATGGATTAGTTCAAACTGATGGACACTTTACCAAGCAGCCTCTACCATCAGTGTGTGGATGTGGTGTAAATGGATGGATGTGACATGCAGTGGGAAAAGGGCTTTGAGTCTGCAGGAGACTAGAAAAGTGCTATACAAGCCAAAGTCCATTTAACTGATGTGTAGATAACTGTGTTTGTGGTGTAAGGTTTTGGTTCTGATGGAGCACAGCCTCTTGATGGATGGAAGGCTCTTAAAAAAAGTTAGTGTGTGAAAGGTTGGCCACATTCATTCTTTCCCATCCTCAGGGTCTTGTCAGAGTACAGGTCAGAGGAGGGGTGCAAGAAATTACCTCCACTGCAGAGCTATTGATGCACCTCACCCTGCCCTTGCTCTTGACAGTAGTGGCAGCGTACCAGATGGTGATGGAAGAGGTGAGGAAGGACTCAAACTGGCACGATAGAAGTCCATCATCACTGTCTCTGTTAAGTGAAATCAGGAAGTACATCTTCTGTTCTGCTTTTATAGTGTGCGAGCTGAGGTGTAGGTAGGCATTTGAACAAATGACAGGAGGGCAGCACCAATCAGTGGCATGTGCTGCATGTAAAAGACACATTTCCCATGCCAAACACTGTCTGCATGTTAATGAATGAGGACCAACTTTTCTTCTGTCCTACTTCCCTTTATTTATGCAAAACAAAATGTCACATTCACTCCCTGCATCTACACCTCCTGTAGTCTGACCTTTGTTTTGATGGCAGTAATGCAACAATCCATGACCCAGCGGGCGCATTATGCACCTGATGCTGCTGTTTTTCTTCAGAGGAAAGTCTCTTCATGTAGATACGAGCTGAAATAATGGGCCCGTGTCTGGGACTGATCACTGTCTCCAGGCTTTTTAGTAAAGTCAGAAATATTTTGCAATGAATCATGAGTCAGCAGTAATTCTTGGCCTCAGAGGCGTGTTTTTTGGCAGGGCTGAACATATGATTATTGATGCATGGTTAAACCTCGTTACTGGCCCCTGGCTGTCAGCTGACACTTCTCTAGAAAAACATCCAATTAAATGTACCCTTTTCAAAGTCATAGATGTACAATAATTCACAACACTTAACTTCACTTAAATTAACTCACCAAGCAATCATAAGAGCACCTGAGGGAAAGCAAACGGTGTCGTCATGAGAATGTCATGTTATCAGATCTGAATGTTTGTGACGCCGTGTGTATGAGAAACCTCTCGTGCTGCAGGGTGACACTGCTCGCTCCTCGTCCCCGACATGACTCAGGACAGCTGTGGTCACAGCAGTGATACATCAGAACAAGTCATCTGTTTCTCTTCTCTTTCCTCCATGCTTGTTTTCTCTCCTTCCCTCCTCCTTTTCTCTCCCTCTTTTTCTGTCGCACAAGTCCAGGTTTTTTCCTGCATTTTTTCGTCTCTGTCTCTGATGTGGAATGGTGCAAAGAGGTCAAACAGCTCCAGCAACTCTTGCAGTATGAAGATCAACTTTATTAACTGACCCTGATGAAGGCCACAAGCCAAAACGCAGCGGTCTAATTTGTTAATAAAGTTGATCTTCATACTACAAGTGTTGCAGGAACTTTGACCTCTTGACCTCTTCAGGTCTTTCACTCTTCATGCACCTTGATCGTCGGTGAAGTTGTGGCAGAACGTCCCGCTCTGCTTCTTCAATACAATGGTGCAAACACATTTTTGTAAATGTAAGATAAAACAATGCAAGGGTAAAACTGCAGAACACATCACTCCACAGTTTATTCTTGGAGAATACTTTTTGTAGACCTCATGGTGGTGATGTGTTTTGCAGCTTTTTTAGCCATCAGTCTGAAAGTAAAACCCGTTATCAAACATTCCCTCTACACAATGTGTGTGCTGAAATAATTGTGAGGGTTTTGTGCTCCAAATTGATGGAAAATTGGTCGCCTCACTCTGTATGATTTGTCCTTACTCCTGGATACAATGAAAAAAAATATTTATTGACTAAACCAGTGAGTGACCATATCAAAACAGTCTCTTGATGAGACAAACAGCCTGAGATGTTTTCAGCAGAAAAAATACGAAATGTAACCCTCAAAATGTTCAGTAATTTACCTCTTGATTTCATACTTTTGAATGTTTCCACGTTTTAGCCAAACATTGTCATCATCATTTTCTGAAAGGGCAAATGCAACTGACCTCGACATAATGATTCTGTTTATACCAGATTTGCTGCACGACCAGAGAGCCGTTTAAAACTGGCAGAGAGTGTCCAGCTCCCTGAATGATGAAATCCATGTTATAATGTAGCATAAAAATGTGTCATGGACAAGCTGATTGAGGTGGAAAAAAATATAATGGGTACTTTTTCTGCTTGTAATGAAGCAGTGGCTGCTTGCCACCTAATAGCACTTACACAGACCCAAAAAACTGCAGGGTCTAAAAAAACAACTCAATTACAGCGTGACCACACTTCTGGGTCCGAACATAAGCTGCGTTGTTTCAATCTAACAAACCGCAGCAATGCTCTCACAGCTTTATTAATATGACCTCAGTTTGAAATCAGAGCCCGTTCTCAAACCTGACTCAGAAACACAATTATACATTATGAGTGTTAGAGTGCACATCAGCTTCACGCTCTGAATAATGGTAAACAGGTAGACGGGACCAAAACAAGCTGTCGTGTAAATCAACAGAACAACAGCAGCTTAAATGAACCAAATAAAACAGCCAAAAGGAGCATACATGTTTCATTCTAAGTCATCAAAAGTAATCAAAGATGGCTGCACTGTCTTTGTCCCAACCCCTCGAAATCTGACTATCAAGGTCTGCCAACTCTGTGTTTGCTAGCTCTTAACATTTGTGGTATTGAAGCAAAGTTAGGTACATGATTGCTAAATGCACTTGGACTTGCTATGCACTATTCTAGTGACATGTGACTGCAGGAGCTCGGGATCGAACCTCCGACCTTCCAGTTGAGGGACAACCAAAACGCTTCCACTGTGCAACAACCGCCCCAGTGAAGTGCAACACATGCATGGCCTTACGTGATCATGAAGGGGGCTTAGTTTACAAAAAGGAGGACTTGAAATTAGAAATAAAAAAAATAAAAGGGACAGATTGCCTCGTGTGAGTGCGCCCTAAATCTAACCAAACTGCTACCATACTGTTAAATCAACCATTAATGATTATTTTAGATTCAAAAGTTCTTCATTCAGACTGTTTTTCCGCAGGCTTTCCTTTTAATAAACGTATTACTGCCAGCTTCAGTGGACCAGGAGGCTGCCCTGTCAAAGTGACTCGTACTGATTGTCATATTGTGATGAGTTTGAAGGAACCAGACTGGTAAGGTGTGACACCTCTAAATATTACTGACAGACCTTTAGACAGTGCAAATACAAACAGACAATATGAATTAATCGTCTAAAAGTTTGTGTGCATGCAAACGCATACACACAAGGTAATTATCTCTGACTAATTCTTCAGCCCTCATAAACTGTACAGCTCTCCTCGTTTAAGCAGCAATTACCCATCAACCACTTGATCAGCACTTCACTTCATCAGACGGGCGACCTCCTCGCTTGTGTCTGTTCCAGCTGAATCAAAGGCCAACATTAACATCTGCTATAGGTGCCGGAGTCCTAACTCCTGTCTGCTAATAAATGCAAATGATGCCATGTGTCATCTTATTAGCAAGAAGCCATTTACAGTCCATCAGCACTGTGCAAACACGGTCACTCTCTCGTTGTTTGCTCACGTCCTGTGTACATAATGAAGAAGAGATCATTTATAACTCCCACCGTTCTCTGCTCAATGTCTCTCTACCAATCCCTCGCTTATTATATGCACGATTGTTGTCTTTGAGTCGAGGTAAACACGGTCAGACTGTAGATCTGCCGATGATGCCTTGACCCCGCCGTGTCCTCGTCTCTGCTCGTTCTACTATCCCCTTTGCTCTCTGAACATTACTTTCCTTCACCCCTTATGTCCATCTCAAAGTCATTTTCATTTGGAAATGAATCCCTAAAAAGCCATCAACTCTGTGAGCATGACTCGCCAGAGATTGATACCTCCCCGTGCCCTGTAATCAGCTGGCAGAGAGGGAATGAGATGGAAAATGTGTCCGCTCTCCGTCTTTTTCTCTCCATCCTTTCCTCCATTGTTGTCTCCTAGATCTGGGTAAAGGAGGCAGTGATAGATTGAGGTTGTCATTCCCTAAGAGGAGCCCTGGCTTTGCATATTACCCCTTTTCTCCATCACTTTAATGAAAACACCGGAGAGATACCTGGCCCCTCAGTTGATATATACACCCCAGAGCGCCATGGTATCTTTATCCATCAGGCTGCCTCCTTTTTCCTGGTCCGTAAATGTGTCTCATGTGGCTGCACATAGCTCAGCATCCCATGGTACCCTCTATGTATGGTAGAAATGTGCTACATGAAACCCCCATTGTCCTTCCAGGGATATACATTAGTGTTTAAATGCAATCTGCAGTTTGTGAAATATTGCAGGAATACCCGCGTTGCTGGTACACAATATGGTTCCAGTGACATTTTATAAGGTTACCTTCTTTACATAAGGTGGACGCTGCAGCCATTGCAAGTTCAAGGTGGTAATAATTCTGCTTTAAGTAAGGATCATCTGTTGTAGCTTCTGCTGACAGTTATACTTAGACAGAGCCGGCTCTCTTTTTACAACAAAAGGTTAAAAACGTCCCCGTCTTGCATCATCATCCTGTATGTTGAGTTAGTCACATCATTATGTTTCTATGTTACATGCATTGTAAAAGGAAGTATATGTGGCAGGCAGCAGCATCTACCAATAGAAGATTGTTGTTTGCATAATCCTGTTTAACATGAAACTAAAACCATGAAGGCTCAAAAGTAACTTACAGAAATGTAAGTTGAGAGACGTTTAGAGATATTAAGCATTAGAGATACTCCAGGAAATGACCTCACAACCAGGATGTATTATTTCAACTGAAGAGGAAACGTGGGTTGAAATGCACAAATGTTGTAATAACTGCTGGAGCGTCTACGACAATTTAAACATTTCTACAATAAGACTGACTGTGTACAGACTGCCGTTTAAAGCCGTGATATTTATGCCCCTGTGTCGTTTTTGCCTTCAAAAACGACACAGGGGCAGAGGCGTAATGGGGGGACGAAGTGACCCCCCCTATGTATCGTCTTCGTAGGTAGTAACAGAAGCATGACAGAGGAGAGACGCTTTCAGCGGAGCCAGCGGGGGAGCGCAGCGCTGTGTGTGTGTGCATGTCTGACTGTGTGTGTGTGGAGCTCCCGCTGTGCTGTGCTTCTACAAAGCCGAAACGAAATGTGAATTCACAGACTGGGACACCAACATTACGATGTCACGGAATAAATATGAATGTACAAAGACGTGATGACTGCTAGGCTTAGTTACGGCACTTTTGCAAAAAAAGATAGATAGATAATTTATTGATCCCGACCTACACCAAGTAAATTTACATAACCCGTGCAGGAATAAGGATAGAAACCTGTGTATAAGAACCTAGACCTGTAAATTAGTACACTTACTAATTGACACTTACCGCTGCACAGCAGCATTTATGTTGCAGGGTTGTAGCAGAGTCTGAAAGGAGGAAGTGCAATTCTGCTGTCTGAAAAGGGTCACTGTGTGGTTTCATATATTTTGTGTTTTTTGTTTGGCAGTATAAAACAAAAAGTCTGGTTCATTTATGACACAGTGCCAAAACTTATAACCAATATTCAGGTGTACTCACTCCTGGCACTCTCGTCTTTGAATGCAGAATACAAAGGGTAGATGTACTTTGCAGCCACGGACGGGTCAAGGTAGGATCATTGAGCTTTTGTCATCAAATCCTGCAACGCTTGCAACAACTCTCAAACGCCTGTGGACAAAAATAAGCTTTACATTTGAGCGCTAATGAGGACATTAGCCTCTGGGTAACTCTTAATTTGTTGTTGGTCAGCTGTTATAATGAACATTAGGCTGCAGGGAATTCAGTTTTTTTTTCATAGCAAATGACATTGGTAGCCAATCAAAAGTGTAGAGAAGTACCTCAGGATAGCAATTACCGTCTAATTCAGCCTGAAAGTCCCAACTGTTGTGTGTCCAATTGCGGTTTGTGACAGACACTTCAACACTCGCTTATGAAGCCCGTGTCTCCTTTAGGCCTCAGGGGAAGTCGAGTGTGTTGCCTCTGTCTCCTCCAGTTCTTTGTCTCCTAATTTTTCCATCCTCTAAAATGAAACTCAGGAGCTTTATAGAGTCACAGCTGAGACGTCTGAGCACCTCCTCGTGGTGACATACTTCAGACTCATGCTTGTGTTGCTAACTCACACACAACTCTTTTTACGGCATGCTTTCAGAATCTCGTCTTCACCAAGGTCGGCCATTTGTATAATCTACAGAGCAGCTTTATACAGTATCATATATCATTATGAATACCTTTTCTTTTCTTCAAGTGCCATATTGTTGCTTGTGTGAGGTGGTAAGGTATGGAAGTTCAAGTACGTGCTCTGAAAACTTATTGATATTCCGTTTTTTAATACCATGGCTTTTCATTAAGAAGGACTGATGACACGGGGGCAGCTGTGGCTCAGTTGGTAGAGTCTGTCGTCTCTCATCCGTAAGGTCGGGGGGGGTATGCCAAGGTAAAAGGTGACGTAAAAAAAAAAGAAGTCTGAGCAAAAATTCAGTCTATTTGCATTCAAACATACAGCTCCTCTGGCAAATATCAGGATTTCTTCAGGAGATTTCTGCAAGTGTGAAAGCCCCATTTAACTCACACTTTGAAATGTCAGCTTTAATATGAAGCTTCTTTAACAAGAATAACTGTGATATCAGGTGAATTGCCTTGTCTGAAGTTATCTTTTCAGCCAACTCATGAAGCAAACATTTTCTCCTCTAAAGTGGTGTGATCATATTTACTATTTCCCTTTTCTCACTGTGTTTGTATTTGCTTGTATCTCTCTCATAGTTTGTGAAGAATCCCAGTATTTGAACAGCTCAAGGTCGAGTGTCTACAACACTCAAGTCTGTTTTTGGCAGCTGTTTGACCCTCATGCACACATTTTACTCTTTTGACTTCACACTGTTTGCCCTCCTCCCTTTAGTCTACAGCATGTTGTTTTTTCCCCGATACCCTTTCATCCCAAATTTGATGCAATCTATCACAAATGGTTTTGCTCTAGTAGTTTTTTCCTCCAATAATCTTCGAGTTCAAGCACACATAGTAAAGGAGCCCACTTTCATTCAGTTTTTCTCTTGGTTGATTTTATTTCTAAAGAAACGATCTGACCATCGGGAGAGCTGCTTTAACTTTTACAAGGTCATCACCACAGCAGTCTTCGGTGTTTTGAGGGAATACTTATTCAAAGTGATATTATTCACTCTGCGGCCAACATCAGGGTCAGAAAGATGACTTTAAAAATCTAACAAAGAAATTGGCCTTTGTGACTCTGATGCACAGGATGAAGGCCTTTGGACTAACAAGTTGTCAGTTTTCACAATCGGCTGTATTCAGCTGCTAAAGTTTTGCTTAAAGAGGACATATTATCCACCTTTTCAAGTTCCCTGTGGTCTAAATGAAACATCTGTGCTGTGCTTTGGTCAAAATATAACATGAATCAAGCACCAGAGGAGGTTTGTGACCCTCTAGAAACCAGCTCTCTCAGAACGCTCTGTTTTGGTGTGTGTGTCTCTTTAAATGTAATCAGCCCCCCCTGAGTTTTCCCCGTAGACATCACTCCTTCGCTAGCGAGAATAAAAATGGTGGACCTGCTCAAAAGTTTAGCTCTAGGCTGGGGGTGGAGTCCATGGTTGGAGATACCAGGGGTGGGGAGGGTATGAATCCCACTGTGACATCACAAGGAGAGCACATTTGAAACGGAGCATTTCTCTCTGTGTTGTAAGACTTATGCAGACCACAAACAAAGGACTGGATGGGTTTATTTCACATTTTGTGGGTCGGTAGACACTCAGGTTACCCAAATATATGTTCAGAAACACTGTGAAAGTGGATTTTTCACAAGATGTCCCCTTTAAGTTCCCACATTCAAGAATATTCCACACGCTATCATGTTTTTTTTGTTGTTAGATAAATGTTGATGCTCTGATCTGCTCTGATTTGTTTTATTATAATTCAGCTTGCAGCTCACCCTGGAGCTACTTGAATATACCTTTGATCATTTTCACCTAAACACAAATGTTGACTCATTGTGAAAGTGCCATCTCCCACCTTAGGACCAGCAAAACTCTTCAGAGAAAGTATTCCTGTGTTTTTTCTGCTTTGTAATGATATATTGTTGTGGTGGCGGCGGTGTAGACTAGCGCAGCATTATTCACACCCTTGGCAGACGCCCTTGTCCTTGATCAACCTCTGATTACCTTTTTGGTCCCAAGGGCTGCGAAGGAGATCAGGAAAATCTGCTTGCAGTGTAGCTTCAAAATAAGTAGTGTAATACCTCTGCAGAGACATACTGTAGGACATGGGGGGGGGGGGGGGGGGGGGGGGGGGGGGGGGGGGGGGGGGGGGGGGGGGGGGGGGGGGGGGGGGGGGGGGGGGGGGGGGGGGGGGGGGGTACTGTGGCACACAAATGAGCTCAAAGTGTACACGCAATCTCAGATTTAGATGAGTAAACATACTCATGTACACACTCTTATCTATACTGTAAATGTGTGCATGCACAGACATGCTAATCTAATAATACATTTTAGATGCTGAGGTCAAAAGGAGAGGTAATAAAATGGCAATTTAGTTAATGTAAATGTGATTTTTGGATGATTATACACTGCTATGAACTATCCAGAGTCACCACCTTATCATGGGGGAGTGGTGTAAGAGTCCCTTTGATCCCGGAAACTGTGCTGTTGGTGGAAAAGCTCCCAAAGGAAAATTGATCCTAGGTGAGAGACCAGACTAAAGCCCAAGACACAGCAACCCAGCATCAACAAGGGGCTGAAGAAGGCTGACTGCTGTATATGTCACCAGTGTCTGGGATAAGACGTTGCACTTTGAGCACCACAAATTCTGCAACCAATGGGTACCTAGCATGTACAATCTGGACCTGCCTGAGAGGAAACGCTCGACAACTGATCTAGATCTAGAACTGTGAATACACCACCTGTATGAAATATGGGCATAGTGTCCATGATGTCATCCATTGGTTTCTGAAAAAAGTTTTGCGATTTTGGAAATGCTGTCTCTAGTTAAGTTTCAGTAAACCTAAAAAAGAAATGGAGCTGAGGCGGGCCTTTAGCCTCCTTGCTAACAGCTTTCAGTCAGATCATCAGCCCCAATTATACATGACCCTTAGCCCTAATGTTATCAAAATGGTTGAGTTTGTTGTAGGTCTGATTCAAGGGTGCAGCTGGACGACACTTTGATTCCTTTGTGTTTCGCTTGTGGACGAAGGAAGGACCAGTTGTTTGATTGTATTCCTCCCTTCAGTTTCTTCTAGATAAGCTAGGCAGCCAATCAGAGTGATTCCTCTCACCCCTGCTGAAAAGCATCAGAAAAGACCACTTGCAGCAATGTGGACAAACAACAACAACTATGGCCACAGATGCTCTTTGACCCAACATCTGTAGATGACTCACCATTGGCCTTGTGTGTTTGAGTGAATCACAGGCCCTTTATAAATTGTCTGAGAAGGTGCCAACCAGGTGCATGTTGTTTTCTGGGAATCTGCACTGGTAGAAAAACCTTGGGTAAACACAGAATACGATGGAGAGATTTCATCTGGCTTAGGAAGGCCATTGGATTCCCCGATAATATTTGGTCACTGGGTGCAGGGGCATCTGGACTACCCTGCTTCACCTGTTGCAAAAACAACCTGGATGGATTCATGGGCAGATGGATAGATGGAATTAGCAAACAATGGGGATAATAGCAGCGCTGTTCATTTCCAAACACCCCACCATCATCAGCACCGCGGGGCAAAGGTACTCCAACAGAGTGGAACAGAAGCAGGTCTGAATCGGCGGTGACAGTCAAAACAAATGAGGGGGATAAATGGAGCAGCTGTTTTCTATTTCGCTAAATACTGCTTTTCATATAGGCGGCAAAAAATAATAAAGCGACACAATTAGTGAAGCACTCAGTTAAAAAAACTCTCTGTGTCTCACTGGGCTAATTATAAGTGATCTGTTAAAAGAGAAAGAGAAAAACACAGAATGGGAACCTGTTAAAGAAGGTCAGGTGAGGTCACTCCATCTGCAAGTGAAAGTAGTTGTTGTGCCGGAAGAGGCTCTGCAGCCACCCATAGAGTGACCGCGCCTGCTAAACAAGGGGTGAAAAAAAGGGAAGGTGCTGTGAATCCACCAGCTTTTAATGTGTTTAACAATGCGTTAAATGGCGTGATTAAGCAGAGAATTAGACGGGAAAGCTTTCCCACCATGGCAGTAAACACAAGGCCAGGCCTGACAGGTAGGGAAGATGTACAGAGAGACGGGCCAACAATAATGTCACTCAGGGAGGTAACCGACCGTATAACCCTACTTAACTTCTGACTGATGGCTGTGTCTGTGAAACTGTACACAATGTATGTTAACGGATACCTTAGAATATGTTCTCTATTTAAATTAAAGGAACGCGTGATTCACTTCGAGGGAAATGTTTGCATGCCCATGTGGAATTTTTTAAAATTATTTAATATATGAATCACAATAAAACATATGTTAATGCACCTGAGTTAGTTCAAACACAGTAGGTGCATCGGAGTTGCAAAGTGCCTCCACAATCTGACAGTAGACAGTTCCTTCTCTCCGTGCTGTATCCTGATAGGACCTGCTGTTCAGTAGACACGCACAGTAGACCGATATTTGTTCCTACTTCGTCTGATTCATTCAGTGTGGAAGTGGCGTCATTAGCCCGCCTCATGTTATTGACACTCCAGCTCAGATGTGATCTGCACGATGGCTCAGTAAATAATACAAAACTTCACATTGCATGTAAACAATTTAACAACTTAACATTTGAAAGGCACGTTAACCGAACCTGCCGCATCCATCCTCGTTTGTTTTGATTTGGAGGCGCACGTGAAGTGAGGTTTTACATTAAATTTCTCACAGCATTGTGGGTGTTCAAATACAAGTCATGTCCTGAAAGTATGCTTCCAAACCATACTGCACAAAACCAGGAAGTTAGCATCCATGCTGAAATGTTCAGTCTACTGAGGTGGACCCATTTAATGCCCACTGAATGACCACGAGGGTTCAGTCTACTGAAAAGTCCGCCCTCCATACTGAACTGTGGCTTTTTGGAAAGGGCCTTTGTTGCTATTGGTTATGACATTGAATCAGAAAGCTTTAACATAACAGTTTCATCATATGATCACAGTACATGGCAAATTATAAACCTGTTAAACATCAGCATGTTAGTACCTTGAACATGTCAGCATGCTGTTTTAAGTTTTTTTTAGAAAGGTACAGTTATGCTTTAAGCTGAATCTTAACAGAGGAGCTAGCTTGGTTGTTAGCTCATTTGGCCTCATCTTGCATCCTGCACAAAGCAATGCCCAGCACAATTACTATTGCCATTTTGCAATCAATGCAGTTCTCATTTTCATGCCCAAAGTTTTTGCACCGGTCTGTTGCCCATGGCTTAGAAATACCGGTTTTTTCACACCCATTGGTGCATTGCTATATTGACGCAGCAAGAACTAATTGCACCATTGACAACTAAATACATGGTGCAATTTTTCATCTTCAAATGTATCTCTCATAGAAGATCTTTGGGCTCATCTTACAGTTGCACAGCGGCACACAGTGCATCAGGCGTTGTATGGCTAGTTTTCAATGGTGAAAGTTGCTGTTGTCATGCACAGCACTAAAGATGTTTAACATGTAAATGCCGATGTGACCACAGACTTAGATTAAGGTGAACTCAGTCACATTTCTTTCTTGAAGCAGCTGACAGTGATAATGCCATTGGCCAACAAAAAGCTGAAGTTAAGTCAGTTGGCTGATTTCTTTTCTTTTCTTTGAGCGTTCCCATTCTCTTTGAATCATTGTGTGCAAATGCACATTATTATCTTTCCCTAATTGATGAATTCTTAATTTGTGACTTCCCCTTATAGATGAATCTAAAAGGGAAGTATCACAGACTGACTCGGGACCCTGGTAGGAGAGCTACAATCAGCCCATTTTTGCTCCTGGACGTCTCACCAAGTGAATCCTGCCATGCCAGTGATTACAAGATTGGATTTTGAGTCGTGAGCATTAAACAGCTTTTTAATGTCAGTGCTTCTACGGGCACTTCATGTTTCAGCCTCGCTAAATGTTGGACATGAAAAGGTTTTTTTCCCCCAATCATCGCCTCTCGTTTCATAATGGAAAAGTATAGAGCAAATGAATCGATAGTTATGAAACTGGGTTACATACTGCATGCTGTATGTGTTTCACACCATTTAATAAAACATGGTGTTTTAAATAACACACTGTCTGTGAACTCTGCATGTGTAAGGATATAAAAGAAAAGGCTGTAAATGTCTCTGCAGTATGAGAGTTGCCTGAGTGTAATTTAAAGGAGTGATGGAGGCCAATGAGGCTAACCAGCGGAGCTTGGCTGTAGCCACCAAACAGTGTTGATGTGGGTTCTTTATCATTACAGTATATGATTACAGCAAATGCTAAGGGAGGTGTTTTGGCTAGCATTGCTGCCAGTGTGACTTATTGCTGGTTAAAAAATGTCCTGCATGAATGATGTTTCTAAATCCTACCAATTTGAGGTGCCATCACTTAGAAGGAATTCTGTTTCTGGAGCGTTTGAGAGCTGCTATGTTATATTTGCACTCCACCATCGTCCCTGTGCTGACTAGCCAGTCCTTGCTGGAACAGATTATGTACACAGGGCTCAGGGCAGGAAGCGGCTCCACGTCAAGACCCTCAGCCTGCCTGTGGAAGGCTTTGAGCTGCCAGTGTCTGTTTGAAAAACAAGCCCAACCCTGTTTGACCTCCAAGTCCCAGGCGAGTAACTTCTTACCTCATTTGTGACACCTCGATGGGTCCGCCCTCCTCCAGACACAGAGAGGAGCGGAAAACACTCGTACAAGGGTCATCCAAGCTTTTTTTAAGTCTACCCTGTGATAGTGAGCTGTAGTGAAATGGCTTCCCCTTGTTTGTTATCTTAAAGCTTAGACAGACGCTGTGAAAAAGATATTTGGCACACTGATGTGTATGTTAGCGCTGCTTTGACAACCCTCTGTCTTTCACTGACTGTCAGTTCTGAGCCAAACTCCACAGTCCAGGCGGCATGGTAGAGGTAGCTCCTGCCCAGCTGGAATAATAAGAGCCTGGATGATACTTCCTCCTTTCACAACAGTGGGGAGTGGTCAGGAGGGGGGTCAGCGAGCCTCGCTAGGAGGCCTGCCTGTGACATGCAGCAGCACTCACACACAAAAGGTGGAAGGAGGGACGAGGACAGAAGGGGCTGCTGGCACCACTTGAAACGCACTCCTCGGTTGATGCGTCAGAATCTGTCAAAAGACCCCCTGCCCGCCCTTCTTGAGCGACAAAGAGCCAGGGAGGCCAACCTTAGCGAGTATGCAGCCTTTCTCACTCCCTGGTTGTCAATTAAGGCAGCTTGTTCACAGGCCTAACTTGTGAAAATAGGAAGCTTTCAGTAACCCTCCAGTGTCATGTGTGGACACTTTCCCCGAGCTTAATGTTTTAATATGGTTTTATCTTCAGTTTATAGAAGAAGACGAAGATATACTTTATTCTTTCTGCAAGGGGAAATTCAATTTGACACTCTGTTGTTGGACATGCATACACACATGCTGAAATACACACATTCACAAACTGGTATCTATGGACATGCACTGCTGGGAAGATGTCAAAGTGAGGGGGGGGCTGCCCACAGCCAGCGCTCCTGAATTGCATTCTCCGGTTTGCAAGGGGAGAACTGAAATTCACAGAGCAGAATGAAACATTTAACGGATGCAGTTTGGACAATGTGAGACGGTGCACGATGCAACGCTATATCCAACGCTGGCATGCTGTTAGGACATGTGTAGGGGTTAATTAAACACTATGTTGTTGTAGAAGGACTTGATCAGGGATGTGGTGCTCTCTGAAACCTTACAAAAATGTGTCTACAATGTTGTCAGATTGGAAACTATTAAAGTCAGTCCCATCTAGGTCTGTTTGTTCATTCATGTGTTGATGAGAGAAATCAAACGTCGGGGATTGGCACAGGATTCATGAATGAATACAAATCTTTATATGCATTTCTATACGAGACAGTAAGGAGACGGGGTAAGAGGAATAGGAAATGACAGATAACTCACATGCTAATTGCTTACAGGAGCAGCTTGCGACAGCATTCAGACCACCCACGCCTTTCTTTAGCATACAAACCAAATTAAAAACACTTCCCAGGGGCTGCTACAGTCTCATAAAGCCAAACCACAAATTTCCCAACTGTCTGCAAGCTTTATCACCTACTGGAAGCTCAGACACCTCCCATCTCGGTGGTTTTCATTAACTCGATATCTCATCGAGTCTGTGACCCCCTGGGAAACCCCCTGTGGCTCAGTCTGATGTCAGGCTCAGCTGGATGGAGATCACCTGCGGCAGAGAGTGAAATGCCAACCACTGTAATATGATATCTGATGATGAGTCTAAGGCAGAGTTGTAGTTTTTAAGAGGATTTTATTCTGTCACAATTGTGTCACTGGAGACGGTTAGATTTTAACGGTGGCTTCAGGTTGTCAGGGGGATTTACACTCGTCGACTGAAACCGAACACTTAACTGGAAGTTATTTCTGCAGAACAGCTCATATTAATTTACAGCTCATTTTCACTCTGTTGATAAGCAATAGAATTACACCACTTGTTACACGTGCCTTGAGCTGCTAATACATTTATCACCAATCCAGGATGGAATCAAATCCTAATTCTGTTTTCCATTTGACACATTTGTCTCAGGACTCTCTCCTCTGTGAGAGAAGGAAGACAAATTATCTCTCACACGCAGGCTTCATATCACTTTGTAAACTCTGCCATATTAAACCGCACTGTGATGAAGCTGCACCATTAAATCTGTTGGCAGGAGCGATGCCGCCGCAGAGTGAAGCACATCCAGCCGACTTTTTCAGGGCCATGTGAATCGTCTTGTTCCCGAGTGTTGGCTGCACTAAGTGACTTGTTTGGAGGTTAATTAACCAACTTGAAACACTGAACAGAACAAACACAAAGTCATTGAATGCTGTGTGCAAAGAATGAAGTCTCTGATGAGTAGCTGTAATTGGATGCATTGCATATTAAGGTAAATGTGTGTAAAATACAAATTAAAAAGTATTGTGCACTAAAAGGATGATCATGAAATTTCATGTTTTTAAAAAATGTAATTACTACGGTTAAAATGATGTAGAAAGTAAGCTCTCAGTGAAGTCAGTAACACTCACATATTGTAAGTTGTTAAAGGAATTAAGACCCGACAACGACTTCAGCCATTACCACTATTTGTGGTCTGATGACTTAACCACTATTTGTAGCGGGCTGTTTGTTTACACGACAACACTATGACTCCGAGCCGCCATTATCTTGAAATGTACACGCTCTGTAGCTTGGGGTCACCTGGAGAAGCAACTCCACCTCATCGTCCAGCCACACAAACGTTTGTGCGTTAAAATAAACCTTAAAGGCAGGGTTGGTCATTTTCTAAAACTAGCATGATTTTGAAAGTAGCATTCCCTCAGTGCTCCATCTGCACCCACCCCCTCCCCTCTGTGCTCCCTCTAAAGCCACGCCCCTCACTTACATGCACGAGCGCCGTTGCTCCAGAAGCAGACCTCAGCTCATCTCTTGCATTGTGTAGAAACTACGTCGTCTCATGTCTCATTCAGCGGTAAGTAAACTCACAGTGTAAACTCCGTCATCGGTGACGTGCTTTGAGTGTGGGCTAGAGCACGCAAGAGGTAGAGAACGAGCAGGGAGGCGTGTGATTGGTTCATCAGATTGGTACCTCGTGGCAGACATTGGTCGAAGTTTTTACAGGTTTACAACTGCTACAGATGACAGATTTTCTTCGTTCCTTTTTCAGAGCACATGAGTTATTAATTTCTGTCAGGACCTAAAGACAATTTCAACCAACATCTTAAAAAGTGGATCTGGAGGAAATTACCTACACTACCTTTAAACTGTCAAATTGTGGTATCCTATTACTGATCAAATTGCAATTGAGATAACTTGATGTGCAGTTTACAGTTTTGATGGATGCACATCAGCTTTGTGACGCTAAAAGAGCTACAGCTACCCTAACCCCTCCTGTTCTGCTTCACAGCATTTACACTTCCAGGTTTCAGCTGTAAGTTGCCCAGGTCGTAGTTCAGTTTTGATCCTGTGCATCAGATCGTTCTGGTCCACATGTCTGTAAGGCAGCGATGATAGGCCAACAGAGCGATGTTTTTGGCCGCCACTGAGCTCATCTGCATTGCGCTGTTGTTTCTTTACAAGTTACACTGCCAACTGTGGTCTTGCATGTATACAACAGCGTTTTTAGGCGTATTTGTAGATCCGTGTGCACGGCGGTTGTCTGAACGAGGAACTTTTATGACAATGAAAAGGAAAAACAGTTCAGTTTTCAGTGGATCGTTTTTGTGTAATCGTGGCCTAAATTAAAATAGAGGAAAACGAGTATTTTTAAAATGTATGTGTTCACTTGTAGACTTGGCAGTAAAATGAATTCCTTGTATTGTTGCAAATTCACGGATTAAAACCTTTCTAGGCTTTCAAAAAAAAGGTTTGAGAAGAAGCTCTTCAAGTAATGTATTTATTCAACTCAGCCTGACCACAAACAATGATGAAACTAAAGTCAACATACTGTAGTTATTTCATAATTCATCCACAATGCATCCCTCCAGGACACTGCAGGAGGGAGCAGCCAAAGTGAGGGAGCAAAGCTGTTTTCCTTTCCCTCTTATGATAAAGACATTTCATATTGAGGCATAAAATTACAAGAGAAATAAAGTCTTTGATTCTCCTTTCATAAATACATGACTGCATGATAACAATAGACTATAGGAAACATATTAAAGTCATTAACAATATACACACTAATCAATTCACATCTTTAAACATCAATAAGGTTTACATTACAATCTTCAATATCTGAGTCCTATCTGAAGGTTTCATCTTAAATGATGCACCATGTGAGCGTCTGCAGCTGGAACAGCTGTTTGACTCCAGTTTAGCGTGTGGTTTTGGTCCTGTGGTCCTGTAGCCTTCAAATTCTGAGCGTGACCCCAGACACCTGGTTTACCTGCTGGTGCCTGACGCCTCTTCACCTGCGACCCTTTGACACCAGCGGAGGTTTATCAGACCTCAGCTGTCCGGCTCCTGTCCTGTTGGCTCCTGATTCCTCCGCCGGTCTGACAGAGGGATGTCTCTGCTCACTCGCAGTCATGCAATGTTTCCTGTGCAGATGTTTGTCATACATATTCATAAAGCTGCCTAATGGCAATCATTACTCCAGCTCAGTCTCTTTGCCTTGGCAGGCCCCCAGTGAAGCCTGCTGCCAAAGCGCTTCTTGAACCCTGCACTCAGGTGGCGGCGGTGATTGATCGAGACTGTCATCGCAGGAATCCTCTGACGCACGAGCGACCAGACAAACATATGACAAGCACAAACACAGAGGTAATACACAGTCGCACCGAGTCATGAATAGTCATTCAATTCACTAATGTGATCAGCCATCAATCTCACAGTCCCTGCTCTCTCGCTCTGGGTGTGTATGTGTGTGAATGCGCTTCCTCTGAGGTGCTCAGACACGTTTACATGCTTGTATAAAGGAGGGGAACAGTCTTGTTTGCATCCTGTTGAAAGCATCCCATTTATATTTGACTGGCACCCGCTTTTCTTCCCATAATCCTGCCACAGAAGGTTTAACCAAACAGGACTTACTCAGGTCAGGAAAGCAGGATGCAGGAGGAAGAACGTGGAGAAACAGGGATTTCGGAGCGCATATAAGAGAAAGCGGGATGTTGACTGAGAGATTTAAGGTACTCTGAGAGTGGATAAGGGTGAGTAGAGCCCAAGGACCCTCCCCCTAACCCAGTCTAACTGTGTCTAAGTGCTTTAATGGAAGCCAATAAAAGTGTTCGGGGTGACTGGCAGGGGGCCGGCAGCAGACCTACCTTCTCCACTTCTCTCCGGCTCTTTTTCCTCTCCGTCTCTCTCATGTTCTGTGGCCTGTGGCCGCCGCCTGCCTGCACTCTCCTTCTGTGACAGCTGCCTCGACAGCGAGCGGGGCCGCCATAAATCTACAGGGATTAAAGAAACCCAGCTATGGTTCGTCTCCAAATTAAACCAGGGCAGAAACCACTCAATAATCCACAGAGGAGAGACGGGAGTGGGAGGGAAAAACAGGGGCAGAAAGCATTGACTTTGGCAAGCCCACGTAGAGAGTAATTATAAGTAGACAAGACTTCAGAAACATCTAGGTCCTTCAGATGAGGAGTGCAGACTGACATCCACATAAAAGAATGTCAGCTGAGCTCTTTTCATGTTAAAGGGGAACTTTGGTATTTTTAAACCTGGTTCCTAATTTTACACTTTTTTGAGACTAAAATGTACAAATGACTCTTCGTGCTTCATCCAGCAGCTGGGAACTGGCTCTGCAAGTTCTTCCTGCAGAAACATCGGCCTGGATAAAGAGAAGTGCTTCATTTTTCCATCGACAGTCTAATATTGTACGAAGCAACCAACATCACTGTGAAGCGGCTTTAAGACTGGCATCCTTTTTTTTAACCAGACTCCATTGACATAAACACTTATGTTACCCGAGAGAGCACAGGAGTTTCTTGTACATCTGTGCTTCAGTGGTAAATGAACTTGAGCTTGTATATTTCTGTTCTAGTCTTCTGACGACTCAAAGCACTTTTACACCGAAGGTCACACCTACACATTCAAACACTGATGGTAGAGGCTGCTGTAAAGATGTGACCATCAGAAGTAGCTAATCCCATTGAGCAACTTAACTGGGGGTTAAGTGTCTTGCCCAAGGACACATCGGACATGTAGCTGCAGGAGCTGGGGATCGGATTCCCAACCTTCCAGTTGAGAGATGACGACTCTACGAACTGAGCCACAGCCGTACCATTCAGTAACTTAGTTTTTTTTTGTTCTAATGCGTGTTTCATGGGTATCACATTGGATCCCAACTAAACATTCAAAACCCAAAAGTCACACAACAAACAAACAAACTCACAGATCTACGCAGGGGTTGATCAGCCTTCAGAGTCTTGTGTCTTGGAACAACACAGTGTAACAGTAAAAAAAAGGATATTGATTTCACAAAGAAGAACACCACTCTGTTTCAAAATAAAACATGCAACGTTCCTGAAAACCTGTCAAAAACAGGCACTACCATTAGGTGGACTCCTCGGGTACTGGCGGAAGCAAAGTGTGGAGAAAGCTCAAAAACCTTTTATAACTTTTAGCAATGAAGATTTCAACATGTTTTAATTTTATTTCTATTATTTTAACCTGGAACACGTCATTGCGATTAAGAATCTCCTTTACAAGAGTTTCCAGGCCAAAAGGGGCAGCAGCACATTAAACCAGTTACAGACATAAACCACAGAGCAATCACAAACACAGAGTCACAGAGCAACCTGACTCATTATCCTCCAACACCTTTAATCTACTTTTAAAAAGACTGAAAGAGACCAGCTCCACCAGACACAGATCCTCCTGCAGGAGATTCCCAGCAGAAGCACTGGAATCCTTTTTCCCGTGGTCAGCGAGCCTCGCCAGGAGGACTGCCTGTGACATGCAGCAGCACTCACACACAAAAGGTGGAAGGAGGGACGAGGACAGAAGGGGCTGCTGGCACCACTTGAATACTTTGGGTTTAAAAAACTGTAATTCCCGTTTAAATCTCTGTTCGATTTCTGATCACTCTCCTGAGATGTGTAATTTTCTTAAATCTTCCACACCTTGTTTCCCGCCTGCACAGATCCTGATGTGGCACACTGAGAATATCTCAGAGGATGTGTTTATTTTCATAACTTTTATTTATATGCAGCTTTTTTTATTGTGTTAGGTCGCACCAAGTTTCTCCTGCTCTATCGTCAGCGTAGAGTTCTGGGTAGGTCGTACGTCTTTGATGCTGTGTGCTAAAACTCTGTGAATGCAGGTGCACGGCCTCAGCATGTTCCCGGTGTCATTCGTGAATATTTGCACATGTATAAATTACATTCTTTTATATCCTGCTGCTGCTATCACGTCTGCTACTGGTGCTGTTTGATGGAATGCGACTGGAAAGGCTGCTGCTCCTCCGTGAACTCTCACTCCTACAGAAATTCCCTGCTCTCCAGGCGGAGGGCAGTGGGAGGTAAGAGTGGAGGAGGAGGTTCAGCAGCGGTCCAGAATTTGGTATTCTTGCTCTTTTACTTTACCGCAGCTCCTTTGGGATTCTTTGTTGGCACACACGCCGCTGTTTGTTTGAGCTGCTTCACAATACTCCCACTCAGAGGAAGAGAAGTCCAAAGGGGTGTAGGATTGCACCTTGTGGCTTTCCTTTCCTCTTCTTCTCTCGCTGTAGCGCTGGGAGGTGAGCAGAGCGGGGCAGGGCAGGGCAGGGCAGCAGGCTGGGGAGAGCGTTCAGATTAATCAGCTCATCAGGGCTCGACTGGGTCCAGTGTTGCACATGAAAGCACTGGGAAATGGACACTGGATCTCTGGTTCCTTGATAAGGTCTGATGACTTAATCTGTCTGTCGGGGGATGAAGGCAGTTTGGGGAGGAGGGAAGCTGTGACCATGGCTCAATGATAACATTATGGATTTGAGCTTTGTGTGTATTTGAGGGGCATGTTACCACCCCTTACCCAGTTGTCATTTGAAAATTGGCGTTGCCAGATAGCCTTGTGGTTACTGTATGTTGCACGCCCCATGTCATGAGGCTGTAGTCCTTGTTGCAGCAACCTTAAGTTGAATCCAACCTCAGCCCTTTTCTGCATGTCACCCCCCCCACTCTCTCCTCCCAACGTTTCCTATCTCTCTTCAGCTGTCGTATCTAATAAGACAAAAAAGGCCCCAAAAATTACTTCAAAATCAATGACGTAGCCTCGAAAGTTGTGCCCAGCTAATGATGCTTGCACGAGTTGGACTGCAGCATCACTTGTGTTCATTTTATTGGTAACTACAAAAAGGGAATGTTCACTTTTCAAGGCACCATTTGAAAACCAAACAGTGCCTTATTTGGCTTCACAACATCATCGGGAGGTGCTCACAGTTTCCTGTATTTCACCTCCTTCTTCAGGCACAGTGTCTGTATTCACATAACTGCAGCTCCAGCAGCTTGAAGCTCACCAGTGGACAGTTGTGTTGACCTGTTAGCTAAGATCAGAACCAGGATTTCCTTCTGTCCATCTGTATTCAGTGAGTAGCAGCTCCCTGTAGCCTCTGCAGAAACCACTGCACTAAATTGTATAACCCACAGTTTTGCCGACATCTCTATGATTTGATTGCAATAAAAGGATTTACATTGTGAAACATAACTTTTGGCTATTTTTAACAAGCTGAACCAAACTGGTAATAACAGATGGTAGAGATACAGAATAATGATGATAATGAAGCCTCAGGTAACTGTCACATTGAAATGCACAAAGAATCACATCAGCTCCACAATCCTTGGAAAATGATTGTGATTATTATGTTTTGAAATATAAGAAAAAACAACTCTTGAGACTTTTATGCGAGCACTATTTGACCCGTCTGTGAGCTGACAGATTTCACACATGATTATTTCAGCATGTTCAAGCTGCATCTGTTTAATGCAAATACACAACAATATTGTGAGCAATAAAGGTCCCTGAATCTGAAACTGTAATGGCTTTACATTATTACATCAGCTCAAAATTACCTTTAGATCCTTGTTCATCATCATCATCAGATTTACACATCTTCACGTCTTGAAGACTATTTTAAAGATATCTGTACAGTAGGTTAGAAAAGATATGAAAAGACTTTTCGGCTGAACTTGTCACCTGCCTTCAGCTCATTCTTCAGACATTTTTATTTGATTATTTTTCAGTGACGTGTTGCCCCCAAAAATGTTTATTCTCCTAACGAAATAGTCTGGGAAGTAACTCATGCTAAGGTTTCCTCTCTTAACAATGAGTCAGTTAACATGGTAACTATTGCAGGTTACATTAGAGCACACAAACAAAGCTATTAACCCTTACAGTCCGCTAATCTCTGCTTTTGCACGGGTTGAAATCAAACACATGTTGATCTGACCTCCAGCCGATTCTGAAGGTGATTCATTCATTGAGTAAGAAGGTACATTTTGTTGTTTCCCAGTTTACTTTGTAATTACTATACATGATTGATTGCTCACCAGCACTAGCTTAAGCTGTTCATTTAGCATTTGCTAACCTTGCTGATCTCCAGCTTCATCCTCTCATCCAAATATGGTCACTACTGGCTTCAAAGAAAGCAAGATCACAACAACCAGAATGCCAACTATAAGTCCTCAAAATGTCAAGATACCAAAGAGTGACGTTAAAGCGACCTCCTGTTCTGTACACAGTCTGAGAGTTTGACAGACCCGCTGTGCCTCACTACAGTCGATGAGCTAAGAGCGATAATGCAGCAGAGACCCTGTGAATTCTTTACTCTCTAAATGAACACTGACTTCTGGTTCCTCCCCGAGTCAGTCCCACAAGTTTTGTCCTTGTCCTCTTCACCACCCATCAGAATCACACTCACTACACAAGGCTTCAAATATTTAGTAAGTGCTCTTGCCAGTCTCCATAATGAGGCCATGGTTGCATGCGTTCTTTGGTATTTTCATTTTACAGCAGTCAGCTTAATATCGGAGCGAGCAAAGTAAGGCCCCTCGTAGGCTGCGTTCACACTCTTTAGCCATTAGCCTGGAGTGGTGGATCAGACTTCTCTTTACAGGCCGTTTGCATCTGTTTTCCGTTTAAATGTCATAAATGTGAGGTGTATATATGCCAAGGTCATGACAGACAGATGGTGCCATAATGATTTTCAGAACTCAGGCCAGGCAGCGGTGCAGGAAGTGCACGGGCCTGCTTAGGCTCTCCTCACAGTGCCCTCACTGTAGCTAACACAGACCGTTTTCTTCCTGGAAGCCTGAAATGCTCATTTTAACCTTCAAAGGACAAATTGTTCGTTTTTTTTTCTCTCTTTGGGTCGGGACGGGTCGGGTAAATTATGCCTAAATTGCAGCATATTCCTCCAATATTATTTACATGGCTGTCACTTTGACTTGTACTGGGCCTACTCACAGCCCTTTTTATTTCCATTTTTGCTGACAGCTCTGTGCTCATCCCTGAACTGTCATAATTTGCTGTTCTGCTTCTCTGTGCTCGGTGTGGAGAGCTGAGGCATGCTCCTGCATGCTCACATAGACACTTCATTTCCCTCTACCGCTGTTTTTCTATCACTTTTTCACAGTCTCTCCCCCCACCACTCTTTTATCCTCACTACACTTCCACATCTCTCTTTGTTGCCTCTGTGGAAGTCTGCGTGGGAGTTGACCTGAAGTGAAGGAGGCGGGCTCCGAGTCACCAAGTTCAAACACATAAGAAAGAAGCACCAGATAGTGTATAAGAATACACCCATTCAATGATCAAGGCCATCCGACGTCTAAAATAAAAAAATATAAAACGATCAAAGATCACAGAGTGACCTCACACTTAGCATCCCATTTGTGCAAATCTTTATAGCACAGACTGTCACATTCGTTCTTCAGCTTAGGGTGGAGCCACGAAGATCACAAAGTGCCCTAAAAACCGTGATTCCTCCCGGGCCCCTCACTCACTCCCTCCCCACAGTTATTGGACATGTTGTAGTAATAACTTTTTATACTCATTTCCATCGCTCTCTCCTTGAACCTTTTACACGTATAACTTGACTGAAAAGGATATTACTGTGTTTTAACCTTGAGCTCTATTTTTCTATACTTCTGGGTCATATTGAAATTTTAAGAAATTGAGGCGTTGCTTCTGTTCATTACAAAAGAGCTGAACCGGCTTCAACATAAATCTCAGAGGCCAAAGTGCTCGTATTTGACCCTGACAGGCTCAGGATGTTATTTGAGTGTCCACCAACGCTACGGAAAGCAGTGCTACAGAGATAAAGCTTTTTTTTTTTAAATGTCAAATCTTTTATCATAACAAGGAACAGGAGGTTGTAGTGCTCCTTACAAACCCAACAGACTTCACAGACAAGAACAGTAGTGTGACCTCATGGTCAAAAGAGTTCCTGGTCGATCCCTGCCTCGATCAGTTAGTGTCAATCACAGGGCTGACGTAGAGACACAGACAGCAGCCAAGAGTAATTTAGAGGATGAGTTTACCAGCATGTCGGAGGTCGGAGAGAACCCACGCATGCACAGGGAGAACATGCGAACTCCACACAGAGAGGCTCCTCTCAGACGGGGATTTGAACCAGGAACCTCCTCACTGTGAGGAAACAGCGCTGACCACTGCAGCACCGTGCAGCCCGACCTGAGCAGCTGTTTGATGTTTATGCAGTAATTTCAGCTTCTTGTTGCTTGTTTGTGTCATTTGCACTACCTTTCAGTCATTGCATTGTTTTTTTGAATTCACATTGTTTCTGAATGTGATGCATGCTAAAATTAAATAAATCATTGAGGCTGTTGCTGGTCAGTTCCCCTTATCAGTGACTTTATTTCTATCCTAAAATATGTTTAAAATCGATATATTAAAATGAAATAACCATTCACTGAGAGGAAAAAAACAAAGACTGTAAATATGAATGGATGAAGCCTGAGTGACGTTAGCCATCTGTTCCTGCAGGAGGTTCATCATCAGCAGCCGCCATGTTGGAAATCCTGTCTCACCCTAACTTTCAGTCAACCTAACGACAGGCTGAGAGCTGGAGCTGAGGCGGGTTTTAAGCCTCTTGACAAACCGTTACATCGCGCCCACCTGTCAATCATGTCAGCTACGTGCCTAACTATGGATAACACGTATCGTTCATAAAATCAAAACAGAGCTGTTTTTAAAATATGACAATGACAATAACTAATCAGACCTATTTGTTTTTTTGTACCAGGCTGTTAACATGTTTATTTCTGCTGTAAAAACGGCTTTTTCGCCTGTGGTGTGTATGTGACTTCTGCAGCCAGCCTCAAGTGGACACTCGACGAACTGCAGGATTTTGCACTTCTGCATTGGCTTCATTTTTAAGACCGGAGGTTTCTGCTTGGAAAAAACAGAAAAAAAAGAAAGTAGTAATAAAAGGGAGTAAAAGGAAAAGCCCATGCATGGAGGCAGGCAGCAGGGCCGCTGTGGTCTGATTCACACGCAGCATCTTCTCCGTATAATTGCCTGTGGAAATGAAAACATTCCACATGTTTCTGCAGATGAAGCAAAAACCCAAGGGTGAAGCCTGCTGCGCTCGTCTCCTGCTCTCTCTAGCCTCCAGGCAAGTGATGTGCTACAAAGTCTGTTACCCGCACTCTGTCGTCATTGTCCCAGGAGCTGGCTGACATTGACTGACAGCTGATGCACTTTTGCTTCTTGTGTGCTTTCATATTATCTTTTTTTCATTTTCCCTGTCTCCCCTCGTCTGAGTGTGTAGGTTTATTCCCTTTCTTCACATTATGCCCCACTGATATTCCCTGTTCAAACATCCAGGTGTGGTTGTAGCTTGAGGCCTACCCGACAAAGTAGCATGTGTGTCGGGTAAAATCATTCAAATATTTTAAGAGGATTTCTTTTCTGATTCACCTGGATGTTGAGATCAGCATTTAGTTTAAGTAGAAAAACTCTTCTGTCCTTTTTATCTTGATGTTCATTAAACTTCTCTCAGAATAATGGCTGTAACATCTGATCGTGACTGTAGTTGCTGTCTGAACCTTTAAACACAAGCAGCATCCAAACAGGTTTCTCAGTCTTAAAGTTCACTTTCACACTCATCTCATTATATCAGTGAGTCATAACTCACTCTGCAGAATGAGACAACATGAGGCCTGCATACTAAA
The DNA here is from genome assembly GCA_020745685.1 of Tautogolabrus adspersus. Classification (NCBI taxonomy): domain Eukaryota; kingdom Metazoa; phylum Chordata; class Actinopteri; order Labriformes; family Labridae; genus Tautogolabrus; species Tautogolabrus adspersus. The sequence goes on along the minus strand of CM036548.1, from coordinate 27,443,993 downwards.
GAGCTACACATCATTACTTTCATTTAGAGTCATCCCTGAAGAAGAAAACATAGAGCTTACAAAACTAAAAGTACAGCAAAGCTAGCTAACGTTCTGATACCAGTTCTTTGTGAAGAATATAAATCCTGGAGATCAAACCCACCTTGAAACCTACCTTAACTTTATTTGCAATGTGAATGCCTCCTTTCAAAGGAAAGGACTGTCAGCGACCTGCCTGCAGAAATGGCTCGGCGCCTCAGAGGCCCAGTGACTCAACGTATACACATTCGATCAGTAGTGTTAGCGCTAGCCTCCTGGCTAACATTAGCTCCCTCTGGGCACACTTACGGTCTCTCAACAGGAAGGTCGGGGGTTCGATCCCCAGCTCCTGCAGCAACATGTCCGATGTGTCCTTGGGCAAGACACTTAACCCCAAGTTGCTCCCGCTGCTTCATCAGTGGCGTACGCGTGTGTATGAATGGATTAGCTACCTCTGATGGACTATTTACACGGCAGCCTCTACCATCAGGGTGTGAATGTGTAGGTGTGACCTGCGGTGTTGAAGCGCTTTGAGTAGTCAGTATAGAAAAGAACGATACAAGCTCAAGTCCATTTACCATTTACTTACATCGGTAATATACAAAAACAAAGTTCATATCATCTTAAGAAGAGGGCGTTATTTTGAAACTGGCTACACTTTACTGAAGCAGCAATAAATAAAAAGTGTGTTTTTGTTGCTTTAAGAGGTCATGATGAGTATTTAGGTGTAAAATAAAATGTGGTCATTGTTGCTTAAAATAAGGATGGACCGTGTTTTTGCTAACATCCATGGGCCTTCCCCATGTGACCGGACCCCAGGAAGCTTTCCCCTTTAACCCCCCCTTTAGGGTGACTTTGACTGTAAGACTTGACCTTTGAACACAGGATAATAAAACCAGATCCAGAATGTGGCCTCTCGTGACCTGAACAGAAAGCGAACAAACAACACGAAGTGCAATCGCCTCCTTTTAGACACACATCAGAAGTGTATCATCAGGATACATCTCTTGAGATTCATGCTTTTCTCATCTGCTGGCTACATGTACACCTTCTCGCCCCTGCTACTCCTCAGTGGTCTGATCACTTAACCCCCCCATTACGCCTCTGGGAAATTCATAGTGAAGCCTAGACATCACAGGGGCGTAATTAGGACGCCTTGAATCGGGCTAAAGAAGGCTCCAGTATCATCTGAAGGGCGTCATCTTTCTCTATTGCTCATGGGTGAGATAGAGTTTCTATTAAAGCAAAAAGAGTGAAGTCTGACTTTGCAATGCTGCTGCGACTGTAGTTATGCAGCCAATCGCAAACCAACAGGGAAATTAAAAAAAGCAGAGGACCCCAAGAACTCCCTTTTCGCCTCTGTTAAGTTCTCCTCCCACAATGCATATCTGTCACCTGTGTAGGGGGGGGCACTCTGAGCCGAGCCTTGGCGTCCCGACTTAAATCCATAACCGAGCTGAAGGATAAAAGTTAATGACCTTAGCATCTCATTTTCCGGGGGGCTCCGTCTTTGGCTCGTCTCCTTTGAAAAGCACCTTGCAGCTCAATGGGACAGAACAGACGAGAGGAGTCACTCTGCCATGGAACGCATAATGACATCTTCCCTTATAACCCAGAATGGTTATATAGGCCATAAAAAGCAAGCGCTCACCGAGGAGATCCATGGTCAAAAGGGAGATGACGTGTGTGGTCAAGAGTAGGACAGCTGCCTCTTGCCTTTCCTTTTCTGTGTGTTTTTCTACCCCTGTGTTTTATATATATACACGGAACCGATGTGCACTTAGACTTCTACAAAATGCTTGTGCAGTCCTCAAAATAATCTGACTTTCTCTGGGCAAAACATTTTTGCCGTTTAAAAGCATGAGCTTAACGCTTCACTTCAACTGCTGCGACTCTATTTGAAACCTTTCACATCTGCCTCCGCTCTGTTTATGACTCACTTGTACTTACACTACAGTATGAATGCTAATGTTAACACTGCCTGCTCCTCTAGCTAATGTGATCCAGCCACAATGTATTATCGCAAAGTATCGTGGGGTTGTAAATCAGAGCTGCAGAGGCACTCAAAGGAGGCTGAAATTAAAAAAGCGTTTCCTCCCATCAGCATGAAAAGTGAAACTCTACACCAGGAAACTGGGAAACACACATACACCATGTCGGCTCTAAGCTCACACATCAAGAGCTGTTAGCTGCCGCTACCTTAACCCTGACTGTTGTGTTGGGTGCGAGCCAACGCTTTTAGTCATAGGCCCAAATTTTCACCTCGCTCCCTCGTCTTCTGTTGTGAGATATAGCCTTGGCCGAGCTCCCAAGCTTAAATGGCTGATTTGCAGTGGGTTAACTGGAGAATGGGAGGGTGAAGTCATATATATTGTGTGTGTGCAGGCTGAGCTGAGTGCTAGATCAATTTGGGAGAATAAAGAAGGAGCCAGATGGCCGTTTGGAACTCGGTCCAAAGCAGATGAGGTAAAAAAGCAGTAGATGAACAGCCCAGGTATTTATTACCCGTGAAGTCTGAATATGAAATGTGCATGAATGTAGCTTAGCTTGACGTTATAAAAATACCACAATAGTGTAAAAAACTCTGACGTGACGAAGACTTGGAATTGTTACCTACAAGAACAGTGATGATTCAGACTTTATTTGTCAAAAAGACTTCCTACAAATGAATGCAACACAAAGAAGTCACACCAAATAACCCCCCCCCCCCCCCCCCCCGTGTGTGCACACACAAAGTAATGAAGTGATAAAAGACAAAGCGATAAATAAGCATTCAATCAAAACAGAAACTGAGAAAACACGATCATAAATCTGATCAATTAACTGTGAGAGAGTCTGAACCCTTATTCAGACTGCTGTTTCAAGATATTTACGTCCCTGAGACGTTTTGCCTTCAATCTGAATGTCGGGGGATGAAGTGCCGTCTTCAGAGGCGTTACAGAGGCGAGACGGTTTCAGCTGGGGAGAGCAGCGCTGTGTGTGCGTGCATGTCTGACTGTCTGTGCATGTGGAGCTCCAGCTGTGCCGTGCTTCCACAACAATGAACAAAATGTGAACTCACAGACTGGGACACCAACACAGAATCCATGTACATGTACGAAGACGTGATGACGGCTGAGCTTAGTCACAGCACTTTCACTAATCTAACTTTGTACTAACCCCGATGTCAAACAAGATTTCAAAAAGACTATCGGAAACGTTTATATATATATATATATATAAATGTATGCTTATAAGCAACTGCTTAATGGTGAATATTGTGACCTGAATTTAAAGTGGGATCTAAATAACTAATCCATTTTTGAAGGTTTAACCGCCTTGAACAGCTACGTACATCCCCATGTTTCTCCATCAGTCAAAGACTTTTTGATACATCCTCTCAGAGAAAGGTCGAATTTCACTCCACAGAGACTTTGACATTTATTTTTTCTTCTCTTTCGAAATAACTTTGTCTTGTACAGAAATAATGTTTCACTTTAGAAGGAAATACACACGAGCAACAGCACCATGACCCGTCATCTTCACTACAGCCTCTCTGAGAACACAGTTCAACGCAGGTGCCTCACAGTAAAGACATTGCACATCAGAACCTATTGGCAAACATCTGATGACAACACAGCCTCTGGGAGGAAAGTCCAACTTTCAGGGGTAATAGAGGGTAGTGAGCAGTTAGCGATAAAGGACCTCTGGCCAAGACTTCTTGGACCTTTCATTACCCTTGTATACAGCAACTAAAGCAAAGTCATCTTAAGACGAACGCTGATTGGATTCAGGATTGCAATATGGTGGACGTTCTTCCCCCTCTGCCCTCCATGTGGACTGTTTTCCTGCATGCAGCCTGTGGATGATACTAGGGACTACAGATGGAATCCAGAACACTTCCAATACCAGAATCTGGTCCCAATGAGACAAACAGAAACGGTCATAAAAAACAAATTAAAATCGCAGAGAAGCAACTTCCAAAAAGTGGGTGGAAGAGGGAGTCAAAATCCTGGCAGCAGAGTTTAGGATCTCCCTCAGTGGGGCATTACAGAAGTCTAATGGACTGGTTCTGAAGGCAGGGGTAACAGTTTCCAGATGTCTGAAGAGGGAAATGATCTAATCCCTGAAATGTTTCTGACATGATAACAGCAGGCCTGACACACTGATTTATCTTCATTGTCTTAAGAGACGTTTTATCATCCAAAATGACACCAATTAATCTAATGTTCAAATGTAGCAGGACGAGGATGAAGCAGGTAAACAGTTAAAGGCAGGGTTGATCATTTCCTCCAGAAACATTTTTAAGATTTTGGTTGAAATTGTCTTTAGGTCCTGACAGAAATTAATAACTCATGTGCTCTGAAAAAGGAACAAAGAAAATCCGTCATCTGTAGCGGTTGTAAGCCTGTAAAAACTTCGACCAATGTCTGCCACGAGGTACCAATCTGATGAACCAATCACGCCTCCCTGTCTCCCTGCTCCTTCTCTACTCCTTGCGTGCACGAGCCCACATTCAAAGCACGTCACCGATGACGGAGTTTACACTGTGAGTTTACTTACCGCTGAATGAGACATGAGACGACGTAGTTTCTACACAATGCAAGAGATGAGCTGAGGTCCGCTTCTGGAGCAACGGCGCTCATGCATGTAAGTGAGGGGCGTGGCTTTGGAGGGAGCACAGAGGGGAGGGGTCGGGTGTAGACGGAGCTCATGCTAGTTTAAAAAAGATTACCAACCCTGCCTTTAAGCCACACACTACGGTGTTTATATTCATATTAACAATAAAACAGATATGACATTACAAAATGTCACACCAAGGTATCTGCAGTGATGATTTATAGAGAAGTGAGTGCACATTGTTTGTGTTTAAAGCTGTTTTAACCTATATTCCTTTGTTAAAGGCCATTTTTTAATGTTAGGATTTAACGAAACATGAGCCATTAAACATTGAAACACCACAATATCACTGTAAATGATGTCTCACAGCTTCAGGAGCAACATGTCCTCACTTCCTTGAGTTTAAAATCAATGCATGACGCATGCCTCAGATCTTTACTTGTTGTGATGGTAAACAAGGCGTGCTTATCTGTCTGCTACAAACGTGATGTAGGGTGTAGGGGAAACTGTCCAGACCCATTACACTAATCAGCCCCGGTCGAGAAGGTGAAATCTCGGGCCCTTTAGTTCTGTTCAATTAAACCGCAGCAGCTCGTAAAACGAAGCAATCAAACGGTGGATCGATAGCGGCCCAGAGCTTGTCTCGCCACGCCCAGGCACACGACTATCGGGCCGGTAAATCAGCGTGTGTGTGCATGTGTTTGCAGAAGACGGAGAAAAAGAGTGAAGGGATGATGCCACTGGTCCTCTGCACGAGCCGGGAGTGTCCTCTCTCTCTCTCTCTCTCATTTTCAGAAAGAGAGTCAGGCTGATAAAGAGCCGCAGCTCCAGAGATGAAGGACGGGCCGACCCTTAGCTGCTCACACGCGTGCACACACACACACACACACACGGACACACACACACACACACACACACACACACACACACACACACACACACACACACACACACACACTCATTTCCACATTAACATTAACCCCGGCACCATTACCACTGTGAAGTGCTATTAAGAGGCAGACGCGAGGCCGAGGGGAGCAGATATTACTAAAGTGTCTCCTCCTCTCAGTCTGCAGCTCATCATGACTCTCCTCTGACAGGGGAGGAAAACCAGCAGGAGGGAGAGGGGCAACTGTGCCCGGGCAATTAAATGGACCGGATTTTATCCATTAATTATATTGGGGTGTTTAAATTGCCATATTATTTCCAGTTTAATTAAGAATACGTTTCTTAGATACACCTCGAGGAGAAGCCTTTTTGTTTGCACGTCTCTCTGAATAACAGATCACAGCGGTACAAAGGACAGTCAGTGCAAGATAGAGGGGAGATTAACTTTGAAGATTTGAATATATCGGTCCACAAAAGAGTCAAATGTTGACAATAATGGAGATTGAGATCATCTTGTTTTCATTTGAAGGTTACATATTATGCAAAAGTGCAAAATCCTGCATTTCATCGAGTGTCCGCTGAGCCACAGCTGCACTGGGGATATGCTCCTCCCCCCCCCCCGGTCTTGGACTCCACTCTGCCCTCTATAAGGAAACTGTTAAAAGGAATGAACTTGTGAATCCTGCAGACTTCTGCTCATGAGGAGGACTAGTTGGTTTTATCTGGTTTTAAATCTAGTCAGTGTTTATTAGTGTTAATGCTTCCTCTATCTCCCTCCCTTTACACTGACTCTCCCGGTCTGTAGATGTGTTACATACCGTCAATAATCAGAGATCAGGAGTGTCTCTGGGTACATAAATATTAAACCCAATGTTTATGTCTTCATTATGAGGCAGGTGGTGCTGCTAAAGATCAATAAACACCACCTAAACAGAATCTTCATGTCATCATTTACGCTAACGGGCTGCTGGTGTAGAGTGTATGTGTAGTCGTCTGACATCTCACCTCAGTAGCTCCATGTGGAAGTGATCAAAGTAACGTGAAGAGCAGAGCAGGAACACAAACATGCTCACTTTGACTCCTAATGAGATGTGGACGAGCGCTCGGAGACCATGAAGCTTTTGTGTTGGACTGTATGTCTGTATTCTGCCTTCTTTAAATCACTTTTCCTAAACTAAAATCTAAACTACAGATGTTACCTTTGCTTTAAACACAAAGATCGAGAATACAATATAACACAACATACAGACTCCCAAACCAAACGAACAACCAATCAGCCTCGGATTTTGTGAACCCGCGAGTCTGACTGCTCCGGCTGAGGTAAAGGCATGCGCCATCAGACGGAGCAAAACCACAGCGGAGAAGGGGAGTAGCCCACACGGATCCTGTGGAACCTGCCGGTACACACATCAGACATCCCTCTAGTGTTTTTCAGCTCATTCTGACCAGAAACTTCCTGGCTGATTTCTTTCTTTCTACTCAAGTTGAGTCAGCGTCACTCATGAAAGTGTGTTAGAGACACACACTTAGAATCTGTTTAAATTGCAAAAAATATCAACCAAGTTTCCTGCTAAAAATAGCGGGTGTAGCCATAGGGGTGGCCACCCCCCAGTTGCCACACCCAAATCCTGTGATTGGCTATTTGCCTAATCAGAGGCGGGACTTACAAGTCAGCTATTGCGGCTGTTTTTAACAGGCTAATGGTAAATGTACTTCTAGTTGTGAAGAAATACTTAGCTCTCTTCACAAATGAGCCATTTCTTTTAAAGGAAGCTCTCTCTGTAACAGATACAAACTGTCGTCTGTAACCTGCTAGTGACGGATCCCCTGAGTGATGTTAACCCTCTTAATAATATTCATTCTTATCCTGAACTCTGCACACACGTAACACACAGTAATTACTCCAGCTCTGATCAGACTGCTTTCACGCCAAAGGAAAATTGTTGCTCGTTCCTAGTTTCACAAACAAATGTGTCCGTTCTTAAATTAGGTGACCACACACAAACACACACACACACACACACGCTGCTGGAATATGTGCAACACCACAGAGACAAAGGCCTGTTTGTGTTGTAGTTAAAACCAATATATGATGTCACAACAACCTTAATAAGACAAATAGAACAACGTTCTCCTCCTCTGCTGTCACTTCCACTATGTGTTTGTCTGAATATGTCTCTCATGTTTTATTATGTTTAGTGTTAAAAAAGCAGCAGAACGAAGATTCTCAGGAAGAGGAGACGTCAAAAACAGTTACCTTCACTGAAGTGTAATATTTGTGTCTCGTTTCAGGCGTCACCACCCAGCGGGGCGGTGGGGGGGGGGGCCTGCCTGAAGATCACTTTTTTTATTTGGTCTCAAAACACATTTGTCAATCAACCAAGTGTGGATACAAAGACGAGCTGTTAGGAGACACCCGTGTAACCTTCCTTCCTGCGAGTAACCAACGCAAACAAACAGTTTGAGGTTACAGAGACGACAGCGCCCCGTCTGATCTCACAAGTGAAGGCCTGAAGAATGCAACGCTGCATTCCTTCATGTTTTCCTCTCTCATTAAAACAAATTAACCAAGTATGGGTGTTTAAGCTGCTTTCACTGCTCTGTAAACGCTCCCTGTCATTAAAGCTGCATCGTTTTCACCTTGTTTGTTTTGTACATGTGTTTTAGCTGCTCCAGCCTCACTGACGGCACACCGCTGTTTGCTCTGCGTTAATTCTGAGCTGCCGTCGACATCAAAGCAGTCATTTTGCAATAAAGCGTGAAAGGCTCTGCATGCGTCTGCAGCCTGGTGCTGTCAGCTGTGGGACGGTTTCGCCTCAAGGTTTCTGTGTGTCTGCCATCTTTGATTTGGACGCTTCTGTCTTTAATCCAGTCGGTAAGAATGAAGGAGCGTGTGTGTGTGTGTGTGTGTGTGTGTGCGTCGTGGTTCCACTGACTGTGTGGTACTTAAGGAGCGATGGTTGGAGAGCTCGCACAGGCAGGTTGCTGTTGTAATTGTCGTGTAAACATATTTGCTTTGGTGTTCTCGTCTGTGACAATAAACAGAGGAGCATGCACAGAAAGTATAATTCAGTTTATCAGTGTTTGGAGAGAGAAGCACTGTTTTGTTTTGAGTGCTCTGCGACGGCAGACCGCTGACTTTAAAAAGAAGCAGCGACATGATGTAATAAAGACTCTCAGCTTTAATTAGAGGCTCATGTTGTACAGAAGCCCTGAGAGGAAAATGAGTGATCCTCTAAGTCCGATTTAAACTATTCACCGGTTCTCTTTCTACAACTTAAAACTGGTGATTACACATTGTTGCTATTCTAAACATGATTTTATTTCCAATGTGAGAAATGTGAAAGTCCTTCTTATCCTTAAAGAAAGTGTCAGCAGCTTTTTCCTACAAAATAAAATACAGACTTATCCTAAAGTAAAGCTGCTCCATCGTCCCTTCTGGGCCTCCGTACATGTGTGCTGGTGACTGTGTCTGCAGAGACTCTGTCCTCTGACTGGATTTTACTGTTCTGGTTTGTTTTGGTTGACCCGGGACGTTTCTGGGCGGAGCTGGTGTGTTTCCTCCAGCCAATGACAGCGCAGCAGGTGGGGTAAGGAGTGGAGTCCACTACATTTTTAGTCTAACTTGTACCATCTTGGCTGCTCTGTGCCTTTGAATTGACCCCTGGGGACAAATCAAGCTTTTTTAATTGAATTGAATAGAATACAATTCAGTGATTGGACAAGTTTCAAACCGGAGAATATGAAGGACACGGACGTAGCAGCAAAGAAAATATAATCACAGTGAGGAGAAACAACAAGCAGATAAAGCTCCAAAACAAGGGTGAACCTCGTGTTGGCTTTTACCCGTGGACTTGGAGTTGGTCTGCTTCCTGTTGGACAGGCAGGTGACAAACACCGGCAGTTAGCTTTAGCTAGCGTTCGTTAGCTTGCAGTGTAGGTACAAGCATTAAACGTACACACTACATCCTGCAGTGAGCGTGAGCTTCTGGGGGCGATGAGCCCAGGAGGGGGGGGCCCATTTTGAATGTTGTCTTAACAAGCTGCAATGAAAAATGCTACTGACTCCACCTTTAACCTTGAGCTACAACAATAACAGCATGACTCACAATCAGTTGTCCACTTAAAGTCTGACCCCTCACAGTTCAACATGAAGCTCTGCTGACTTTCTTTAAAATTGGCAAGCACACTGACTGTCCCTCTCTTTCTTCCAAACATGAGAATTTCTCCTTTTTTCCATTTGAAAGTGCACTTTTTCACTTCCAACGTTCCACAGCTTTTACGACACTCTTCCTGCTATTTTGAAGTGGACTGTGAGACCGTGTTTACTCAGGGCTGCGGCAGGGAAAAAGAAGCGGATGCGTGTTACGGGGAGGTGGAGGGAGGATCTTGTGACCTGTCAATCACAAGACAACTGCTCTGATAATCCTGTGACTCAGCTGCGGGTGCATTTACAGCGGGAAGTGTGACGAGGAGTGTGTGTGTGTCTGGGGATGGAGACCCCATTAGGCTGAGCGGCTGCTACTTTGCAGAGGCTAATGGTGAAGCTAATACAATTAAGTGTAAAGTGTGTGTGTGGGAGAGGAGGGGTGTTATTACAGAGAGAGGGCGACACAGGAAACAAGAGGAAGGTTGGCACAATGGAGCCGGGTCGCCGTGGTGATTGTCATTTCTGGCCACCAACATCACGCCTTCATATTCACAATAGACTGCATCCGCTTGTTGGCAGCTGCTCCATATGAACCAGGAAACTGACAAGAATGTCTCCAAATGCAGAGCAGAAAAGAAGCCAGGCTGAATGCAGACAGAAATACTTGAGAATGAAAATCTGACTTCACTAGTACCTCACAGGAGTAGTTGTAGTAGTAGTGGCAACTGCGACTGCACCATCCAAAATTTTCCATTTATATTCAGCAGCAGACAGACAGCAGAGAGAAAATGTGTGAGTGGAGGAGCTGAAGTAATGTAGCGCCAGTCAAGCTTAAGTCTGCTGGAAGACTCGGCCCGTATGAGCACATTTCATTTTCCATGCATAAGATATTGCAGAAGTGTGTTTGTATAGTGCAGACCGTACCACTTCCCTTCCTCACTCTATTACTTGTGGTCGTCCACAGAATCAGAAATGATCGCTGGACTCCAGATTCAGGCCCAAGTTCCAGCACTTCTGCATGTTCAGCGTTACAGCTGCACGGACAACAAGTCAAACTAGGTTACGTGTCAGGAAAATATTTCATAAACTGTAACTTCCTTTTTTTCCTTTTTCAATCACTATGTTTCTTATTTCTCTTTTTGATGAAATGTTTAACAAACTATTCAGGTCTGGTTTTCTTCAAACCGGCTCAGACTGGAGGAGGTAACATCAAACACACACAAGGAGAATCTGAACAGATCCTCTTCTCTATAATCTCAAGCATGCACACACTACAAGATCTTCTAGTAATGGAACATCACATACTACAGGATCGCACCACCTCATGTTACCTCACGTAAACAAAGGAGCCGGCTGTTAAATTAGCGATTAAATGCTCTGAGCAGAGACGAAAAAAACCTTTGAAAAAATCATTTTGGGTCAAGAAATGTCTAGCACTTTAATATCACGTGATGCATTGTGACACGTAGAGAAGTAAACCAGTACTGTAACTTCATCTAATGACCTCATGTCCGATCTAATCAAACTCCAATGAGACTGATTTTCTGTTCTTCAGTGAGAGCTGGAGGTCAGATTGTAACTGTCAGATGCATTACAGTAGTCCAGCCCGACTGGGCGGGTTACGTCCTGCTGCCTGTCGCCGCTACTGTCCACTTATTACTGTCCTCCCTCGTCTCTCGCTGTTATTGTAGTCACACACGACTTCTCCCAGACCCTTTCATGAAGTAATCATCAAGATTTTAAGTCGTAAATATCAAACATGTTTGATATAAATCGGGGCGTCCCCGTTGATCTCTGAGCAGATCAGGGACGTTAAGATTTTATCTTTCTATCACTCACACTGCAGGTTATCTAATGATAATCGGTCCAGAGTAGCCTCGGGTCGGGAACAAACCCACGTTTGTCAGGAAGGAGGTGTCAGACAACAAAACGACCCGATTATCCTGCAGCCTGAGGCAGGCTTAAGAGTTCATATCAGAATATACAAAAGCAAATAATCACATTAGCCTAGCACTAGCCTGACCGAGGCCCATAATACAAACAATACATTCAGGTTTTCAAGCTTCCTCAGTACACTCTACATTTAGCAAACATGCTAACAAAGTTATTGGTCAAAGTAATAATTCTTCCTTTACACACGGGCTTAGAAACAATCTTTTCATGAACGATAAGTTTTTGAAAATATGTCTTCATATTTGATTTTCAACGATCTGACCTGTGATCACGAGTAGTTACTCTCTTCTTAGGAGTCACTCATACTTATCTGAACATATATATGCCTCAGTTTTCCACTTCCTGTTATTAATCAGGTCAAAATTAAAATGCAGTCTTTAATGTATCGTTGTTTGAATGGACTTTTAAAAAAACAAACATGACCTCTCCGCTAGCTTTCTGTGAAAAAGGCTTTCTTCCACCTCAAAGGTTACAGAGAGAAAATGTTCCAGAGAGTGGAAATAGTCGACGTTGTTCCTGTAAGTGACGTGAGTGTGCACGTTCATCTCGGTAGCTGTGAACTCTGCATTTATGTTTTAGGTCTGACAAGAAAGTATTACATGAAATGTGAAGTAATTTTCAAGTAAAAAAAAACGTGCAAACGTGAAGAACACAAAGTTTCATCTGATGCAGGTGTTTACATGAATGTGAATTTATGATTTGAAAACAACAACATGATCTTATGATGTCAGTTAAGAGCGTCTCAAGGTTGTCAGTTCCCAGACTCCACTGTCATGTTGCACAATGTGTGTGTGTGTGTGTGTGTGTGTGTGTGTGTGTGCAGGTCAGGTTTATGGGAACACTGTGTCTCAACGCAGCACGAAACAGGAACTACTTCAGTTAAATTTCATTTTCATTTGGTCAATCATTCGTCTGCAGTTACGTTAAATAGTTGGTGTGGTTGTGTGACTCAAAAGATACACTTCAGAGACAGGAAGAGGCGAAGACATGAGGAACTTTGACCACAATCACATGTCCAACCTTTGACACATGACGATGACTGCTGACAGCACATCATTCCTATCATATGATTTATAAACACTCCTCTCTCTACCTCGTTTCCATGTTGAACAGAGTCTCTGTTTTCACGTCAGTGCGGAGCTGCTGAAAGGTTACTTCATCCCCAAATCTGCAGAGTTCTTCTGTTGTGTTCGACTGTAATTAACGTGGGAGAAATGGTGCTATTTTTAAAGAACGCCTCCCACCCTGAGATACTAACACGCTAATTAAAAGAGACAGCACAAGTTCCAGGCTGTTGGCACATTGAAGTTAAAATCTTGTGCTTTTCACACTCCAAGAAACATTTCCAGAATGTTTTTCTTTTAACTTAACAGCCACAGCTCTCAGACAGTCACAGCCAGGTGATAATGAAACACCTTTACATGGCTGATGATTATTCTTCAGAGGAGCTTTCGTTCAATGTGTTTCTAAGACTATTTATAAGAGAAGATTTTCATGTGCCATCCAGATTGTAGTTAATGAGAAGCATCATTTTATTTCCTTTTCACAGTGTTGTGTTATGCTTTTTGCTCCCTAATAGCAATGCATCATCAAATATTTAAAGTCGACCTTTTCTGCTGATCCCCATTTTAAACTCACATCTAGTGTTACGATGCTGGATGTCCAAACTAAACATGGGCAAAGTTTCAGATCATGAGGTAAACGTATGTTGGAGTAATCCCAGGATGAGTCTGCAGAGGGCGCTAAACAGCTTGGTCAAGCAAATCACGCCATAGTTCCCCGATATGACACAAAGACTTTCACGAGAAGGCTTCAAGCCTCTACAGAAGACGCTGAGCAGCCCTCGCCTGGCAGCCCTGCAGCGTTCTTCCCCCCAGAAGGCCTCCAGAGAGCTGGCCAATCAGAAGAGAGTGGGCACGTGGGGAGAGGGGCCTTAAAGAGACAGGCAGAGGCTGAAATGAGGGATTTTTACTGACGCTAGTATGAGATAAACATTGCATTTATAATTTTTAAAACAAAAGGTAGAGCTGGTGGTGCAGTGGTTAATGCGCGCGCTCCATGTATGGAGGCTGTGGTCCTCCAAGCGGGTGGGGCAGGTTCCACTCCTACCTGTGTCTCCTTTCCCGCACGTAGTTCCCCACTCTCTGTCCCTGATTTCCGACTCTATCCACTGTCTTGTCTCAACAATAAAGGCACGAAAAGCCCAAAAGTAAATCTTTTAAAGGGGACATATTATCCCCCTTCTCCACCTTTTCAAACAGTCCCCTGTGGTCTAAATGAAACATCTGTGCTGTGCTTTGGTCAAAATATAACATGAATCAAGCAGCAGAGGAGGTTTGTGACCCTGTAGAAACCAGCTCTCTCAGAACGCTCCGTTTTGGTGTGTGTGTCTCTTTAAATGCAATGAACTTTATGTTTTTTGGAAGCAAATGAGTTTCACAGTAGACATCACTCCTCTGTAGCGAGAATAAAAATGGCAGACCTGTGCAAAAGTTTTGCTCTAGGCTGGGAGTGGAGTCCATGGGTGGAGAAACCAGGGGAGGGGAGGTTTTTTTTTTTACCAGAATCCAGCTTGTGATGTCACAAACTGAGAAAATTTGAAACGGAGCATTTTTCTCTGTGTGGTAAGACTTATGCAGACCACAAACAAAGGACTGGATGGGTTTATTTCAAATTTTGTGGGTCGATAGACACTCAGGTTACCCAAATAAATGTTCAGAAACACTGTAAAAGTGGATTTTCATAATATGCCCCCTTTAAACTATCTAAAAAGTGCGTTTGTAGATAGTTTAAAAATGTAATTAACAGACTCAAAATAAAGTTTATACTTTGGTGACTATCCTGAGTGAGTGTTGATGGTAGCTACACAGCTCACATAGAGATGGTGTGTGTGAATACGGAGCCTCATCTCGTTTAGCCGCAGGGTTAGTGGTTCATGGAAAGAACAGATGAACTGGACACAAATCCATCAATAACAATTGTCTCCATGACTGAACAGTTTCCACTTATGGATATTTATGACTGAGGGGAAATCAGATATCGGGAACTTACTTTTGTTACACTGCATGTCCCACAATGCAATGTTTTTTTTCACTAGTAAATTATTTTCATACTCCCAGGCTGCAACAACGAATCCCTGCAGCCTGATTGGAGTTTGATGAGATCTGACACGAGGTCATTAGATGTACAGTATTTGTTTACTTCTCTACGTGTCACGATGCATCACGTGATATTAACGTGCTAGAAGACGCACATTTAGTAAAAACACATTATACTGTGTCTCGTTTCTTTACATTATGTTTAAAAATGTTTTTCCATATTAAGTGGTGAACCGTGTGTGTGTAACTTAATTCAAAGTGACTGCAATTTAAATGCATTCTCAAGCTATAAATGTTTGAGTCCCACGGTTTGAAAAATTCAGTTTGTGTCTTTTGATTTGCAGAGCTCGGACATTTCTCCCCCAACAGCACTGCTGACACAGCACTCCAGAGTGGCTGATTTCTATTTGGGGAATAGCGGGATGATTAGCAGGTTAGCTGAATGGCCCCTGAGTGGGCCGGCAGCTTCTCAGGGACGGGCCCTGCATGGTCTTGGAAATGACTCAGTAAATGTTGCTGTGGGCTTTGATGCTTTAACTGGCGGATGTGTCAGAGCAAATTAAAGGTGAGATGTAACAGTTAGGTCCAGGCCTGTCAAGTAAACCGCCTTTGAATATCATTTGCATGATATTACCACAGACCTTGACCATAGAGAGAAGAAGGGAGCCAGCAGAGGCATGCAAAACAAATGTACAGGTGCCAGATACAACCTTAGTTAGCGTTCTGGGACGCTGATATGTTGACAGTTGTGGGAAAACAAAAGACTGAATTTTCCATAGTCTTCTTGTGAAAGAATATAATGTTCTGAGAAATCTGTGCTGTTCTATATTCTCATTTATCCATGAAATGTGACCATATGTGAACCTTAAATGGACAAGAGTTCAAGCCTTGCTCCATTTGCTTTTATATTACAGCGCTCCGCTCGAGTTTCTGAGCACAGCTGCTCTAGGCCCGTCAGGAAATTGCACCTGAAATTGGCCCTGTGGTCTGAGTGGCTCCTAAGCCGCCTCGCAGGTATGAAAGTAAATGAGAGAAGCAAAGAAACGGGCTCTCCAGCTCTCTATTTCAACCACAGCCGCGTTTCTCAACGTGCACCAGAATCTCTTGTCCGCCTGCAGCCAATGGTTACCAGAGAAGGTCAGCGAGTCATGTCGTTTATCGGCTATAAAGTGAAAAATGGAAGTGGGCGTCCATTTTCTTTGGCAACCAGTGCATGTACAAATAAATCCAAATCCTCCATCTTTTCTCTTCCCTCTTGTCTCTTATACACTCTATTATTTCCAGTCCCTCTCTCTGCTGTTGCTTTCAATCGACCTGGCTTTGGGAACGCCTGCGCTGTTTTCAGGGAATGAATGAAAGAGCTTGAATTTCACCGATCTGGGCAAGAAATGCAACTGAAATGGCTTTCATTATGAATTGAAATAGATAAATTCTCTATTTTTCGACTCCTGGGTTTTCAGGCAGTATGTGAGCAACATATATGTCTTGCTTAGCCGGACCTAAGCCTCGATTTAGAGAGGCAGTAACTGCAGGCTGGAGACCAGTTCATCTATCAATGCCAAACACCAGAGGAAACATACCTTTAGTGGTTAGTTTTTGGAAAGGGGCCAGCGCTGTTGGCTAGTTGGCGACTCTATCAATTCAATTTCAGGCCTGGAGTGTGTTCAGGCCTGTGGTTGACTTGAGTTATTATGAATCCATACCTCACGCTTCAGCATGGCTGATACCGCAGAGTTCAACAAGCAGATCGAGTCACTTGCTTTTAAAGTTGAACTAACATGGTAACATTTGGCACCAAATTCAGTTTGTGTGCTGGAAAATTAGATTCAGAGCTTTTAACTGCACAGAGCTTGGAGCCCAATTCACCAAAAAAAAGTTAAAGTGAAAGTGAAATCAGCAGAACATATTGGCTTTAACTTGATTTTCATCACCATCTACCCATAGGTTCTAAATAAATTGATTAAGCACACTTACAGGGTTGTTTATTGAATGGGCCAACTGGCTTAGGTCTCTGGGGAGAAAGTCAATGAAAGAACTACAAAGACACGGAAAGTCACGGTTTCTCCTCGCAGTCTCTCTCAATGTGTCAGGCTCGTATGTAAGGTGAGGTAGGATATAGGGCTTTACCACGAGGTGAAAACCAAAAGTCTGACCCTTTAGGACTTTTGAGCAACAGCTTACTGAGACCTATATTTACCTTTAATGTTGGGCCACAGCCTGTAGTTGCTGTAGTAACGCTGAAGGGGAAAGGGCAGGAGTTAGGTGACAAAGTGGAGCAAAAGGACAACAATAAACTGCGTTTGAGACTGTGGTTAAGGGTGCTGGATTGGTCCAACAACCTCAGGACCTTCCCCCAGGACACACAAAGGTTTATACTACATACATTGGGTATTTTAAGGCATGTCACTTACTCTGAAGATGTTTGACCTCTTATTGAGCCTTCCCCCGTGACATGTCAGTCATACTCGCCATTGTTTATATGAAAACATTGATTAGCACAAACGGGAACTGTCATTAAAGAGTAATGTGTTGACCCTCAGTGCCAAACCATAGAGGAAGTTTTAACTGAGCAGAACAGCTTGGCATAAAAGTGAGAGAAAATAATATCTAGCACAACAACATGATGGAAAGCTCCTGTGTGGAACTGTTGGTTTGGGTCAATTCTGCGACCCCTGTGACAAAGCTGTACGTCTTATCTCTTTACTGATCTCGCCCCTTAATCATTTTTAATGACATTGAATTTCCTCCAACTGTCAAATATCCAACTAACTTTCAATCTTCACTTTGGGAAATGTAAACAAAGGCATTAAAACTCTGCTAACTGTAAATTACTTTCTGTCACAAACCAAGTGAAAGGTATTTAAAAATGTAAAGAAATCAATCTTCTCCCTGGTAAGGCTTCAGTATTCATCTCAGTCTGTTTGATAACCAGTAACAAACGCCTCACAGTAGGATTCAGTAACATCGCAGGTCTATGAAAGGTCTTAAGACAATATAAAAATGTGTTTGTAAAACTCAAACTCTTTGGACCAAAGCTTTCCCTGCTCCACTGGCTTCACCAGAATCTACTGAAATACTGCATTTACTGTTAAAAGAGCTCAGGTGGAACATTTCCCCCTTTTTCCATTGTTGAGACAGACAGGTATTTAAAATGCAATGGTAGGGTTTGACATGCCAGAACTGTCACGTCAGCCGACCTGCAATAGTCTGCAGGCTCAGAAACGCCTGAGCTGCAGCGGTGCCCTTGAGAAGTGCTCTTAAAAATAGCGGTCGTCAAGTATGCAGCTGTATAATTGGAATATTAGATAAACTCAAAGAAATGTGAATTATGACAACCGCCTTGAAGAGGAGGCAATAAACCCCCCTCACAGTTGGAGGGTGCAGTATAAAGGGAGATGGAGGAAGAGGGATGGGGGAGGAGAAGGAGTGATATATCTCCTGTCCTTCCCAGCTCTGATTTTCCACAGTGATTGGAGGCCCTCCACAAATGATGAGGGAGGCAGCTGTAAGAGCGCAGAGGCTCCGCAGGTTCAAGGCAAAGTCAACACCGTCCAATCCCTCTAAACCCTCACACGGCTCACCGCAGAGCAGCAAGCCAAAATAAAGCCCGACGTGTGTGTGTGTGTGTGTGTGTGTGTGTGTGTGTGTGTGTGTGTGTATTAATACATATCAGAGCATTTCCCAGCGCCTGTGAGCTCGCACACTCACTTCTGATCTGTGACTGTGTGGGCGAGCAATGAGTGTGCGTCCTCTCATTTCTTGATGTACAACCTGTGGCGTGATATTTGCACCTGTGGCATGCCCTTTTTCTGCAGGATATTGGAGAATTGTAATCCCTTCAAATCCCTCACTCTGTGTGCATGTACTTCCTGTGTTACTCTCTGGATTTTTCAGACTCTGTGGAAGTGTGAGCGCACGATTGACCACAGCATGGATTTTCATATAGTGATCAATTCAAGATATCACTCCATCTTTACCCAATTCAGACACATCTGATGGACGAGGATATATTGGTTTTATAAAAGTAAAAAAAATGCTCCATAATTGCCTGAAACAGCTAGCTAGTGGAAGCAAATATCACCCATGAGAGGAAGAGTGCAACATTTGGTACTACTCCAGCTGCAAATGAATACACATCTGGTTGAGCTGAATATCTGGGGAAATGTAAAGTTCTGTTTGTGTATTGTCATGTAGCAACATATCACACAGTGCAAAAACAGGGATTAGTGATGCAGTTTTTGTTTTTATTGGAGAGGACCGCTGAAGAGAGACAGGAAATGTTGGGAGGAGAGAGTGGGGGGGGGGGGGGGGCGACATGCAGCAAAGGACCCAGGTCCGCTGTGATGACGTTTGTAACCTGTACATGGGGTGCCCCGACATAACCACTAGGCTAGCGGCACCCCTTACCCCCAATTTCCACATACTGCGTGCGCACTGCGGTCCATCAGCACCACGGTTTTGCTCCATCGGTCGGTGCGTGACCTGCCCCACTGGATCCGTTTCTGGAATGTGAGTGCAGCCATGAGCAGCTGCACACATCACAGGAGAACTACAAGATCACGCAGGAATAAAAAGAAAAACGTGCAAACAACATGTTGCTTTGTGTTTCTGAGGATGATTTGTTGTTCGTTCGGTTTCTGTTTTGACGTAGTGTTGATAAAGTGATGAAAATACGATCAGGAGTCCGTATATTGAGTTCTATTTTGAAATAGACCGGAAGCTATGTGCAGTTCCTTGTCCGACTTCCTGTCTGGGTCGTTCTATTCTGTCAGCTTGACGCATGCCTGCAGCATCTGCAGCACACCATTGAAAATAGAGTTGCAGTGTATTTGAAACGGAGAAGGACCATGGTGTACGAGTGTGTGGAAATTGGGAGTTAATGATGCATTTTAATAGATACTGGACACCGGATCCTCACATTCGGATCCTCAATTCACCAATTCCAACATGAGCCACTAGTCTTCATACATGATTTATGTTGTTTATTCTTCAGAACTCTAATTTCTTCAATCACACATTAATCAACGGTCAGCAACCTTCTACAAGCAGCAGGAAATGTTAAAAACTGGAATCTATGAATCAGTAGCAGTCATTGTTTTGACATACTCGCCTAAAAGATAACTGGAGGTTTCTTGAGGTTTCATCACTTGTCAAAAACAAATCAAGGCTATCAATCAGATACATGTTCTGTATGAATATTACATCATTTTAATCTGATGGACTTATCTGGGTGAATTAATGATTAAGAAAGGTTTGCAGGGACAACGTGATACCAGAGGCAGATGGTCTGAGACCTTTTTATCTAAGCATCCTTTTTTCTTTTTTTTTTGTACTCGTTCTGGATTCTAGTACCAGTTGGGAATGGAGACATCGAGCGTGCTTTCTTGCGTGTGGAAAGTTCTCTGGATGCTCCCTGAGTGAACAGACACAGAGTCTGATTAGAGACAAGCGGCCTTTCTCTAATCAGCTCTCTATTCTCTGCTTGTCTTCTGTTTCCAGGGCCGTGGTTGACCGTCCACGGAGCTCCACAGCGCCACAGAAAAAGACAAGATAATGATTTCAGACAGTGTGTGGAGCTCACTAATCATAAAGGAGTGGGGGAGGGGTTAACAGTTTGTCCATTATGTTGACAGAGCCAGTTGAAGCGGTGCAAAGTTTAAATTCAGACGACCCCTGGATGCTCTGAATGTATTGAGGACATGCCGTACTGATAAAGACCCCCTGCAATGCCTGCTTTCACCACCAGCTAAACAAATACACAACAAAGAGTGATAGATAGATGATACCTTCAAATGTCAACTTACCACCATGTATTTTATATCTCAGTGAACGACTGTTGGAACATACTTTCAGACCATAAGTGGAAAATCCCTTGAAGTCAACAGGCCTCATGTTGCTTCAGTCACCTCCACCACACGTCTGACCACATCTGCAGCCATGTCTATTGTGTTTTGGATTGTGGATGCACTTTGTGGAAAGTGTTTGGGTCACTCATCAGTGAGAAGGGGAAATAAATACTCTGGGAATGGATCATGGCATGAAGCAAACAAAGGATTAAAAACCCAAGTCCAGGTTGTCTGTCACTGGGTCTCCTCTTGGATACAGCAGTTAAACAAACAATGTGGTTAAAAGTAAAAAACAAAAAAACCTTCACGACGATTGCAAAATATTCAGGTGTTTATCATCCACTCCTGCAGCTGAACCTACAACGACTTGCAGTTCATTGTCTGTAGGTTCAGAAACTTCCCTACTTGTAAAAAATGTATCTTTAAAACTCATGTACAGTATTATTTAAAGGGATGAAAATCATAGCGGAAAGATCTCTGTTAGGGCTGCACGGTGCAGTGGTTAGCTCTGTCGCCTCACAGCGAGGAGGTTCCTGGTTTGAATCCCCGTCTGACAGGAGCCTCTCTGTGTGGAGTTTGCATGTTCTCCCTGTGCATGCGTGGGTTCTCTCCGGGTACGCCGGCTTCCTCCCACAGTCCAAAGACATGCTCGTTAGGTTCATTGGTGACACTAAATTGTCCGTAGGTGTGAATGTGAGTGTGGCTGGTTGTCTGTCTCTATATGTCAGCCCTGTGATTGGCTGGCGACCAGTCCAGGGTGTAACCACGCCTCTACACTAATGTTTAAAAACTACGGCAAAATCCATTTCAGTCAGACCAATCATGTTAGCATTTATTTGAAATATTTAGCAGAGCGCAGTTTGTGTTGGCGTCTAGGCTCCTCATCACTCCTCACAGTTTCAATTTACTTTCAGAAATTTGAGTAGTGATCTTAAACCCCCCAGTCGGAGCCTACAGGTGGATGCTGTGGTGGTGGTGTGGCTGAGCGAGAGTGCAGTACTGCTGCAGGTCAGAGCTGGTAATGAAAGTGCAGAGGGAGAGACTCCTGCAGCTTAAATAGACCGCCAAATGGCAGGAGGTATTGTCAGGTGATTGTGGATAATGACGCTGATGTCAAGTGTGGAATCAGAGCAGCTCGAGTTGTCGACCTGAACGAACTCGCAGTCGTCGCCACATCAAGTTGACGTTTTACCATTTTGGATCATTTAAACATTACTCACATCTTTGTGTTGGCTTTTTACATTTAATGTTTTCATTATGCAGCGGCTTGATGATCGTGCTTTTGCTTCAAAATATGACAATCTATGTCCCCATGTGGCATCAGATATGCATGTAGAGGGCTCCAGATAGACAAAAATACAACATGAGATAAGTCGTTTCCAGTGATGTTACTAAATGTGTGAAGGAGTTCTTGGCAAGTGTTTTTTTTGTATGGAAGAAAAGATGTTTTTCTCATCAGCTTAGAACAACATTATATTTGCTAATCACGGCTTGTTTTTTTCACCCTGTGACACTGCAGCAGAGAATAATACCACTGTGTGTGTACCTATGTCTACAAGTAGAAAAAAAACCCTGCATGGGCACTCATCTCTTCACCCTCAATCGTTCACGCTTCACTGCAAAGTCAGAGGTCTAATTATGCATTTGAGCGTGAGAGTTTAATTTGCACTTTTCATTTGGAGTGATTGGCACTCGTCTAAGTTATTCTGAATACTGTTTAACTAGAGGGGGAGGAGGGCAACAGGCAGTGGGCTTCATCACTGTGCCACTCCACTCACCCTAGTTATTCATGTTCCAACTAAACGTACATTCCTGTCTCTGCAAACCTGAGTGGGCCGCAGAAATGGCCTCATGTTCAATTCAGAGGGTGTGTGTGTGTGTGTGTGTGTGTGTGTGTGTGTGTGTGTGTGTGTGTGTGTGCGTGTGCGTTTGTGCGTGTGTGTGTGTGAGGGAGGAGGTCTTGCAACAAATTGTCCTTTTACATCCATGCTGGTTGGAATCCAACATTACCATGCGGTGTAATGCATTTGCCTGTGTGTGCGGGCTGAAAACATTTTACCTGACACCGGGAGACAGAGATGGAATTCCCAGCATTCCTGTTGTGAGGGCGAGGCCTCCCCCTAAGGTGCCAGCGGGGGCAGAGTGTGAGAGCTAAAGAAACATAGAAAGAAACACAAAAAGTCTGATTAAAATGCATGACTGCACAGTATCAGTCAAGATATCAGCATGCTCACTCGGGCAAACACACTGTAAAACAGCGGCAACACATATACGCTTATAAATGCACCTGCTCGCACACACACACACACACACACACACACACACACACACACACACACACACACACACACCCACTGCTGCCTCAACCCACCTGCACTTTCTGCAGACGTTGCAACCACACATCCTCTTTACTTCTTCGTCCTTTACTCTCCTTCTGTTTGAACTTTTTTGCAACATTCCCAAAACAATAACTCATTTTCTCTTCCTCTCTCTGTCTTTTTCAAACCTCACCTTCTCTCCCTCCACCACAGAAAAACTGCAACTTCATCGTTTTCCCTCCTTTGCTCCTCAGCAGATCCCCATGTGGTCAAGCACATAACGGGAGTATTCAGCCCACAGCTGGGCACTTATTACCTTTTGTGTTTTAATTTTCTTGCACATCTCCGCTCAGACACAGACATGCACACACACGACGCCCTAATTAACTAACATATTGTTGAGGGAGGAGGTAAGCAGATGTTAGGGAAACAATTAAGAGCATTGAAATACGCTGCACACAGAGTTTCACAAAGCGACGCCGACCCTACCTAATCCCGCCCGTCTGTCTGTTTTGATGATAGTTAACCGTGTCTCATCTTTTTATAGAGCTCTGCCTCCTCTCTGCATCCCTGTGGGCATGGGGCTGCTCATTTTAAGTGCTAATAATGGAGCCATTTGAAAGCAGTGATTGTCACGCGATGCAGAGAAGTCAGTGATGTGTCAATCAAGCTCTGCACAGCGGGAGTCAGGAGCAAATGTGACAGAGGAAAGATGTGAAGACCAAATGAGGAAGACAAGAGAAAGTTGGTGTGTTTGGCTTTTTTTTTTTTTGTCCTTGTATTTTTCCATGGAGGGCTTTCTGCTGATTGTGCAGGCTCCTTTTTTAGCGCTGTCCTACTTCACATGCAGGAAGTTGCATCCTCACTCGTGCAGTACACCTGGTCCTGCTGATGCTGCTGGCCTCCGAGCAGCTGTGCAAGGACCTGTCTTTTGTTTGTACATCTCAAACCGTGAGTTTTAGTTCCAGGAGCTGGTGGGGGGGGTTGTTTAAAATAACTTTGATGTTATTTACTAGGGCATCTCAAGAACATTTGATTTGTAGAAACATAAAGTTTAGAGACTCACAAAAGATACAAAAATGATTTAATTCTTGTCAAAATCAAAACAGCCCGTGCAGCCCTGACTCACATACAACTTCCAACATGGTCTGCAGCCAAATATGACAATCTAGCTGACCCTTTAGTCACAGTGTGGAAGTATCATTTCACTGACTATCAAGGACGATGGATGGCTCCTTTTGGACCTGAACCCTTGTCTTTTTCATGCCCCAAACTAATATGATGCTATATTGCTAGTTTCTGTACAAGCTCTAATGGTTTTGAAAGTCTAATGGAACATTGCGTATTTGTTATCACCATGGTATTTATTAGCACAAACTCTACGGCTTTATTTTGAAAGTCTTACCAAACATTCCATTGCTATTATTGATAATGTTATACTGGAGCTCTGCACTTGATTGGAGGAAACCACTCAGCCCATTTACATTTTGTTTGTCACAGGGGCGGTAATATACTCATGATAGCTTCTTAAGACTTGTTGAAAAACAAAAGGTTTTTGATTTTCGTACATTTAAGGCGGAACATGTTTCTTATTATCAACACATCAGACAGAATGACTGCAGAGGATCTTAGCCTCTCTTCTTCCTCTCTGCCATGGAGCTCCGTTACTGTCCCAAAATACTGAAAAGACAAAAGCCACAGTGTTTCACCAGATAGCGTGTTCTTCTTTCTTTAACACATTGTAGTGTATCTTGTGTTTATTCATACCTCCACAAAAGAACATGGTATTTATCCGACGCTGAAAATACTCCCACACAAATCTAATATTTCCTGTTTGCAGTGTAGATTTGATCAAACATTACTCGAAGCTGTTGTGCGAGTAGCTTTAATGTAGAGACAGGACAGTGGATCAGGAGAGAGTGGGGAACAACACGCGGGAAAGGAAACTACACGCCAGATCTGAACCTAGGTCGGCCCCCCCGGAGGACTCCAGCCTCAGTCCATGGGGCTCACGCACCAACCACCAGGCCACATAAACAAGCTTTAAAAAAACAAACAGTAAAACAGTAAACATTTTTAAAGATGTACGTGTTCAGTAGGAACGAGTGTGCTTTGGGTGGAGTGAAAATGGTAGTATACCATTATGATTACCAATCAGTGAATGGAGATCATTGGTTTGATGGAATCTGAGACAATGAAATAGACAAAGACACCTCGACTGAGTCTGTGATTCCTCCCAGTGATACATCACACAGCTCAGCTCCTGAAGCGATGTGCTGTTTAGGCATCTGTATTTGCATATTCTGTGCTTATTTCCCCCGGGGCTTCTGCTTCGACTCCTGTGAAGCGCTCGCTGCTTTCTTCAGACACTCCAAGGAGTTTTCCCAGAATGCTGCAGATTTGTTTATGTCCCAGTTTTATGTGTTAGCGGTAGTATGTTGCATGTTTGTGTCGCTTCATGTACAAGTTGTAAAATATGTAAACCTCAAATAACCTCTGCAGCAGTTGTATTCACAATTGAATTCACTGTCACATTGTTTACATCCATTTTCCAGCACAAACCATAAAGTCTGTCTAATTTCCACGGCCTGGCAGAGCTGTACAGCCTCCTTCATTTGAATGACAAGTCATTAGCTTGTTAAATTGCAACGGAGAATCCACTTATCTCTCCCACTAACTCTCCTCTAGTCGGTAGAAAGCACGACATTGTGTACAACGCTTTCTCCTTCCCCTCATGTTCATAAATGATAGGAGACTATGCATAAAGAATTATCTATAAAATGTCATCAGCTGACTTTAAGAGGAGTTCTAGTGTTTGAAGGGGCCCAATGTTTTATTTATTTTGAGGTCTATATGACTAAAGAACACAACAATTTGGAAATGCTCCAATAGATGGCTGGCAGCTGGAAAATAGGCTTAAATTGCTGCAACAAGTTCTTGTTTGTGGGCTGCACGATGGTGCAGTGGTTAGCGCTGTCGCCTCACAGCGAGGAGGTTCCTGGTTTGAATCCCCGTCTGACAGGAGCCTCTCTGTGTGGAGTTTGCATGTTCTCCCTGTGCATGCATGGGTTCTCTCCGGGTACGCCGGCTTCCTACCACAGTCCAAAGACATGCTCGTTAGGTTAACTGGTGACTCTCCCGTAGATGTGAATGTGAGTGTGGCTGGTTGTCTGTCTCTATATGTCAGCCCTGTGATTGACTGGCGTTCAGTCCAGGGTGTAACCCCGTCTCTCGCCCAATGACAGGAAAGTTAATGTAATGGGTGACAGACTCTGATTACTATGCTAAATGTCCTCCAGTATTTAACAAAGGATCCTTACAGAGATAGACCTTTTTGTAATTAGAAGCAATCCTTGATTTTTAAACCATAAAAAGCCATTACATTAGACTTTTCAGAGCTGTCAGACTCCACTGACAGAAACAGTCATTTCACCTTGCAGCAGGAGCTGCTGGTTTACTGGAGTTTTGTTCTTGTTTTTGTACGTCCAGATGAAGCAGAATATTTATATTATGCACAACAACACAAACAGACGAAGCCAGTCAATGCAGAGGCAGACCAGTCACTCCCTCGTTCTGCAAAATAAAACTACGTACCAGTATTTATCTGTTAGGAGAGGGATCCTGTACTTCTCCTGATGTAATGTTGTCAGATTTAGATTGACATACTGAGTCTGTCCGTGGTCAAAACAATCTGTTTAGCACTTGTTTCCTTGGTTACATTTGCACCCACAGATTTTATTGTAGCCATAGCGTTGTCCATTCTTTGAAATGTCAACAAAGGCAATGTCAAAACGAGCACTGGTCATTTATAACCTAAAATCATAAGAAAGAGGTCCCAGGTTAAAGGAAACAGATGGAATTAGCCTCATAAAATGAGTTAAACTTTTAATCTGCATGGGAATAGATTTCTAACTTTATCTGTTAAACTATAAAACCGTCTCTCGCCCCGCTGTGAGCAGATCTGTTTGTATTTATCTCCTCACTTGAGCTGCACATGTTTGTCCACAGACCGCTCTGTAGGTAGATTGCTTTGTGCATTATTAAATAAAGCAGATTGCCTGATCGCAGTAGAAGAATGTGAGTGCCTGTGGTCTGCCATAAAGAAATCAGAGCAGAGAGATTAGGAAAACTAAAACCATGTGATGGGTTGGAGATGTCTCTGGAACGACGGGGAGCAGATAACGGCCCCACTCTTTTATTCATTTCGGAAGTGAAAGATGGATGAGCAGCTGAATAATTTCTGATCTTCTTTAAGGCCATGCGGCAGAGGACGGGAGAGAAACGGATGTTTATTTACGATCGTCGCTGTGCCTGGCGGAGACCTGGTGATCCTGCGACGGGCTGAGATGCAGCAGAGAGATATGACCCAGATCAGTGTTGAAGATGTGAGAGGTGAAACTGAATCTCATTGCAGAGCCACAGCTTTTCTCCATGCTGCTGCAGCTGCGTCCTCTCAGCATGAACCCTGAGAGCAGGCCTTTATGCAGAGTTTGCAGACACTCACATCATTCTTTGTTTTTGCCTTTCAGTTTTGTATCTTTTATTATTTCTATCTGACCTTCGACTTCTTATCTCTGCCTTTTCATCTCTGTCTTCCCTGTCACTATCTACCACAAAGCATCTTTTTGAGTCTTTACGGATAAAGCGAGTGAACTTTGTATCTCACATCTGGTTATTTTTGTCTCTAAAAAGTACTTTTCTTATCTGCCCTGTCCTCTCCTTCCTGACCCTGTTCATACAAACTTTCAGAGCGCAGCAGAGAGCCGATGGGGCTGAACCACAGTGAGTCGAGCTCCTTCATGTGACCCCCCTGGGGTTCCCCCGCAGTGGGGCCGGTGTTTAATCAAGCCCCTGGCTTTGACTCCCAGCAGGCTCGTGCCCCGCCGATCCCCACCATCTGTGGGAGCTGCAGAGGTTCACAGAACCCACACGCTCCATTATGAGCTACCTGTCCTTGAGCTCTTTCTATTTTTTGCAGCAGTGTGTGTTTAGCTGACATTGCTAATCTACAGTATATAAGTCATAGCCACACACGGGAGAGGCGAGCCCGCCACACACATACGGCGAGGGACCGAGAGTATGAAAGACAGAGAAGACAAAGACAATAGCACAATCAAGGGCAGACATCCAATTTAGCTCTCAGTCCTCTAAAGGAACAACAGAAATATCGTATTAAACCTCAAAAACGATTCACTGCCCCAATTATGTGAAACAACACAGCTATGACTGAAAGGATCCCAACAGAGATGGAGCTTTGCTGCAAAGGTGAAATCATTTACTTGAACTAGAAACAGCCTTTACATCACTCTTTTTAAAGCAAGAATGTGTGCCTTTTTTATCCAGTAGATGTCGCCCTTGAGCACCAGCATGAAACCAAAACAAACAGCTGTTTGGCCACACCTCCTCTCTCTTCCAGCGACACACCTCCAAACCCCCTCCTATCCAGTTTTCACGAAGGAGTCAAGCGGAGGAGTTCTGAATTAGAACGCACCATAATTAAGCACCATTAAGCGCAAGCAGCGGAGAACATTTTCCTTAGCTCGAGCTGCAATCACCCGTGTCCTGCATTGTTGTGTTAGCAGGCTAATGTTAGCGCTCTTTAGTTAGCTCTTGGTTCACATTGCATGTAAATTGACACAGAATGAGCGTGATCTAAAGACACCTATGTGACATCCAAATAATCAGTGAGTATGTTCTTCTTCTTCTCTCTAGTCCTTGACTAAAACAGAGTTTATTCTCAAGGGGAGGAGCCGGCCGTGGGTTAGGGTTAAACACGGCCCTGACAACAACACAGCCAGCGGGACTCGAGCTTCTCCCTCATAGCAAAGCTGTTGGACACTATGACCACCAATCTAAGTCTGATAGTTCAGAAAATTAAGCACATTAGGTGAACAAACTTTGATTGAGGGCCTTTGCCTTTGAGGCAGGTCTCAGACATTACAGCCATTTGTTTGCAGCTGCAGTGGTAAGATATTCCATTACTTTTTACACCTTTTTGAACCCCGAAATATGTAAAAAAAAAAAATAGGCCCCAGGTTTTGAACATCCTACAAACGCAAGGGACTAACAGTGCAAAGGACGGGAAAACACAAAGACAGTAGTGCAGTGATCCAATTTAGCTCTCAGTCGTCCAACAAGTGTAGAGAAATATCACAAAATACCTCAAAATGATCCACTGCCCCAATTATGAAAGTCCTGACTCTGCTCCCACAGCAGCGAAAACAAACCAAAGCTGGAACCGCAAGTATTTTTCTAATGGTTCTCGTCTTTTCCCACTCCTTTAACTTTTAAGTGCTCCTGATAGCCATCCAGCCAGCAGCAGCTTCTCTTCCCC
The DNA here is from genome assembly GCA_020745685.1 of Tautogolabrus adspersus. Taxonomy (NCBI): domain Eukaryota; kingdom Metazoa; phylum Chordata; class Actinopteri; order Labriformes; family Labridae; genus Tautogolabrus; species Tautogolabrus adspersus. The sequence continues at coordinate 27,414,789 of CM036548.1, read as the reverse complement.
TGCTCCTCATCACAGGCCCTTGACCACAGAGAACGTCTTATCAGCGCCGCGTGTGCCACCGATCTTAAGCCTGCGCTGATGGATTTGGCCGAGCGCTCGATGGCGGAGTTTTAAGCAGATTCATATCGGGGTGATTGAATGGGCTGGGGCTTTGGTTGGCTTGTGTTAGCGCTGTTGGTGATGTTATTGCTTATGCAGAAGGGGGGGGGCAGTGACACTAGAGCTGCGGTGATTGATAGAGAGTCTTGAGATTTCCCTAAAGGAAGAAGGAGAACTGGAAAATAAAGACGAGTGGAGGCAAGGGAGCTGGAGAATGAGAGAACGAGGGGCTTTAAAGAGCATATATGTGAAATGTATTGCATGTTAAATGGATTGCACTCATTATAGCCTCAAGTGAACACTTCTTTTACTCCAAACAGTGTTGCTTCTAAAGTGGAAATACTCACCATAATTACCTCTGAAGGGGAAACAGAAGTGTGACACGAATAGAGAGAAGACTCCTGCTTATATTAGGATAGTATGCAGCGCCGTGAATGAGGTTTGTATCCCACATAATTTCATTTGGAGTAGAGGAAAAACAGCTCACATCAGAGTATGAAAACTTCAAATATCATACTCTTTCATGAGGAAACGCTTTGACCTCTTGGGTAAATGAGAGCATTCGGAGCATCAAAAATGCATCACTAGTGCAGCTAAAAATAGAACTCCTTCTCCTTCTCAGAAAGTCAAATATTTTGCAAACATACACGCTTTAAGGAAGAAGCGAGGAGTTCAAGGAATACTTTTTTGGAAGTGTGCATCACTTGCTTGCCAAGACTCAGCTGAGAACATCAATACCACTCTACTATCGTTTCCCAAAGTAAAGAGCCACAGTCTGGAGGCAATTAGTTTAGCTCAGCATTAGGACTGGAGACAGGGAGAGACTGTACTCCTGATCTCTCCACATTCAGGCTCCAGGATCTGACCAACTCACCTCTTCAACAAAAGCATCCTTGATGAAGATTGTAATAAAGAGAAAGCAGAATATAAAACACAAGAACAAGAACGCCAACGAAGATCAAGCAGTGTTAAGAACATTCTCTTTTAAAGAGAAAGGTTTTGAGTCGTTTTTTTAAAGGAGTCAACAGTCGGTGGAGCCCTCAGGTGGTCAGGGAGATCAACTACGTTCGTGTGGCAGCAGAGTTAAAGGCTCGACCCCCCCAATAAAATAGAGCATAGTCCTGGGGGGGTTGGAGATGATGAGTGTGAGCAGAGCAGACGTTTCTTTTGACAGTTTGTGGGGTGAACAGTTCTTCGAGGTAGGGAGGGGCATTGATGGGTTAGAATCAGTCCTGAGTGAAACAGGAAGCCAGCGTAGTGAGTGCAGGACGGCTGCGATGTGTTCGTGTTTCCACACTCTCATCAGGATCCTAGCTGCGCTGTTTTGTATGTTTTGAAGCTTCTATACGCTCTTGCTAGGGATCCTGATGAGAAGTGCTTTGCAGTAGTTGAGCCCGGAGGAGACACAGGATATGTTGTGTACCAACCTGGACTGAATCAACCCTCTGCCTTACTTTTACTCCACCCCTGTTGGGTCTCTCATTCGGGTCATTCATTCTGTAAACCAGTGGTCGTTTCACTGCTGCTTCAGCTGGTCATTATTTTAGGGTTGTGACGTCCTGCCCTCTCTGCCTGCATGTGTTTGATTTGTTTGGTTTAACTTCCTGGCTCAGCAGCCAATAGGCAGAGTCGGGAAGACATAAGTGCTTACACCTGAGCACCTTACACCTCTCCTCTCTCCCTCTCAGGCCTCCAGCAGATAGTTTGGTTTTGTTTGCACTGCACAACACTCCACTCATCCATCCATTGCATTAATGACTGCTTTATCAGACTGACATATTGAGCATTGTTTTAACTTTGGTTTATAATCAAATTAACTTCATTTAAACCTTGTTTCATGTGTGATCCTTCTTTGTCACTTACTTTGAGCCAGTTCATGACATGAGATTGACTTATTTTGTTTTTTAAATGGTTTGTTTGGGTCCAGCACTTTTTTGTGCTCGACACAGTAACAAAATAACACCAACACAACCTCAAGGCAGTCAAACCACTCCTGTGTTCTGTAGGGTCAAATCACTGTTTTATCAAGCTTCGGAGAGATTGATGTCAAGCTCTTTGTGGTTAGAAACTCCTGTGGTACCCCTTTTAAAAGGTCTGTCCCTGGAGGGATCCTCTCTGTACTGTTGTGGTCACACATTTGAAATAACAATCTGAGCCTGTAAGTGGTGAAAACCAACCATTTGAAGTGGATATACTTATATCACATCCATTACAGCCCATGTTGCTGCATGTTGAAGCAAATGTGGTTATCTCAAAATGGTTTAAACCCCAGAGGTTATCACATGCCACTACATGTAAAATAGGACCTGGTAAAAAATATTTGGACCACTTCTACAGCAGCTAGGGTCGTTTATTTAAGTGTCGCCTTCTAAGGATTATTTCAAAAATGAGATTTTGGTTTTCAATGAAATAAATCTGAAGTAACCAGCATTTATAGGATCCAAACAAGGATGGAGTAGGAGAGAAATGCATAGTAGCAACACTATGATGTGTTTTCTCCCAGCGCGCGTGGCTTCTGGTCTGGGAGATTTTTTCATTACCCAGTCTATCAGCATGGCAAATAGGAGCGCTGACCCCTCCTGACCCGGCCCCTGACTCAGATAAGCACTGCAAACACAGTGTGAAGTGGCTCAGACAGTCCTGGTCACACACGGCGGAGCACACTAAGCCCGCCGTCCCGCCACACTGACAGACGCCACCCGCACTCTTCAAGCGCTCTGAATGAATGTGCGTGTGCAGGAACGAATGTGTGTCTTTGGGAGTTGGAGCATGTTTCTAAGTGTCTCTCCTGAGCCGGTGTTTATGTGTGCACACGCTCCTCTGCACACATGCGTGTCACTTCCTATTTGTTGTTGTGATGTGTTCTCCCGCCCCGCCATGTGCCACGTCCCCCCCCCCCTACATACCCCGACATCACTGCATTGACAGAAACATCACTCTCCGTGCTTTATAGCCACTGAGGAAACGAGGTAAACAAAGGCTGCAAGAGAAGAAGCCATGTTTCTCTTTTATGGGCCACAATTTTTCAGCGACTTGAGGAAAGGCCACACCTGAATTATTGGAGAGGCCTCATGCGACGGCTGGCGAGGCAGGAATTTTATCCATAACCATTTTTAAAACAAACTTTAGCCATATATCTCCCAGTGTTCTTTTCTCCTCGGATGGATTTTTCATCCCCAGCTCTTTCCCTTTTCCTTCTGAACACTTCTCAAGGCCTCTGTCTGGCATCACGGTCGATGACAATCTGGCCTCTGTGTTTATTTTTCTGTCCTCCGCAGATAATGACCGTGGTGCCAAGGCTGTGTAGAGAAACTATGGGAAGAAGAGCAGAGACCTGCAGAGAGGCGAGAAAAAATCACATTCTTTGAGAGGTTTTCAGGATTTTCTCAGCAGTGACCTCGGTCGAGGGCAAACCTTTGAATTGAAGCACACACAGAGATTCTTGGTTGATTTAAACTCCAATTATTTTGTAGCCGTGATCTCTCTTTTGCAGCCAGAAGCTTGTTCCAGCTTTACACAAGTTCAAACGAAACCAAAGTTAATACTTACGCTCTTATAGATTGATAGTAAAGCTGAGTCTGTTTGTTTAAAACCACAGAAAAATAATGTGAATTTGATCCATTATGCCGTGTGGGGGTGCCTTTAAACCGCCTACCTTCTCTGGTCCAAATAAATCCAGACCATTCAGGACCAGAATCTAAAGTTAGAAGGAGGACATACTGGCTGCTGCATTGTTGTCAGAGAAGCCAGCACTTCAACATAGCATGTTTCCTTAATGTCTGATCAGATAGTAAGCTCACTTTTCAGTGTTTGTGAACACCTGAATCCGTTTGATTGTTGAAGTCTTTAATCATCCATTAAAATGTGATTTCTGTAGTTTCCCTGTTTCACCTGTTGCAGATAAGAGCTTGATTTATGAGGGTTCAAGTCTAAGTCGAGCTGTCTTCCCTCTCTCCCATCGTAGGTCAACCTTCATGGTAAAATAAAATAATTAAAGGGCATAAAAAAGTGACTTGAAAAAGTCTGACTTCCCCTCAGAGATCACAGTGAATAGATGATCCAAAGGACCAGAGCCCGCCTGCAGATCAGCCCCATAATTCCTTGATGTTTTAAAGATCATGATCCAGATCAGAACATTTAAAACAGACTTAACCAGCCGTCTTTCCCTATTGTTTGGGTTAGCTGGGCTTCATGAGGAAATGTGTACATAAAAAAGAAAGTAGGAAAGAATGGTGGTGGTGGTGGTGGGGGGGGCAGGAAACTTGGATCTGTTTCTGCTGTGGCTCTGCTGGTGAAACAATACTCCCCCCTCTGGTTTAAAACAACAGAGGCTGAACAGGATTACGCTGTCTCAGACCACACTGAGAGAGAAATATCTACGGAGGTTTGTAAAGTAGCAGGAGAGAAGTCAGCTACAGGAGGAGAAGAGAGGGAGGAGATTTTTGTTTGAAGATAGAGTCAGCAGCTTTTTCCTAAAGCATGAAAAATAAAATATAGACTGACAGTATACTAAAGTAAAGTAGCTCAATCATCTCTCTGGTCCTCCATGTGTGCTGGTCACTGTGTCTGCAGAGACCCCGTCCTCTGACTGGATTTTACTGTTCTGGTTTATTTTGGTTGACTCTGAACATTTCTGCGCGGGGAGCTGGTGTGTTTCCTCCAGCCAATGAGAGCGCAGCAGGAGAGTTTAGGAGTGGATACAATTCAGGGATTAGACGTGATTCAAACCGGTAAATATGACAGACGTGGACGTAGCGGCAAAGAAGAGAAAATATAATCACAGTGAGGAGAAACACCAAGCGGATAAAGCTCGTTCTAAAACGAGGGTGAACCTTGTGTTGGCTTTTACCCGTGGACGTGGAGTTGGTCTGCTTCCTGTTTGACAGGCTGGTAATGAACACCAGCGATCAGCTTGTGCTAGCGTGCGTTAAGCTTGCAGTGTATGTACAAGCAGTAAACATACACACTACGTCCTGCAGTGAGGGTGAGAGTTAATTTAATTTGTCATGATTTTGTATTTACATTAAAATGTGTATATTTCATCGACCTTGGCTGTTTTAAATGTGCTGTAAACTTGACTTGATTTAATAAACACATTTTTATAAATGTAACACTGCAGTGATCATTGGGACATGAGGAGTAACAAATGCTCGGGCTGTCTCTTCAGTTCAGGAATCAAACTCTGCAGACATCCTTCAGCTTTGTACGACAAACACTGCTGGTGTTTATTTCTTTGTTACAACATTGTGACGAATAAAAGACAAGTTTAAAGTTTTCAAACACAGCTTTGCAATGTTTTAAATGAACTCAGCGTACTACGGCATAATTAAAAACATATTTAGCTGGAGTTTTCAGAAGAGATATGGTTCGATAATGTTCAAATATCTATGATATGTAGAGAGTGAGAGAGAGAGATGTAGTTTTAATTGCACTATTTTGTGAAATTGTCTCCAAATGAAAAAGCATATTTAATCTCCGTGTCTCTCGGAGGTTACTCACAGTTATTGTGATTGTCCCCCCTCTGCCAGCGTATGGTAATTAGCTGCACTTCAGCAATTACACAAACAAAAAGCTGAAGATTGGAGCATATGTGAAGGCTTTTAGCTGGGTCATAGTTTCCAATAGACGCTGAGACAAAAAAAAAATGAGGGAAGAGAAAAGACGGAAGGGAAGGCAAGCTGAGACGTTTCTTGTCATCCATCTCGGGAAACCATTTCATCTTGCTCTCTCACTCTCTCTTTCCCCCGCTCTCTCTCTCTCTCCCTCTCTGTCACTTTTCAGCAGCTATTGTTCTCGCCGGGGTGATTTTTCTTTTTCCTCTTCAGGCACGATAAAGGAGTGCACAGTCATATCCCCACACAGCTTCAGCTAAACAAAGAGTTACAGTGAAAAATGAGAGGCAATCTCCATCTTGAACACCCCTTCCTCCAAACACAAACACACACAGACACTCTCCGCCGGCTGCACCTCATGTGTAGGGTCAAACGGTCGATAGCTGCACTGTGTAAATAAAGTTTCATGTTCATTTAATGTTTTTATCTTGTCACATTGCTTAACTTTTGTGAGATTTTCCATCAGACCTTTGAGAGGAACGTCGGAGATTCATCTCTTCTCCATATCAGACGCTGGAATCTGGACCAGATCAGAGTTAATCCGAGAGCAGAGCTGCACCTTATCTGTTCACTTAAGATTTGTAACCATGACATGCACTACATTCCTGTGTTTCGCTTGTAAAAACAGACAGAAATTACTCCATACATATGGAAATGATGCAGCAATGTTACCCACAAAGAGTATTTTCATTAGAATCAGAGCTGACTGTTCGCAGTACACCAAGTCATTAAATCACCCTACATGAGTCTAATGTTGTATCTGGAGGATGCATGCTCATCTGTGGGCTGGGCATCAACCTATCTTTGTCAAATCTATCTGCTGTCAATTTTTCTTTTACAGTTAGCCCAATATAAATCTTATTTTTCCCTAACAGTGATTTTAAGGTCACATATTCTCCTCCTCTTCAGTTTAAATAAGTCTCAGAGCTCCCCAAAACATGTGTGTGAAGTTTCTTGTTCTAAATCCACTCTGATCCTGTATTTGATCATGCCTATAAACCCCTCTATTTCAGCCCTGCTCAGAACAGGCTGTTTCTGTGTCTGTAGCTTTAAATGTAAATGAGCTGTGTCTGACCACGCCCCTCTCTGGAAGGACTTGAGTGGCTCTGGCTTTCTCTCTCCATGCCCTATTGTTTACGGTGAGAAGGCAGACTCAGAGGGCAGAACAAACACCTAGCTGTGGGAGTGTCACCCACCTGGGGGAGGGTTTACTGCCCTTTGTGATGTCATGAGGGGAAAATCTCCAAACGGCCTGTTTGAGCACACATTTTCTGAAAAGTGGAGCAGGCAGAAGACGGAGAGGATGGACTTTTATCGTCATTGGGGGGTTTGTAGACAGACTAGGGACACATATTAGTGTTAGAGAAACATGGTGAAGAGGATTTTGTGGCCTTTAACCAACGGCTCCTGCAATGATTCACCTACAGCGACCCAGTGTAAGCGATTTGTCAGCTGCAAAATGCACGCTGACTCTGAATCGTCTTGACTAATAATTCGAACTGTTGAGTTTTAGGAGTCTTCCATAAAAAAAATTATTTCCTTTTTCATCAAAGCAAAAAAAAAAGGGAAATGAAGATGCCATTCAGACATTTGCCTGCAAATGACCTCAGACGGGCGATTCAGATATTCCCCCAAAGACAGTGATTGGACGGATATGACATATCTATTTATGAGACGTCTGTAATAATTCTGGGCCCCTTATTCCCCCGAGGACCTCAGCAGCGTTTGAAAATGGTATCCTGTCCCATGGTGAGCAGTGTAATGATGTCTAATGGAGGCAGCAGCCGAGCCTGTTTATCGCCTGTCATTTCCTGCTTCGTCTCTCTCTCTCTCTCTCTCTCTCTCTCTCTCATTGACTTATTTTATTATTTCATAATTTAAGGATTACATGAGGGATGAGATGGGACGGCCTGACATTTGTCCTTTTCTCCTTGTACTTATGAGGGTGCACTCCTATTCTTATTTCCTTACCTTTTCCTCTTACTATTTCCAGGCATGAAATGACGATATCAGAAAAATCAGCATGATGATATTGCTTCCTTTCTCACGCCCTCCACACTAATTGCTCCTCTCTCTTTCACACACACACACACACAAGCACGCACGCACGCACATGAACGCTTGCATGCGTGCAAACACACACACACACGCACACGCACACACACACACACACACACACACACACACACACACACACACACACAAGAGCATGCACAAGTGCCTCAAGGAAACAGCATCTGAAGCTGTCTCTGCAACTGCATCACAGGGGATAGATCAATAATGTTTAGATTAAGAAATAAATACTTAATTATAATTTAAACAGAGAAAAATCCCATTAAAACATGATGAAATTGATTTGTGCAGGGTTTCAGAGCTTGCACTTGAACATTTGACCGTTTACCTTTGTGCTTACATCCAGGAAATACTGTGATGCCCTTTTTGTTTGCCTTGCAGAGTGAAGCCTGTAGTCAGCAAACATGGCTTTATGCTAAATCCCTTGTGTTGTTGTGGGGAAGAATTGTGCAAACACGCTGTGCATAATGCGGCCGTTAATAGACTGCTTCACCAGTGAGTGACTCAGAGCATGCGGCCAAATGCAAGCAGACCTTTGAACTCCATTATCACTTCATGATGCCACTTGTCAGGACACAAATTGTTTGAGAATTAGTTTCACAAACTAGATGTGAGCCTCAGCAGTGTGAGCGTTAATGACATCGATACAGCGAGTGGAGAAGGAGCGATGCCGTTTGCCAGCCAGCACAGTGATGTGGGCAGACTGTTGTTTCAGCTTCACTTCTCCATTTGTTATGTTCCCTCAGCTCTGTCGACTGCCATTCTTCTCGCTCTCGCACTGACCGCCCGCTGCTGCTTCAATGTGTTGAGCATCATCACCACATTTCTCCAACAGCTCGCTCATAGCCGAGGAGAGGCGGAGAGACCGTGAAGGATGGGCTGATAATGACATAGAGGTAGAGAGAGATACAGACACATACAAAAAAATGTTTCTATGTGATGAATAGGTTTAAGACGGATTATGGACGACTTCTGCAGCCTTACTGGGTGGGCTTTGTGTGATGTAATGTGGTACCATGGGGGGGAGGGGGCATCTGGGAATGGGAAATCAATGGAAGCCAAGTGCACATCAACTAGATAGTAGCCCAAAGGAAATGCATTTGCACACAGTACCTCTGCTAACTCCTACTGATGAGCCTCTGTGGTCTAACTGATCGATTCCTTATCAGTTAGAAATGTTCTATAAGGAAATGTAGGTGTATGACGGAGGCGTAGGTATGGCTGGATGTGCAATGGATGGAGAATAAGAACGTCATGGCTGCAGCCTCAAGCCATAATCCATCCCCTAAGTGATATTTTGAAAGCTGTACCATATGTCTGCATGATTTTTCAGCTGCTCCGGTGTATTGCTTTGTCTTGCAGCTGCATAGCATCTGTAATAGCTGCCACTTGGCGTATTAACACTTTTGTTCCTTTTGCTCTGAATCATGAGCCAGTGTGTTACATTGCTGCATATCTCAAGTTTGGTCTGTGTTCACACGGAGATGTTTACAAGCGGGCCAAATTGTGTCACGTGAGAGGAAAAGGCTCTCTGATTGGTCGAAATTTCTTGTAGGAAAACTTCCAGAAGTAAACAAAGACTAGTTGACTCTTGATTGGCTTTGGCTGCTCCAAAGACACTTTACGATGTAAGAATGGACAGACGACTACACGGCTCTGCTCCTCGGGTTTTCTATTGTTTGCATTTATCACTGTAGGCAAATGATTCAGTTTGAAATGAGTATGTTGATGTAGTAGGAGCTTATCAAGACAGTCAAGCAGAAGATGCACCTGAACCATGACCTGTCCATCCACCAAAATTGTTTCCCAAGATCCATCGGGTATGCTGCTGGTATTGAACACACTTTCAGCAATGATGAATAGTCAGGGCGCATGATGGCCGTTTTCTGAGCTGGTTAAATCTCAAAAAGCACAATGCTTCCTGCAGTTGGGTCGGACCGAGGTTGGTCCATGTTCTTTCTAAAAGCTTACCGTACCAGAGTCTGAAAAAAAAGGGGACAGAGAGTCACCTTTTTAAGTGGTCTCGGTACGGTTGTTTGGTCTGCACCAGGGTTCAATTAGCTTTCACAAAGGCGCAAACAAACCGCGCCAACTTGGAAAACAGACTCCAGTGAACTATGGTTAGGTGTGAAAACACCATTTTTTGAAATATGCACACTTAAAGTGCTTGTTTTGTAACTAGGTTAAGATTGTTATGGAAAGCATCTGTAGAGTCATCATGAACAGGCTGTGTAGAAAGGGCTGAAGCTGATGTTGTAGGAGGGTTTGTGATACAGATCTGTTGTCTGGAGAAGCTTGTGCAGCAGCAGGTCTGGTGTATGTATTCTTCTATGTCTGTGGCTCAAAGGTGGTCGAGGCTGATGATTCATGTTGATACACCCAAAGATTAAATTCTAAAAAACCTACAGACGTCCAACTCTTGACCTTGCTCCCCCTTTTTTCTGCTAATGTGGTTCTCTTAATTCTCTCTTTCTTTATCTTGTCGAAAAGCTCATTTTCATTTTTAGGAATATTTGTCGGGGATTAGGATTTGAAACACCAATAATAATCTTGAAATAATCCCAGCACAGGTTTGCATTCAGTAGCAGCTCCACAGCCTTTCGCCCCTCAGAACCCCTGAGATGAAGCAGCTCGGCCCCCTGCTAAACGTCTTTGTCGATCCCCCCGCGCCCCTGGGACTAATCTGCATGGTCAGAGGTTAAGGGGTCAGCCACTGGGTCCTGATCCTGAGGAACCTCATGGCTGGGATCGCTTCACTTCCCCCCTCCATTTCACAACACTTAGCTCCACAGTGCCTCTCATTACTCTCCCTGTGCAAAGCCCCCTCCTCCCTAACCCCCCTGGTAACTGGGTTAAATGGAAAAGCACAAGCCTGCAGGGGGGCCTGAGGACTTTCTGGGGCCCCGGCTCTGCTCCGCAGGCCAGGAATAGAGACATTCCCTTGGTTGGGAGGCCGACCCAAAGCCCGGGGCTCAGGACCTGTGTGAACCGGCTTTAATTATATTAGCTGCAGTATTTAGACCCCTTGGCCTTGGCTTTCAAAAGCACTTTGAGTCAGGACGGTTTTCATCACTACTTGATTTGAGAAGGCCCCCCTAGTGTTATTCCGTGCAGGACTAAGCTCCGACATCATAACTATTTGCTGGACAAGGTCATGTCACATTAACTAGTAATGTGCACTGGCCCATCCCCTTTTTTCATCTTTCCATCACAGATTCTTTTGTAGTTAGCAGCTCCTGAGTGACAGTCCTGGTCTGCCCATATTTCATTTTGACAGGTTGGGTGGTCAGGATCACGCACATCTGAGAATACAACCACACAAACACACACACACAGGCAATTCTGGAAAACACACTTAAGCCCTGAGGTAGTGTCTGATCTGCTAACACATGTAGTTGTCTCTGATGGAGCAGCTTCACTCTCATGTCGCTCGGTCTCTCTTGGAAAAATTGCGAGTTTAGAAGCCAGCAGCTGGCGACATCCCCAGTTGGACAAAGTAAAAAAAATAAAAAATGAAATGAATAATTAACAGTCACTTGAAAGCATGAACGTGTTGTGCCTACCCATGTAATGCTTTTCCACATCGTGCATTATCATATCCCAAAGGACCAGAGAGACGGAATTAGCGTTGTGTTCCACCTAATTGCTCGGCTCTGGCAAATTAACATGCCCCTTTTTCAACTTTGTGTTTTTCAAAGTGATATTCATGCTGTTTGTTTCATGTTTAAATCAACGTATTTACACATGAAAAGATTAAGGGGCCCTCTGTTAATTACACTAACATTTTGCATTCTGTGTTCGCTGACTCCACTCCGCACTTACATCGTTTTTATTGGCAGATATTATCCAGTCAAACACTTTCTGTGGGAGAGACAGTGGACGTACAGCTGAGTCAAAAGCTTTGCCTGAAGGGAAGTGGAAGAATCTTTAATCAATGCTAGCATCAACGCTGCTTAAGCTAATTACAACAAAGACACACTATAAAGCTCCTCTCTAAAAGCAACTGTACATTTCCTTTGCTGTGAAACTCTCCTGCTCAGCACAGCTGCATTAATACATGCTTTCACCAGACCACGTAAGAATAAAGGCATTCATTTAATTATTCAACCTTTATTCATACTCCAAAGATCATTGAGGGGCAACCCTCATTTACAATGACATCAAGTCATTACAGAATTCATTAAAAGACAGACAACACATCATCACAAAAAACAGAAGACAGATAAATACAAGGCTGCTGAAATCAACAAACTCAGGGTTTCTAAGAAGCTAAGACAAAAAGGTACAGGAGTGTAGGAAAAAAAGTCTAAAATGTTCTAAAATAATTAAGCAAGCACAAAAAATGCAATAAATAAACTTATGTAAAACAGTTACAAACAGAGGCTTGGAGGTTTACAATCAGGTTTCTAAATTACCCAAAAGGTCAAAGTTAATTTCCCTCAAGAAGATGCTGTATGTCGTTCCAAGAGTCCAGTGCAGGATAAGAAAAAGCAGATTTTCCCAGTTCCGACCTGACTCGAGGAAAAGCAACCTCTTTGAGGAACGTGTCTGGTAACGCCCAGTCCAGAGGAGGATGAGTTCTGTTCAGTATGAGGGTCATTTTTCTGTGAGAGCTTTATAAATAAACAGATGCCAGTGCATATCACGTCTTTCTGTGAAGGCACGTTGTCGTATTTAAATCTCCAACAACGCCAAACTGCAGTTTGAGTCTGTGAGGAAAACTGAAGTTAAAATAAAGTGGGATGTCAATTCTTCCTGTGTGGATTCTGTTCAAGTTGGCGTCTCAGACCGACAGCGATTGGACAACTTCACGCACAGTTTTGGTTGTCATTTTTGGATTTGGGTTTTTGGCATGTTTTATATCAGCTTGCTAATTTATATCTCCCAACTACTTTTGCAGCGTCATGTATTGATTTTGTCGTGTTGTTGCGGAGGTAAATAAGTGCTACACATGTTAGACAGACCTGCATCAAAGCACCACCCCTCTGGTCAAACGAAATCCAAACTAAGATCACAATTCAGATACAACCTGCGAACCAAATACAAACTAAACTCCTGCAACTCCTGCACATCAGTATACTCCTCATTTATCCCCCATGCTTAATATCCTGCCTTGTATTTCTATTGTCATCTCCTGCGCGGTCAGTCATGTTGGAGCGTTTCCAACATACATGAGCCAGCAGGGATGAATGCACGAGGCAGAAGAGCTCGGAGTTTCTTGTGTAACGACTGCACACAGCTCTGAGTGGATGAAGAGGTTATTCTTCTGTTTCTGCTCTTCTTAAGGAGGATAAATGTTCTTCTCGGAGCAGTCAGAGAGCACATGATTTATTCACCGCGTCCCGTGGCCCAGCTGACTCCCCGAGCATCTGCAGGCTGCAACACAAAGGCCCGACTGGAAACATACGGTTGACCCCATTAGACTGTCAGTTAATGTCTCAATCTCCACGGTTACAATAAACCGTCTGTATGTATAGTACATCAATATCATCTTTGTTTGGTTGGTGTGATTGTTTAGAAAAGGAGAGCCAGTTGAACACTTTTAAAGTTATTCACTTAATATTTTCTCCATGTCTCTGTAACGGACTTACAGAAGGCAGGGAGTCCGGGCTGTGTCTCTTTGTGTGTTTTCAGCGCCTTCTTTCCGAACTAAACCAATACACTTTGGTGTTTTTAGAGCTTGTTAAATGCCCGCGGCGTCAGCTGTGTTTTGTCTCTGCCCTCACAGCCCCCTCAGTTGAAATAGTTCAACTTTTGAACCTCTGTTGAATCTTTAAAAATGTCGTCAGTGGGCACAGACCCTTAAACAACCAAATGATTGTTTTTCCTCATTTAAGAAAAGGAACTTATTTTGGTTTTCAGATTGTGTCTTTAACAGGCTGATCGGCTGTTCTCACTTCCAACCTGTCAAATAGGACATTAGTCAGTGAGCCTGCACTTTAAAACATGATGCTCTATGTTCCCTGTCCTCTGGCTTATTATTGTAATGTGTCAGTTAATTCAGGTGAGGAAGAATGAGGTCTAGACTATGATCTCTGTCAAAAAATGACCTGAGACGTTTTTGGACCAAGGGGCGTGTCCAGATGGGTGGCCAAAGGTTGCATGGGCCGCTTTAAAAATCTGAGTGGCCACCCCAGGTGAGCCCCCCAAAAAAGATTGGCTTTTTAGTGGTCAGCGGGGGGGATTTGTGTCAAAATCAACTGTTGTAGGAGTTTGTTACAAAAGGTTTCTAGAAGCTTTTTTGAGTTTCAATGTAGCACACGTTTCCATTTCATAGGACAGATGTGAAGTAGAGGAATGACTTTGAACTAAATTGCAACCAAACTCCTGCACACTGTCAAAGAAAAACATTTATCAGCACCAAAACATTGCGAATAAAATGTGTTTATGCAAGTTGCACAGCACACAGCTTGTAATTCTTTCAGTACTTTAATTTGTGACCTTGGACATATCAGATTTTTGGATCCTAAAAGAAATAAGCTTAGAAGATTTATGTTACTACTTTTTTGTGTTGGGCTGCACGGTGGTGCAGTGGTTAGCGCCGTTGCCTCACAGCGAGGAGGTTCCTGGTTTGAATCCCCGTCTGACAGGAGCCTCTCTGTGTGGAGTTTGCATGTTCTCCCCGTGCATGTGTGGGTTCTCTCCGGGTACTCCGGCTTCCTCCCACAGTCCAAAGACATGTTCGTTAGGTTAACTGGTGACTCTAAATCGTCCGTAGGTGTGAATTGTCTGTCTCTATACGTCAGCCTTGTGATTGGCTGGTGACCAGTCCAGGGTATAACCCCGCCTCTCGCCCAGTGACAGCTGGGATCAGCTCCAGCCCCCCTTAATATGACAAAACGTTGACCCTTTCAAAACCTTATTTTTTGTCGCACATCTAAACTGGGAAATGTTTTAAAGTAGGCTTTGATGGAAAGTCTGACGAGACATATTTATAATTGCCTATAAGACAAAACTAACCGTAGAGGGATTCCTTTACTGTCATCGTGATGACTAACTAATCTGCACTTGATTGAAGACATGTAATGTGGTGTGTGACAAGCAAAGACATGGGGCAACTTCAGGAAACAAACCAAGATATACTGTTAACCAGTATATATTCAGTTTTTACCACAGTGAGGGTTTTTACATAATCTGGGGAACATGTCAGGGTTCAGGCAAATCTGAGGGTGAGGTTTCCATCATGAAAACTTGTGCACATAAAACTTTTAGTCAAACACCTTTCCTCGTCACACAACTTTCTGGAAAGCAGAAACAGAGAAATTGGCATTGATTGAAGTGCGTGACGTCTCTGTCACTTATCCGTTCTATCAACTCTTTCTGTGTCACCTTCTTTTTTTGTTTTATGGTGATAGATTGGAGTAAAAATAGACATGAAGCATGTGTGTGAGAACGACGGGTGGTGAGGGGGGAGATGAGGATAGAAGTGTTCATCACTGTGTGTGTGTGTTTTTATTTTCAACAGAAGGTCAGAAGGGTTTCTCTTCATTCAGCCTTTGTGTCCGTTATCTGTTACAGTTTCCGAAACATGAGGATTTCTCTAGAGTGATCATTTCAGTAACAATACACTCAGGCTGTCAGCATTAACTCATTAATCGTGATTAATTCAGGTCTGAAATGAACGCATTATTATTACGTTGTTTTGTCCCTTCAGGCTCACCGTAGATAGTGGTCCTCAGTGTCTCCCTGTAGTCTCAGTGATGTAAAAGAAGGACACTGCTGCATCTTTGAATGTCTCATTACTTACTTTATTTCAAAATAAAAGCATGGTTGAATTCAAACAGCAAGTAAAGCGCTCTCAGCTTAAGCAAGTTAGAAAATTCAAAATAAAAGCCTAACAATTTTATTTTAAAATGCGAAATAATGGAATTTCAAATGTGATGAAAGATATGATTGATCACCATTAAGGGATAAAAACTATAACTGTTTGACAGCCCTACAATATTCCCATCAGCAATATTGTTTTTTAAATGAAAAAAAGAGTCCACTTTCCTGTGGTCATGTTGTAGGTTAAACATTTTACAGCAGGATTTGTAGTCAAACTGAAGCAAACATCTTCCTCCCAGTTAATCAAGCTTGAAGGACTTCTCCCTTTTTATTCTTTGTCCTGGTCTCTCTCTCCCCCCTCTCTCTCTTTCTTTACGTCTCTCTTTTTCTACATTTTCCTCCTGCTCTCCCTCCTTCATACATTCCTTCTGCCTTATTCTCTCCCTCCTTCACTTCGCTGTCTGTGTGGCAGCACTGGGGTTCTGGAAATCTGCCTACTCCAGCCAGCTTGGGTAAATCTGTTGCCATGGCAATAGCACCCAAATAACCAACAATGGCATGTTAATTACGGTTATTACTGTATGAAGACTGTTCCAAGAAAATGAGCGATGTTACTTCTCTTTGTGGGGATTAAAGAAAGAAAATGTCAGGGGTGAAGCGCTTTGGACAGCATAATTTATAACAGAGCGTTGATTGCAGAAGACCCTCTGACTGTTTCGGTGCAAAACGAAGCGTCCAAGAAGAAGAAGAAGAGTACTGCCCCCCGACTCTGACAGGGTTACAGGGAAACCTGGCGTTTGCTGTGTGGAAATATGGGCCCCACTTAAACTCCTATAGCAGTATTCAATCTTTGTGATGTCATCTATAAGTGAATAATATACCTTTAGCTTCATCCTCTGGCAAATGAAATATACTCATTTTAAAAATGTGCCCGGATTTGAGAGTTTAACCATTAACACCTGTTTTTAAACGGCATTGAGAATGACAGATCAAATGAAATCCTACGCACACACAGGGACAAACTAAGAAAATAAACGTGCAGTTTGACAGTCGCTGTCAAGTGTTGTGATACGTCTTAGATTGTTTGGACTAATTTCTGTCTTCTTGGACAATGTGAGCTAATGTCTTTGCTTGTTTTTTCTGTCAAGACACTAAAGGTTGATCAAAACAACAACTTCTCTCCAACCCAGTTCCATCCGTTACCCCCAATTACCGGGGGTCCGTCAGCACCGGGCAGCGCACATGAGAGCTCTTAGATCACGAAAGAATAAACAGAAAAACGTGCAAACAACATTTTACTTTGTCTTTCTGAGGATGATTTGTTGGTGCATGTTTTGACGTAATGTTGGTCAAGTGAAGGAATATAAGATTGCCAGTCCGTATGTTGAGTTTTATTTTGAAAATGACCAGACGCTCTTTACTTTTCCTTGTCTGACTTCCTGTCCAGGTTGTTCTCTTCTGTCCAGCTTGACGCGTGCTTGCAGCGTACTCAGTCGAAAATGGACCAGCAGCGTATTTGAAACGGAGCAGAGTGTCGAGGCGCTGCTGGCACACGGAGCATGTGGAAATTGGGGGTTAGACGACAAACTCAACAGAACCTCAAGCGATGGCTGGATGTCTGACAAAAAGATTGGCACACTTCATAGCGTGTCATCAAATTAATGTCCATTGGCTTTTCGGACCAAATTAGTTTTTTGAACCAAGATGTAAACATGCTAATCCGGCAGCCAGCCTCAAGTGGACACTTGAGGAACTGCAGTTTTTTTTCCCACTGCATTGGCTTCGTTTTTCTGCATGGGAGGTTACAGCTTGATTTAGACACACAAGGTTGCACCTGTTTGTTTTTGTGCATGTTTCAAAGAACCCTTTGGCGTCTGTCTCAGGGTACTCTATAGCGAGTGTGTAGTCGGGTTAAATAATAACAAGAACAACAAGCCATTACATTACATTTCTCAAACTGATAAATGCAAAGCATAAACACTGAGATAAACAACCTATCTGACAAACAACGGACAGAAAGAGTGAGCAACAAGCTTTTGAACCATGAAAAACATCAGCGATCTTTCTCAAGAGTTTGTGAAGACCAAACAAGATGATTGAAGAACCAAGATTGAACATTTGTAAATGTGACAAAAGCATGACACTAAAAGAATAGACACATCTTTATTTCTTAATGCTACAGCCTTTTTCTCTAACTTCTCTAAATTCACCATGATAACGCCAGACTTTGTGAAATGTATTTCCACCTTTTTTCATGAAAGTCCATGGTGTTAGCTAACTGGGAGCATGAGGAACATCAAATGTGTTATTTATTACAGAAGCCTGGAGATTTTACCAACACGTCACATTTATTTTCTGTCCTTTTATTCCTAAACAAGAAGCACAACAGGTAAACAGCATGTTATAAAATATCTCATTATCCGGGGACATGATGTTTTTTTGCCTCTCTGGTACTAATGGAGCTTACAGGTCTGCTAATGTACCATATCTGCTTCCTGTGAGCTGGTTGATAGCCGTCTCTGTGGGGCCGGCACACGTCAGCACACATCCTTCGTTGATATTCCTGCTCTTAAGTCTTTTCAAAAGGCTTTTGTAACATCCATGTTTACCGAAGTGGTGGGCCTACGCTTACAGAGGATGAGGAGGAAGTGGACGGACTGAAATGGGAGAAAAAAACAAAACAGGCAGCGGATCAACAAGAGGAAACGTTGCTATTTTCAAACCGTCTATTCTTCCTCGTGTCTAGCCATTAGCAGAGTTAGCATCTCCTTGTCAGCTTTCTGGCTAATTAGATCCAACGGTGTCTTTGTCAGAGCATTTGCATGAGTGTTTAAGATGTTGCCATGGCAATGGTCTTCCTCTAGTACCCCACTAACAACATGAACAACTTGCCACCTTTCATACACCCACATTAAGTTGTCTAGTCTGCTTCTCACTTATTTCCGGGTGCTTACTTTTGTCAGGCTGGAACTTTCCATGTGCACTAATTGACTGATTAAATGACGGAAGTATTTGCTTTATTCTTTTTGCCCTCATAGATTCAGACACCACATTACAAATGATTAACTTCTTATTTCAGAGAACAAATCCAGAAAGAACAAAGCAGCTCACATTGTTCTTCACTGCTCATCTAAGATTAGAGTCATTTTGATAAAAAATCCCTCAGCCTGGTTAAGTGTGAAAAGTAGATTGCATTTTTCCTTCACTGAGTTTTATATCATTAAAACCAAATCTCCAGAAACACTTGACAGTAAACTGTTTTTTTTCGGAAAGACATAATGACTCGACTCGACAGTCATCAGACGGTCGTTATTTGTTCCTACTCTGTCAAACTAGTTTAATGCAAAGGACTGTGCACCATCGAGCGATGGTAACAGGGAATTCATTACCAGGTTTTCTGATTTCAGAAAGTAATACTAGATGTTTTCATCTAATTGACAAGTGGGCGCCATGTAACGGTTTGTCAAGAGGTTAAAAGCCCGCCTCAGCTCCAGCTCTTGACTGAAAGTTAGGCTGAGACATAAAGCTCCCTGCAGTAACAGATGGGAGACGTCACTTTAATATTTACAATCACCTGAAGAAAACCTCTGGTCCAAAAGTTGTGATTTATAAAAGAATTTTGTGGCATTAGCGTAAGTGTGCAAGCATTTCTTCTTCTCTCTGCTGATTTTGTATCGCCCGTCTCCTACGTGATGTGCGTTTAACCAGCCCTTCTCTCTGCACCCCGTAACAACACATCCTTGATGTCTTCATTCATAAAAATACATTTACATCGTAACATTCATTCTAGCATGAATCGTTCTGCCTAAAACCTTTAAAAAGATGCTTTTAGTTGAGTAGATAAGCAGTAACTTGCACTGGTCCAAACTACATCAGGTGTTGTGTATTCCTTAGCTAGATGGTTGTTATGCACCCCTAGTTCAAACAGTTCCACCATGCAAATTCATCAACCTCTTCTTTTTGCCTTAAAGTCCAAGCTGTCAGCACTAGATCCTTTTCTTCTGTCTTTGGCAGAGGTTCAGGTCAGAGAGCGAGCAGGATCAGTACGAGGGTCAGAGCCTGGAGGTGCTGTGTAGCCTTTTCTCTTGTTTGCTATTTTCAGTTGGATATAATACGAGCGCTGTATATTTTTGGAAGTGCGGCAGACTGGGAGGGCGGGGCGTCACCGTGGAAGGTTTAAGTTGCTGTCAGTCAACGTCACTCTCTGCTATTTAGATTCCAATTACACCTGTCAGGCCGGTCTGAGCCCTCATCGCTCTCTCTGTCTCTGTCGGCCTCTTTAGACCCTCACACACTCTACTTCTGTGTGTTCAACAACACTATGCACTCATTCTTTTCCTTTCTTCATTCATCTGCAGCTCCCTCTGTGTCAGTCAGTATTACCGTCTCCTCGAATCTCTGCTGCACTCACTCTATATTCACTTCTACTTTAATCCTCCTCATTTTATTTTACCCCATACAGAGAGGGGACGCTGAAGTTTACCTCCAAGATTTCAAACGCGGTGCCGTAAAACACTAAAGTGATATTGACGCTGGTTGTTACCGGGCTGAACGAGCAGCTGCAGTTATTTTCCCCAACTGACAAGAGGAAGAGACGGACTGATGCACTGAGGTCTCACTGATGGACAGTAGAGTTCTGAAACTTTCTTCTTTGTTCCCTATAGGCCTCCACCAAGGTAGCAACTACTCAACCTGGTGTCCATTACTCACATGTTTTAAAGCAACAGGGATCAACATCTTCAGAAATAAGAAAAAAACAGTAAAAAGAATCAACAACAATAAGGGCTTTCACACTTGCTTACATTATCTAGATATTTTCAGGAGTGCATATGTGAAAAAACAGCTAATGACATTGTTGATAACAATGACAAAAAGTACGCAGCTACTTCTTAAACGGGTAAAGGTCATTTGATATGGCTCAAACATAAAAGTAGTGCCACTGATAAATCTGGGTATCCATTGATTTCACTGAGAAACGGATGTAAAAAGGATCAAGAGAATGATCAGTTTTGCAGATAGATTGTTTTTCTAAGTCTTAAACAACATTACAGGAAGGATCTGAAAGAGTCCCTGCAGAGATAAACGTCTTTGTCACAGAGTAAGAGACCTCTTCTTTACGCAAACAAGCCGTTACTGCGCTCTCTGTCACGCCATCAAGCTTGCAGAACACAGGAGTTGCTGGTCTACCCCTAACTTGCAGAGAGCTTGTCCGTGTTGTTGTTTGTCTTTTATATTTTCAGCAGCTTTTATCAAGCCGTGTGGTTGATTTTTAGCTGCACACCTTAACTGTGTAACTGACAAGCTAGACTGAATTAGTCAGTATAGAGAGACTTGAATGTCCGACGTCATTCTACAATATCTAGACACAAATCTTAAATGTAATGCAACAAAACAGTTAGAGTCTAGCTTTCCAAACGTACACAAAGCAAACATTCAGCAGGCAGAAAAACTGACGATATTAGTTGACCTACTTTGCTGATCCCCATTTTAAACGTTTCAGATCATGAGGAAAAAGTATGTTGGAGTAATCCCAGGATCAGTCTGCAGAGGGCGCTACGCAGCTTCTTCTGCAAATCACGCGATACATCACACGATATGAAGGCATCCAGAGAGCTGGCCAATCAGACGAAAGTGGGCACATGCGGAGGGGGACAGCAGCTGAAATTAGGGTTTTTACCGATGCCAGTATCAGATAAATATGCTTTTAGAGCTGCTAATCATGCAAAGCTGCTCTACAGGTTTCACAGACCGACAACATGAGGATAATATGAGATCTTTAATGGGTGCCTGTAATGGTGGAAGGATGGGTCGAAGTTTGGACCAACAAATGAAGACATTAGACTCCTATAGAGTTGCAGGATGTGTAGCTGGACATGATGAGATGGATGGAGGGATTGATGAAGGGAAGCTTGGGAGGTTGCCCTGGGGGTAAAACATATTAATCAGGGACTGGTGACAGACCCCACCCCCCATTACAATGAATGAGGCGCCAAATTGGGGATCTCCTCCAGGGGTTAAAGAGATCCAGAGTGACACATTCATGAATATCTTTTTCCTCCTGCCGTCTATTGTTACCCTTAAACTCTCTATTATACCATTTTCAGTTCATCAGCCCTCTGAGGTCAGAGCTTTGTGTGTTTGAATCATGGAGGATGTCCCTATAAAAACCACCCTGGCTGCTTGATCCTGATCCACAGATCCAGAGCCATGTGGCACTGAACCCCGCTAGCTGACCGGGCCGGAGGATCCTGTTAAAAAAGACACAGAGAGGTCAGTGCAAGGTGAGACGCCTCAGTAACAGCCTGCTTGCACACATTTACAAAAAGAGCGTTGGACGCAAGGATGAAAGGGGGCGTAAAGTCCTGATGTGTGTGTGAACGCTGTTGGGTGCGAACGCGCCTCCATCTGTGGTTAATAATGTTCAACATGTTGGAGGCCTCTCTGCCGCAGCTTCTGCCACTTCATAAATCACACACATCTGGTGCAGTGATCTCCCGCTGCTGGACACTGGTGGCAGAGAAACACACACGCGAGGAAAAGACCGAGCCAGAATGTGTGCACACACAAGTTCACCCAGTCATACACACACTCCTTTATCTGCTGAGGCTGACTTGTATCTTCTCGGAGTGTTTATGCAGGCGTGCTAAAATACTTTAGGAACAAGAAGATTGTTCTAAAAAAATCAGTATTTCTCCTCTGTCGTGATCTTGTGCAACAGATACTCAGTAGATTTTCATTACCCCATTATTTATGATGGCTCAGTGCATGCATTGTAATCTCTGTGTATGTATGCTCTTTATATTTAAATTCCCTCTCCCTCATTGTGTGCAGCAGTCACATTACATTTCCATTAACTTCTCCTTAAACATAATTTCAAGTCTGACTCAGGTCGCTAACTCACACGTATACATAATCTCCTGCTGCCAAACTGGCACATTAACTTGGCTGTTTAACGTGCTGCTTTCTTCTTCCCCTCTCTCTGTGACTCATGCTATACGAGTTAAAAGCAGAGTAAGTGAAAGTGATGGATTGTGGGTAGAGGCTGCTCACAGCAGGGGCACGCAGGGGGCAAATAATGCCTCAACAAGACTCATTTTCTGTAACGTGCTGCTAACATGACTTCAATCCTATAATTAAGGCATGACATGTGTGTGTTGCAGTGAACCGTGATGCCACCAGGAGCATTTTTTTAGAGTTGTAAACGTGTGTTTCAGCTCCACATGTCAACACGGAATCTGAAACCGTTAGCTTCATTAGCAAATTAAGCTGCTGTGTCACTCCTGTCACAAGCAAACTGAAAAAGAGCGTTTTTCTCCCGTTGCATGTCCGCAGGTGATCTCCATCAAACTGTGTGACAAGCAAATTGCAACGCACATCTCTCTTCATATTTTTCAGTTAGCTGAGCCATTAGCAAAGCAACATGAAACATTTAGTTTTCATGACAGGATCAATTTGGCCATTTCTGCAGCCAGCTCATTAGAAACGATATTCCCCGCTAAGTGTTAGACCTTCAGGTGATTCTCTGTAATAGATATTAATTCATCATTTCCACCCAAATTAGCTCCTGAGATCAATTGCACATCTTAATTTCAGCTGTCTCACCTTTGATCACACAAACATTGTTCTCACATTTACATCCAAAACACTGTTTACTGTTAATATTGTTTAATGTGAACGCCAATAATAATCTGCGCTCCTTGTTAGTGGATGGCTTCATCGATAGCAGCGTTCTCCGCCTGCAGAGACAATAGACGCATTATTTGAAGCGCTCTGTTAAAAACCCTCGATGCTATCCCCCCCTCCTCCCTGTGATGAACACTATAATCACAGCCATGTGACGGCTAAGTGGGGCATTCCTGGCCCCCCTGACAGCCACCCACCTGCCTTGATTGATGATATTGTTTTTAAAAAGTGAAAATAGTTGGAGGAGTTTTTTTACTGAGGGGTGGGCGGGCGGGCGGGCGGGGAGGTACTCTCTCTCTCCTCAAAAAGTCGCATTCCACCGGGAATAAAGAGCAGCATTGTGGGGACTAATCCACTTCAGTAAAAAAGACTGTTATTCTGTGTGTGGGAGAGAACATCAAGTGTGTGTCTCCTCTGTGTGTGTGTGTGTGTGTGTGTGTGTGTATTTAACTTTGGGTGTACATGAATTATTTTTCGCTTCGTCTGGCTGTGCGTCCCTTTGTGAGTGTGTGTTCACATCACACAGTTATGAGGTACGTGTGTGTACAGTTTGTTCTGCAGCTATCTTTGTGCATGTGACTCTGCACTTCTTTAAAGCTGCGCTGTGAGTTTTCTTGTAACACGTTTAGTATTTCTCACACATACAAAGTCTTCTTAGGACTTCACACTTCGACTTCTACGTACAATCAGAAGGCTGTGATGCATAAACCTTTTTTTTAAAGGTTTATTTTGGGGATTTGTATGCCTTTATTTAGAGATAGGACGGTGGATAGAGTCAGAAATCTGAGAGAGAGAGAGAGAGAGAGAGAGAGAGAGAGAGAGGGTGGGGAATGACAATGCAGGAAAGAAGCCATAGGTCAGATTTGAACTTGTGTCCCCGCTTGGAGGACTACAGCCTCCGTACATGGGGCACGCACACTAACCACTACGTTATTTTAAAATTTGATCCCAAACCAGGATCTATTTGTGTCATGTTTTGTTAGCATCCATATTAACGTCAGCTAGTCTTCTCCCTTCACTGTTTTCTTGCTTGTCATATATATTTTTTTACAATATCTCCTCAGTGTAAGAGGACACATTAAAGGATTTGTGTGTTACCAGTTTCTTAACAGTGACACAGGATGTGTATCCTCTCACCCATTGGCTCCTGTGCATCATTGTGCGTGTAGAAGAGTAAAATGTCATCAAAACATCGCTCCATAGTAGGGGTCAGAAACTTCACACGATACCTTAAAGCTAGTTTTTGTTCTAATTTTGTATTCCAATGCGTGTGTGCGTGTTCCTGTGGCGTTGTGCGTGGTTGTGTGTGTGTGTGTGTGTGTGTGTGTGTGTGTGTGTGTGTGTGTGTGTGTGTGTGTGTGTGTGTGTGTGCGTGTGTGCGTGTGTGTGCGTGTGTGTGTGTGTGTGTGCGTGTTCCTGTGGCGTTGTGCGTGGTTGTGTGTGTGTGTGACAAAGTCATGCTAAAAGGTCTCCAGTAGCCAGAGAGCGCGTTCTTGTTGTATGTCAGGTTGATTCAGGTCTGGACTTTCTCTCTCTCCTGCCGCTGGATAGGTTTAGATCACCTTCACACACACACACACACACACACACGCACACACACACACACACACACACACACACACACACACACACACACACACACACACACACACACACACACAGACACACACACGCTCTCCGACAGCCATGCTGCCTCTCTCTTTCATCCTTTCTTCTCTCACACTCCCTCTTTTCTTCGCCTTTACACTGACTCCTCTCATTCTGCCCTCCCCTTCACTCTAATCTCTCCTTTTCTCTCCCCCGCCCTCTCCTTCATCGCTCCTCTCTTCTGTCTTTATTTCTCGTCTTCCCCAAGTGCCCGTCCTTTCTCTCCTCTTGCTTCTCTTTCACCCTAATGCCTCTCACTTTTTTTGCCTCTTTTTCTCTCCCTTGGTCACCCCCCACCTCTCTCAATCTCCTTCTCTCTCCTTATCAGAGTGGAGGATGAATGGTGAAAGGCGAGGAGGCGAGGCTGAGACTCAAACCCGATGCCTCGTGTGTGGGAACCTCATTGTGTCTGGCAGCTCAGAGAGAGAGAGAGAGCGAGTGAAGGTATCGTGCTTCTCCCCCGTATGGTCGATAGAGCACACCTCTCATCTTTCCTGCATTGAATGGCATCACTGTGCCAGCCAGCCTGGGGGGAGGGGTGTGTAGGGGGTGTGGGGGAGTGATGCATGACCTGTCAAAGAGCGAGATGGAGAGGATATTTTCTTGTCTCAAAGACACAAACACACAAAAACACCATTTATTGTTCATGTGACATAAACCTCAGAGTTTCTAACATGTCGTGCTGTGTCTGATGTCCCTGTTGCCGTCGCTTGAGCTTTTTAAAATGCAAATTTGTGACTTTCTCATTGCACCTCAACCTCTCAGGTATAAATATGTATGAATTACTTTTTATTTAAGTGTCACGGTTTGTCAGCATTGCAATCATTAACAGAAAACTTGTTTTTTAAAGTTATTTCTTGGGCTTTTTTGACTTTATTGGATAGGAACGCTGAAATGAGAGAGAGAGGGGGGATGACGTGCAGCAAAAGGCCGAGGTCAGATTTGAACCCAGAGCCGCTGCCATGAGGACAACTTACTGTCAGTTCAATCAGGAGAGACTTAAGAGTTTATAATTATTTATTTAACAGTTTAGGAAAAAAGAAATGTGCAATATCTTTGGCGATTTGAATCCATCATGAAGACTTCATGCACTCAGAGGGGTAGAGAGGCCGACAGCAGGATAGGACACTCCCCTGATGGAGTCTAGACCCTGGTGGTGGTGGTGATAGAAGAATGCAGGATGTGATGAGGAGGGGGTTTCTGAGGCTGTATCTGAACTCTGCTGAGCTGGACTGGAGGTGACCGGGGAGGAGGAGGGTCGCAGCGATCGCACTGAAATGACAAACTGACTGTGGAAGAGAGAGAACAGGTTTTTTAATTTACAGCAGCAAGTTTTTTTTTTTTGCAGGATGATTGATTGGTTGAGAGAGGTTGTGACGATGAGCCTTCAGGTGTTCATTATAGGCAGCATTTAAACATCTGCATCAACATTTCTTTATGGACCGTGCTTTTTGTGCACAGTTGTGATATATCACATTTTGGCTACATACTGCCACAAGCTTCAAAATAAGATCTCTTTATCTTTGCCTCTGACGAAGAACAGGACAGACACTGCAGAAACACCGCTCTCCGTCTTCTGAAGCTGCTTCGTAGCTTTGCATGAAAGCTTCTTTCTGTGACCTAATGAACTGACTAAACTTAAAAAAGTCAGTCAGCAGTTTGAACCTGACATATTGTTATTTCACATCTCCAATAATCTGACCTGTTGTATGTGCTGTGGAGACAGACAGGCAGACGGCTGAGCGGCGGGGGGTATTTTCCACCAACACTCACCTGTCCGTTCACATTAAGTTCTGCAGCCGGAGAGTTTAGTTTGCAGGGACTGGTTCACATGGTCAAGCTGTGAAAACTTTTCTCCGCCCTCCTCCTCCAGAACAAACTCCTCTCCTCCCTCTCAGCATCAATTATTCAAGCAGAAGTCAATTAGGATTGAATAATGTACCCTCCAAGTGTCAATATTTGGTAAACAATCTCAAGCAGCCTTTTACAATCCCCAGAACAGACCCTGTGAGTCTTTATGTTGGTTGTATTTGAGCAGCCGTTCAAAGCACACGTTGATTTGTAGATGACTACAGCTCCATTGATGTACTTAGAACTTAGATCTATGGAATATAAAAGTAACTAGGTACTTGGGAAAGTAATTTAAGGGTTACTTTTTTTTTGCTTCAGTACTCATATTAGGGGCTGCATGGTGGTGCAGTGGTTAGCGTGTTGCCTCACAGCGAGGAGGTTCCTGGTTTGAATCCCCGTCTAACAGGAGCCTCTCTGTGTGGAGTTTGCATGTTCTCCCCGTGCATGCGTGGGTTCTCTCCGGGTACTCCGGCTTCCTCGCACAGTCCAAAGACATGCTGGTTAGGTTAACTGGTGACTCTAAATTGCCCGTAGGTGTGAATGTGAGTGTGTCTGGTTGTCTGATATGTCAGCCCTGTGATTGGCTGGCGATCAAGTGCGATTCAAGTGCAGCAACAGCAGCAGCAGGCTAGCATACTGCTACCTCCTCATTCTAGCTTAGCTAATGTTATGGTCCCAAACATTACTGATAACACAAAGCACTGCAGGCAATGGAAGCTGTTACTAAAAGCTTTTTAAAGCAGGGGCATGATGGAAAATAAACACTATGAGGTTCTAGTTATTATCTTGTAAAGAGACACCGTGCACGATGCTCAGTCTTCTTAAAAGCTTTTACTTTGTAAAAAACAAAATCTTGAAATGTGAGAGGCTGCCAAAGTTGAGTCTTTAAAAGTTTTCCAAAGTCTCTTTAAAGCTGTCTCGTTTGCAACAGAGGCATTGATGAAAGTAACGCGCTCAAACCAAAAGGAAGAAAATGGACGTGAACATGTGCGCATGAGGAAGAGCGTAATGGTTCCCTGCTCAGTTTGATACCAGCGCAAACAGCGAAGAGTGGAGGTGACCAGGTTCACTGCTGCTCCTGAGTGCATAAGCAAGAAAATTACTTTGTGCTTTTACAGTGAGTCAGTGGGTGATAAGAGCAGCTATTTCCAGAATAAATGGATTTATCTCTAGCTGTGTGGAGAACTCACTTTGGTTGACATCTCGGCATGTTACAAGTGGATTTATCTTCTCTGCTTCTCCATTCGGTTTCATCCTCTCTCCGTCTGTCGCTCTTTTGTCTCTCGCTCCTTTCCTGCTATAATATCTCTGTTTTTCCTCCGTAATAATGTTTCTATTGTTTTTGTTTTTTGTCTTTATTGTATGCAGGCTGTTTGGTATTTTCTCCATAATTTAGTATTTTTCGGAGGCGCTCTTCCTCCTCCTCTTGCTCTGGCTCTTTCTCTTCTATTTATGTGTCTAATGAAAGCCTATAATCATATTCTACACACCCACATGCTGTCGGAGGCTTTAAGATTATATGTCTCGGGGAGAAAGAACAACAGAATCATCATATTAATGGTAGTGGTGGAAGATCCTCATCATTGTTGCAGTAATGCTTATAATCCGCTCTGTCTATCAAACTTGCCAATTATTTCTCACATCGCCTGTTGTAGGAGGGGAATAAATGAGAAGCAACAGATGCCTGAGTGGAGAGGGGCAGCAAACAAATTATACACTGAAGGGAAATTACCGTTGCATATAATATAAGATAAGCATACAGAAAAGACCAGGAGAATGTGGGAACTCAGGAAGTGGAACATCAGTTAGAACTCAGGAGGGAAATATGCATTCAATAGAAAACATTTAATGCAAACTTTAACAAGCTGTTAAAGACTTACGTATTCTAAGAGAACTGTGAATGTGACCAAGCTTTAAAGCTGTTTGGATTTTAGCAAAATATCAGGAACATCAGTGCAGTCGTATAAAGTCACAGAGAACTTGAAAATTCAAAGGTTAAACACTTTTCCTTTGTTCTACAGAAGTCAACATGCCATTCAAATGTCAACCCAGCACAGATTTCAACGTAACTTCCAGGAAACAACAAGTCCCCATAAAAAAACAAAACATTTTCCCGGTTTTAATCCAGCGTTTCTGTCTTAAAGGTCACATATTCTCCTCCTCTTCAAAAGTTTAAATAAGTCTCAGAACTCCTCAAAACATGTGTGTGAAGTGTCTTGTTCTAAATCCACTCTGATCCTGTATTTGATCATGCCTATAAACCCCTCTATTTCAGCCCTGCTCAGAACAGGCTGTTTCTGTGTCTGTAGCTTTAAATGTAAATGAGCTGTGTCTGACCACGCCCCTCTCTGGAAGGGTTTGGGTGGCTCGGGCTTTCTCGCTCCATGTCCTATTGTTTACGGTGAGAAGGCAGACTCAGAGGGCAGAACAAACACCTAGCTGTGGAAGTGTCACCCACCTGGGGGAGGGGTTACTGCCCTTTGTGATGTCATGAAGGGAAAATCTCCAAACGGCCTGTTTGAGCACACATTTTCTGAAAAGTGGAGCAGGCTAAAGATGGAGAGGATGGACTTTTCTCATGATTGGGGGGTTTGTAGACAGACTAGAGACACATTGGTTTTCAAAACACTTGATTTAGTGCTTTTAAATCTTATTTTGCAAAAAAATGTGACCCTTTAAATCTTCTTTAATGCAGAAAGATGATTATCGTGTAAATTATTGAGCACCTCGAGGGCCAAATAGACGATAAAGCTATGTCAAGCCAAAGTCAAGATCACAAAACAGTAATCCACGATACAATGGGTGGCTCAACAGGAGTTGCTGGTCTTCCAATGCCTCCACGTTCTGAAAGATGGAGGCCTTGCAATCAGGAACTCCAAACGATGCACTATCATCAAGGTTAAACCACAAATCTTTTGAATAGAGTCTGGTATAGCTTTGACGAGAGCAATGTCACAGCTGTTCCTGTGTTCAAGAAAACCCTCTGGCTCTTTAACACGGTCAAACACTTTTACTTTATATAGGATTCATTCAGTAATGAGGTGCGTTGGTTTTGGTCTTTTTGGTTTGAGGGGTCTTATCCAGAACACAAATGTCTGTCATGTCTGTTCTGCAATTAACAGAAGTTAAAGTATTAAAAATACTTTTTCCTAATGTCCAGAAAACAAATATTAACTGGTCAACTGTTCAACATTTATCAAAATCTAAATCGTTCTGGCCCCTTTTAGGAACAAGCCGTGCACAGTTTGTTGACATCATCGTTCACCTTTCCACCTTAGCATCACCAAAACTTAAACAGACACTTCTTTATCCCACTGCTTACTCCGAACACTGCACGGTGCAGCTGAGGGGGGACAGCATTGTGTATGTGTGAGTACTCTCTGTGTATATTTACCTAGGTGCACGTGTGGATGTGTGTCATTTCCGAGCAGCTCTCTTCAGTGTCCCAACCCCAAAACTAAATAAACAGGCCAACACTTTGGCTGCCTCTCTGTCTCTGTGAATGGTCTCTCTGTGGAGGATCATGATGTGGGGTCTGTCGTCTGGGGGGGGGGGGCTAGCTTTTACTAACACTTCACCCTGATCTGTGGATCTCACTCTCACTCTCAGTGAGTTGTGTCATGTAAAGGTGTAATCATTAAATGCTGCCGTAACCTAAAATAGCATCACCCGTGAATATTTCTTCCTTGGACATCCTGGTCCGGCACCTGCTGTTGAATTTGGATTTTACGATCATCTGTGGCGGGATATCTTTAAATCAGAAGTTTGGTAGTCCACAGGTGTCCATGGGCAAAATTAGTTGTATTCTGATGGCACGTTGCAAAGCAGTCTGAGCTATCAGTGTATGAATGTGTGTTTCAAAGGTATAAAAATACGCTGAGTGGCCAGAAAACAAGACAACCATCTAACTAACTAACATACCCTAACTTACCCTATCAGTGGGGAAATGAACAGGACATTGCATTAGAAAGGGAAGTCAAAGTTAAACGGCGTTTTCACTCCTAACATGTTTGTTAAAACAAACTTGAGTCCGTTTGCCAAGTTGGTGCAGCTCGTTTGTGGCGGTGTGAAAGCTGTCAATCAAACCCTGGTGCGGACCAGACAACCGTACTGAAACTGCTTGAAAGTGGGAGTTAAGTGGGAAGAGTGAATTATCCAAACTCCCCGTTTGTATGTTCCATGTAGATGCATCATTTCTCCTCACTATCAGCCTCCATGCAAACTACAGTTTAATCTCACGGCTGAAAAGTTGTTTCTCTGTCCTCCAGCCTCCCTCGTATTCACACTCACACCCACAGAAACATACGCTCACTCCTGGGGCCAATTATTCAAGTTGAAACGTCTTCATTTTTCATTTGAGTGTTCAATGATCAGCATAATTGGAATTAATAAGCCAATTGCATTTGGCAGAGATGGGACTTTTGGCACTTGTTTTGAGCTTGCTCGCAGTTGGTTATGGGGGAGGAAACCACAAAACAAGGGTCTCATTAACTGGGTCAATTACAGTGGAAACACATCACCTTATTAATCTTCATCTGCCTGACATAATAACAACGCTTTGGTATGCTTATCAGACGGCTGTTTATGCTGCATATTATTCACCAGCACATCCTGGACCATATGTTCACCGTACATCTAATCCAGCTGATCCAGCGTGTGCCTTAAAAAGCTGAATTCATTTTAAAATGATTCTGAAATGAACTTCGAGTCGCTCTCGTCATTTTTAAAAGGATGTGGATACAATTATCACGTGAGGTATTGAGACGCTCACTCTTTGTGGGATTGGTCTTTTATTCAAGCTGCTTCATTTCTGTTTTCACTTCGGCTTTCTAGCCAACAAACTCAACACTCATCAACCTGGTTTCCAGCAGCATCAGCAGGCAGCTGTTCAGCAAAGAAGCTCTGATTATCCCCCTGCAGGCTACCTGCCCAGCACCAGACAGCAGGAGGACACAATCGGCTGTGAGTTCATGAACAGTGTGGAGCATTTAGCAGCTAGCGAGCCAGATAATAGAGACAGGAAACCAAAACAGAACTGAAATCTATTGCACGTTTAACTCGTCTATAAACTGAATGCATTGAAGGAATCGATCTGAAACTCAAACTATTACAGCCTAAGGTTAAAGTGAACTTATGCTAACTGAACATAAGTCTAAGTCCTCCAAGTGGACAGCCTGGGTTCTATCCGATCTGCATGTCAGTCCTCTCTCTCTCTCTCTCTCTGTGCCCGATTTCAGACTCTATCCACCATCCTGTCTTTCCAAAAAAAGGTACAAAAGCACCCCCTAAAAAAAACAAAACCAAAACATTAACGCCAACCTCTTTAATAAAAGGCAAAAAAAAACAACTTAAAAAATCAGTATAGTTTGTACCCAATGACAGCTAGGATCGGCTCCAGCTCCCTGCGACCCTGAACGGGAAAAGTGGTAAAGAAAATGGATGGATGATATGAAGGGACGTTTCAGTGAGGAGCTGTTTGTCTTTCTCTGGGAGATGTCTTTCATCTTTTACCTTCCCACACTCCTGTGGCTGAACAAGAATGTCTCCTCACACACACACACACACACACACACACACACACACACACACACACACA
This sequence comes from Tautogolabrus adspersus, assembly GCA_020745685.1. Taxonomy (NCBI): domain Eukaryota; kingdom Metazoa; phylum Chordata; class Actinopteri; order Labriformes; family Labridae; genus Tautogolabrus; species Tautogolabrus adspersus. The sequence goes on along the minus strand of CM036548.1, from coordinate 27,382,461 downwards.
CACACACACACACACACACTCTGAGCACATATACGCTATCCCACCTTTATGCACACATACAAAGGCCTTCACACACGCTCTCACATACACAAAGTGTTCCCGTTTCACTGTAATATGAACAGACACGTTCACACTGCTTCTCATTTGGATGTGGCTGCACATGCTTGGCCTCCTTTGCTATATTAAAAACTCCGCTCCTATCATTGTCAAAGCTACAAGCAGATGGCTGCGAATCTGCTTGGCTCTTACTGAGGTCATGTGAAAGCTGCTTTTTTTCCCTCGCTCTCAGTTTATTTTGGAGACAATGCTTCTTACTCGTCTCTGCACAGAATGAATATCTCTCATCTACAGGATGACACATCTTTGTGAGGGTGCAAAGATTTTTTGCTGCTTCACACCATATTTCTTCACTCTCTCTCTCTCTCTCTCTGGGGCGGTGTTTTTGTGTGAATTTGCGCTCTCAGACACGTTATAAATAACCCTGTTTGCAGAGCCGATGACTTGCCCATCTGTTGCACTGATCTCATGGACGGCTACGTCTCTCTCACAGGTTGGAAGTGAAGTAAACTCATGAAATCTTGAAGGCTCTCCCTATAGCACCATGGTTTCACCATATGTTAAATATAGTATGAAGCTGACTAGGGGGCCACATATGAGCAAATGTCAAGTCTAAAATATATCCATGGTGTTGTGATATAGTTGCACTTGGCACGGTGAGTGTTAATGCTGCCTCTTTAGTTTGACTAAAAGAGCCAAAGTGCCTGAAGAGAGAAAGTCACAAGTTATAGAAAGAAGCCAGAAAAACATCTTTAAAAATCACTTCAAACTTTACTGAAGATGACGTAAAATATGAGCAAGTAGACATATGCACAGACGGGCTCTTTTGTCAACACTCACCATTAACTAGTTGCTTATTAGCATGCTAAGTAGTAGCATACTGGCTGCTTATGATGCACTTGTAAGTAATGTAAAGGAGGGAGGATGGGAGTAGAGTTTGTTCGTGGTTGTAAGAGATGTTGAAGAGGTGAGTTTTTAGGGATTTCTTGAAGTAGAGAGTGAGGGGGGGGTCTCTGATGCTTTTTGGGAGTGAGTTCCAGAGGGTGGGAGCGGCAATGCAGAAGGCCCTGTCTCCCCAGGACCGATGGTTGGTCCTGCAGGGGGGGGGAGGGGGGGACAGGAGGTTTGCATCAGCAGACCTGAGTGTGCCGGTGGAGGAGCTCAGACAGGTAAGGGGGCAGCCAGGTTATTGAGGGATGTGTAGGTAAGAATTAGGAGTTTGAAGTGGATACGCTAAGAGATGGGGAGCCAGTGGAGGTTATGAAGGACGGGGGTGATGTGGTCACGGGTGCGGGAGTGTGTGAGAAGACGAGCAGCGGAGTTTTTATTGTAGTTTCTTGAGTCTGTATGAGACTGTTGCAGTAGTCTAGTCAGGAAGTGATGAATGTGTGGGTGAGGGTCTCAGCAGCTGAAAAGGAGATGACCATAGTCATGACCAGAGTCTATAGCTAACAGGTCATTAACTACGAGTTTTCCCTCCTAATGACTGCTTATTGATAGTAAGTCAGGACGTTGTTGAACATGAATTATGATCTTAATATGCTTTTGCCGTACTCAACATATACAAGAGCTTCAAACTTGTGAAAGACTTTTCTGCTTCCTCAAAAGGGTGATTCATTCTGTAAGGAAAGAAAATCACACTCCATGTTTTCTTCATTCCCGTGGATCTTGGCATGTTCAGATGGTGTTGTCTTTATCTGACTAAGCAATGGAGTTATCAGGCATACAAGTTTAGTCAAGAATACACGGCCATCTTGACTTACTTACACTTACTTCCCTGAGAATAATGCACAGACTCTGAGCTAACCACATGCCAACTCTGCAGAGAACATGCTGTGTGAGAGATAAGGCTGCAGCCCTGCAGTCGGCCGAGAGAGGTAGACGTGCAGAGGACACGGTGCAGGAGAAGATCAAGTCGAGGCCTGTGTTACCGGCAGCAAAGATGTTGCAGCAACCAGGAGTGTGGGAGGCTGCGTTGCCATCGGCCATTGGAAGCATGTCACACTTCTCCCACTCACACTCTGATCGGCGGCTCAACAGCCTCAAGTCCGCCAGGCTCTCTAATGCAAAATCCTCTCGACTTCCTCCTTCCCTCCTATTGACACACTGGGACATTGTGAGACACACCGAGCTGTTTCACTTCTTCGACGTTCCCCCCTGATTCTGATTCAGGGTCAGTTAAGCCTGAACCACCATCGCCAGCAGACAGACTGCACCACCATTATAACAATGAACAACTTCTGAATTTAAAAAGTTCATGCTTGTTTGCTCAGATTGCAGAGCAGAAGTTCAGCAAGTAAAGCACTGAATGTGTGATATTTTTTAAATGTTCTTTTCAGCAGGAGACGAGGAGCAAGAGTTTCAAAGAAACCTCTCTGCATGCATGTTACATTTCTTTGGGGTACATCTTTGCTTCCTGAACCAGATGAATTTTAGTCCAGATTTCTTTCATCCCAAAGATATTTGTTCTGATGAAGGACGAGGGAGGACGAAGGAGGAGGATGAACGTATGCTGTTGGATTCAACAGCATACGTTATGCTTCAGATATGCTCCTTTCCATTCGTGCTGGTGTCGCTCCTGTGGGACTATCATTTATAATTCCATTTGAGACGCATAAGATGGGCTGCTGTTTTTCCGCAACAATTTCTACCACCGATAGGATCCTTTAACTCGATCAGGCGTGGTTTGCTTGCAGATTGTGAATGCATTAGCTTCCATGAGCACTACCTGTGCTAGTCAGAGAAGAGAAACTGCCTTTGGGAGCTGAAGACAGGCGACGCTGGAAAGCTGTCTCAGGCGCGAGGCCCTCTCAGTTGAAACAGGATTTTCTTTCGCCCATGCTTCTCCAACGTTGACAGATCGTGATAAATAAACAAACTTTTTACTGAGTGTGATATCTCTTGGTCTCGCTGCCTCGCTCCCTCGCTGCCTCTCATGCCTTCTAGTTCTGGTGCTGAATGAAGTAGGACAGAACATGACAGAAAAACAGTGAAAGCAGATGGCTTTATGTCTCCATACTTTGTCCAATATTTCATCCCTGCAGCGCTGAGAACAGAAATATAACATGTCATTACTTTCAACGATTTCTGCGCTACATCAACATTGCCTTTATTACTTCACTTGACACTGCCAAACATTTATTACCAGCTATCAGTCAATGATTTATACAAATAAGAAGGAGTACATCTGTCTCTGTTCTCTTTATTAAACTCACAACACTTCGCTAAATCAACTCATTGTTACTTTGTGATTTGAGGCAGCAGTGTAGGTGAAAATGATAAGTGACGATGAATCATGCTGGAGGAAGTATACACAGCTGTTTGCATACTTGTGTCTGCAGGAAGAAGTCACGTTGACTCAAACTCGGCCTGTTTGGCGCGATGTTGCAAAACTGAATGGTTGAGCTAAAAACAAATCCTCAGTTTCTGCATCAGAGGCCTCCTACAGCAACACCTGTAAGATGTAAACAAGCTCTAAACTGTTGTCTGTTAGTGTCTTAAAGGGTTAATCAGTGAAACCATCTTGAAATATTTTGTCATATATTCATAGTCGTTAAACAAATGCTTAGCAATAGGCAGATTGTGGTATCACAAGCAGGTTTTCAGATAAGGCGTCTTGCTCTGCGTCAGGTCCTTTGTTACGCTAATGGAGTTTATTTCAGCAATTGTGTCCCTTATTGTTCATTACAACTTTCTCATTGGTGGATTCCACACGATCCAAGTGCCCAGTATTCCTACTCTGTCGTGGTTTTGCTCCATCCGGCAGCACACACCGTACCCCTCTGGGTCTGCTTCTGAAGCGTAAGCGCAGCCATGAGCGGCTGGATTCACGGGTTCACAAGATCAAGGAGAACTACAAGATCACATGGATATATATATATATAGAGAACAACGTGCAAACAACAGGCTACGCTGTCTTTCCGAGGTTGATCTGTAGTTCATTTGGTGCCTGTTTTAACTAATGTTGATAAAGTGATGGGATGTATGATCGGGAGTCTGTAGATTGTGTTTTATTTTGAAATTGACCCGATGCTCTATGCGTTCTGTTGTTGGACTTCCTGTTCGGGTCGATCTATTCTGTTCAGCTTGATGCGTGCTTTCAGTGGGCTACATGGAAGATAGACTCGGCAGGTATTTGGAGCAGAGCAAAGCAGAATGGCTCGTCTGGTACGCACCGGAGACGGACACGAGCAGTGACTGGAGAGGGCGCGATCAGTTCCAGAGCGAGCCCTCGTAGATGTATTGTGGTGCACACGGATCCTGTGGAATCGGCCAATCACTGGACTCATTCACTGATGATGTTCCTGTAACTCTACAAAGACAAATATCTTCCCCAACTCACCGGTCAAACTCTGGACGCCATGGCACCCCTCATCCTCAGCTCTCACTGTACGCCCGCACTATGAAAGTACACCAGTCATAAATATAAATGACAGCATTAATAAATGATGGCCTTTCATAAAAGCCCTCATTATGCATGCAAATAGGTTTAAAGGGGAAACACGGGCAAAGTGTGCCCTAATGTGTGATGTGTAATTGTTACAAGGGTGCTGACCTGAGATCATTAATATTAATTCACTACATTGTTTCAGTCCGCAGCAGACGATGACCTCGGATGTGAATGAGTTTGAGTTTGATTCATGTGCTAAGTCTTTGCAGCCGGTGATTGTGTGCTGCTGAAAGGAGCCTCTGCATTTTATATTAAGCTGACATTCACTGAATTAGATTATGGCTGCCTCATTTTATTTCATTATTAAGACATTAGGTTCAAAATGCCAGAGTTGTTTCTGACTTCTATTAACATTTAAAAAAGAAAATACTCAAAACTAATGCACCCGCACTCCTCTGTCAGGCTTTATTAGTTACTATAGAAACCGAGAGTTTAAGTCAAATGAATGCTGCACAGCTGACATTTGAGTAAGAGCTCCATGCAAAAATAATGACATGCATTTCTCACTCCACTTATATAATCTATTAGAATGGTAATGATGGAAATGTTATTCTTCATTATAAACGTTTTCAGTCCTGGTGGCCTCAGGCATAGACTTTTTTTATTCTTAAACATCTCATCTTCCCGGGGGAGAGGACCACCATGACGGGAAAACAATTGACAGTCACTTAACTGGTCGGGGGATGAAGTTGCAGCTCTGACACACAGCTCGAGGAGCTACTTAAAAACCTTCAGCTCCTGATTGAAGCGACCTGCATCATGATCACACTCCTCCTCTGAGTCAGAACTCAGTCATATCTGGGCTAACAGACGTGGTACGTATTTTTAGAGCCTGTGTTATGTACAGGTTTTCAGGATATTAGTGTCAGTGATGTCTAGTGGACAGAAAGAGCCCATTCTTGTTCCTTTAGGTCGTCAAATAACAACCTTGTTGTCAGGAGGTACCTTGTTGGGTCACGTTTGGATCAATTACCCTGTAGGATGATTGTTGATTATTTTTAGTGTTTCATTGAGGGATTTGATTTGATTTGATTTGATTTGAATCAACTCCTTCTTCGGTCAGAATCAGATTTTAGTTTTATGGTCATGTGACTCTGAGACGATGTTTTAAAGCTGTATGAACTGTAATGTGTACCTCCTGACCTCCTGACCTTATGCGTGTATGAGGCACCCTTCAGTTTCTGCACAAGACAAACTTAATCAAGTGTATTAGAGGCTCAGATCAAATGCTTCATCTATCCCGCATCCACGAAGACCAATGGGGTTTCCTTTAGATGGTGATTGGGACAGGTCGAACATGGACTTTAACCAATCGACCAGTATCGAGTTGCACCAACTATTCACAAGTTCAAACGTAGCCTATTGGAGCATAAGTTCTAACTTACAGTGGAGTTTACACACTACTGACATTTAGGGAGTTGCTGCAGCTGAGATAATTCCAATGAGGGCAAAAGTTATATCTTAAATCTTACGCTTTGCTCCAAGTAGGTGTGAAGTCCTCCGTATACGGTTGTATCGTTTTGAAAAGTTGGATAACTTGGAGGATGAGCAGATGGTTTTACAGGCTGTTAGGTGCCAGCAGTGTGTTCTCCGTGACTGATTATATCCCTAACCCCCACATACTCCATGCGCTCCGCGGTCCGTCAGTGCCGTGGTTTTGCATCGTTGGACAGCGCACGCCCTGCCCAACTGGACCCGTTTCTTGAATGTGAGTGCAGCCATGATCAGCTGTACACACATCACATGAGAACTGCAAGATCACGCTGGAATAAAGCGAGAGACAAACATGTTGCTTTGTCTTTCTGAGGTCGCTTTGTTGTTCGTTCGAAGCCTGTTTTGACATAATGTTCATAAAATGATGGAAAATACGATTGTGAGTCAGTATATTGTGTTTTATTTTGAAATTGACCCGGCTCTGTGCGTTTCCTTGTCTGACTTCATGTCCGGGTCGTTCTATTCTGTCCAGCTTGATACGTGCATGCAGCATAGGAGGACCGCGGCGCTCGCTGTGGAAACACAATCATTGACTAGAATGGCAGCAAACGGCGGCGTAGTGCGCGGCGCTGACTGACCGCGGCGCGCATGAGGATTTGGAAATTGGGGGCAGAGATGCATCATGACTGTGATTTGTACTTCCACTTTCATTTTCCATGAGCAGGGAGGATTTTATCCATCCATCAACAGAGTACTCTTCAATGATTGGCTGCAGGAAGTGAAAAAGTCAATTCTGCGACAATTGCAAAGCAGTTTTGTTTACTTAGTAACCTACAAGTCAGATAACTTAAACTACCTGTGGAGCTAAATCCATCCTTAGTCACCATCTGCACATAGACGAGAGAGCCGAGATGTCATGTCACTGTAACGAGTAAAATAAAAAAAGCATGTTATTGTGAAAAGTTCTGCTCCAACTCCCCCGATGAAGACAGAAGAGACGACACGACATTCAGCCGGGAGACAATGATGTCAAATCATGAAACAGTTACCAGCAGAACCAGAGATTCAGACTCAAGCGTCTCTCGTCTGTACCTGAAGTTTGTGAGCTCCCAAACTCTGAAAATATTCGACACGATGGTTCCATGTGATAATGATAACAAAGCCAATTATGAACATAACTCCAATTATCACAGCGAGTTTGAGGCATTAACAACGGAACAAGTCTTTACTCGAGTTTCCCCGCTCATCAGCAGTATTAGTATGTGATAATGAGCAAACACTGTGATCCCACATTTCAGTGACAGCCGCACCTTCCCCCACATTTCCACGGATGTCTGTGCGAGTTTGATAATTGGGAGTTTGATGGCTTTTAACACCAACATTTCAGCATGCTGCAGAGAAGTGTTGGAAATGTCTGCTAGCGGTTCCAACAATGCATCTGAATCTTTCACCTCGGAGAGAAAGGCACAAAGGTGGCTGAGGTTGTTGACTTACTCTGAGAAAACTGCACTTCCAGTCGTGTTCACGTGTTCGCTCATACAACCAATCCGCCTTTGTTTCATTTCACTCGGGTAGTTTATTTGGTTAAGCTCTAAATCTTGATGGTTAGTTTGTGAATTATATGCCTTACAGAATCCATGACTTTTGCATACATCCAAATAGCTCGGATAATTAACTCTAACCTGCAATGTCCACATAGTTCCTATATGTTGCATTCCGTCAGCGCTACAGTTTTGCTCCATCCGATGGCGCACTAGGTCTCTGGAGCGTGACACAGCCATGAGCAGCTACACACGGTTCATTCGGTGCCTGATTTGACGTACTGTAGATGGAATATACGATCTGGACTCTTTATACTGTGTCTTATTTTGAAATTGACCGGATGCTCTGTGTGTTTGTCGTTATCTGACTTCCTGTCAGGGTCGATTTCTTTTTCTTTTAAGGTTTATTTTTGGGCCTTTATTGTAGAGATAGAGTCAGAAATCAAAGAGAGAGAGAGAGAGAGAGAGTGGGGTATGACATGCGGAAAAGGAGCCACAGGTCCGATGCAAACCCGGGCCACCCGCTTGGAGGACTTCAGTCTCCATACATGGGGCGTGCACACTAACCAACAACCCTACCGGCGCCCCCGGGTCGTTCTATTCTGTCCAGCTTGACGCGTGCTTGCAGCGGGCTTCATCATAAATAGACTCGGTGCTCTAAAACTCTAATAGCAAGTGATTTGGTGGCCTTAGATTAAATCGATGTTTGTTATTCCTACTGTTTTATGTATTAATTCAATTTCTTACGACCTCCGCTGTAGTCTCTTTGCCCATTCCTGCAGACTTATTAGTATCTATGGTGTTTATTTTTGTAGTTAGCACTTGTTGGTGATCTTGAGGTTTTTAGAGTAATTTTGTGTTTATAGACAGTGGGGCTGTTTTCTTTACACACTCTCCCACCTGACAGCAGAACATCCTGCCCCCTCATAATTGATTCAGTTCTTTTGTTCGTTTGTCCTCTCCTCAGCCATTATTACTTTTATAGCTGTTTTTTACGAGCCTCTCATGGCTACCCACCAATTAAGCTTTGTATCCCATTAAAAGTCCTCACCAGCCGACATAAGTGCTGCGCTGCACAGCATTCAACACCGCGCTGTCCATTGTGTCATTGTTACCACCTCCCTATGAAATATTAACATCTGCTTTCGCTGCTGTGGCGCTTCAGCTCCTGTGTGGTCCACTTAAAAATCTTCCACAAACAGACCCAACACTTCGACCCGCCCGTCAGAGGTTCCGCTGTCTGCAGCTCCGTCACAGGCATCCAGCTGCTCGCATCTTTTACACTGTGGCTGAATTATTCATGACCCAAGCAGCAGAGTGTTTATAGGTACCCTTTGGAGACTAGGACGGAAAATGGGCCGAAAAGATTGCTCCTCATGACACAGTTTTAGTAAAAAGCCATCGATAATCACCGCTATTGCACAAATGTAAGTGTGTGACGCTCATTAATGATGGACACTGTCAGGTCATTAATGCATGATTGAAGCTCTCAAGACAAATGCAACGCCACACGACTTATTTGTTGTCTTTCAGTAAATTGAAAGAAAGTTGTTCACAGGATGTTTCATCTAAATGGTCGGATAGACTCATGACTTAAAATGTACACATGAATGATACGTGGACACCATATTCTGCATCTTCATATCTTTATCCCAAAACACACAAGAAGCCAGAAGTCATGGACGGTTAGGCTTGGGGCTATCAACCCCAACCTGTGAGACAAAATATGCTACAGAAACGTTGACAACAGAAAGACAGACTCAAATCCTGACAGAGGAGGGTCCCTCACGAAGGGGACATGTGACGCTGAGTGATGAAAGCCATGAAGAATGGTCGCAGAAAGAGTCAAACAAAGCAGTGAATAAGAAGACTTTGAGGCTGCTCTGGAGCTTCCAACAGCTCAGCATTTTCACGAGCATGAACGGCATAGTTAACCATTTTCCTATTTAATAAGGAAACACATTTGAAGAGATGCTAACAAAGCCTCCTCCTGGGACCAGGCACAGCGAGCTGGTGGATGTACTATTAAGGCCTGTGAGGACATGCTCATGAATGTCTTCACAGCATGCGTTCTGTCTGGTAGCTAACTAGCTACTAAATGAGAGATCACATCCCAGCTTTGAACGGGAGTTTGACTCTCATTTGATGGATATAATTATCAAGAGATATGTAGATGTTCCAGACCACCACGATGCACTTGATGTGGAATCAAACAACACAACAGTGGGGGGAAGCAGCAAGAACTCTGTTGTCTTTCTTGTTGTTGTTGTTGTTCCAGATCTTGCCAGGAATTCCCCTTTTCCCCCACTGGCAAAATATCTGTGCTGTCTGCCAGAGACGAGCTTCGCCTTAATTCACTTAATAAAACTCTCTTTCAGTTGTCTGCTGATTGTCTGGAGAACGGGGATTAGAAAGTTGCATCCAGGCTTTGTGAATGCATGAATTTGCCAATTTCTGATAAAGGGAATTATTGTAAAATGTATTTCTTCCCTTCTCCGTACCTTTGTTTCCAAAACAATGCAAAGTAATATTCTCCAAATATGTTCCCTGCCAAAATCATTTTAGACAATGACATAATCCTCCTCATACCTATGCAATAGGAAAAAAAAGAGCTAAAATATATCTATTATATTTCTGCTGCAGCCATTGGCTGAGCTAATCCCCTCAGTTGTACAGTCTGTGTACATCATAGTTGAATGGTTTAGTCCTGGCACAGAGCCCAGGAAGTCAGTGGCTCATCTCCACCCGTCTTAGAGAAAGAATGAACACACACGCGCGCGCACACACACACACACCCTCATCCATTCACTTTCACTGCTCATGCACTCACTGATCTCTTCTGCTCTCTCTGCTTTTTCTTTGCATCATGCTCACATACATACACACATTTATCCCCCAGAAAATCCCTACGTCGATGTGGGCACACATCCCTGCTGTACCCCCATGCAGAACTGCTCTCAATAGACCCTGGGTTTATTGTCAGTCACAACAGCAAGCGCAGCCTGGCACATCTTCTGTCCCTGCTGTCACTGAGGCTGATGTCCTGGATAGACCCTTACCTCATCTCCCTTCTCCTCTCTCTTCCTCCCCTATCATTTCTCCCCCTCATCATTCCTGTTTCTCTCTCTGCAGCTCTCCTTGTCCATCTTGCATGGAGCATTCATGCAGTTGGCCTGAAAGATTTGGCTTCTGAGTGTTTCCTTCATGGCAGACTGTATGATGTGAATGGTGTGTGTCTGCATGTGTGTGTTTTTGTTTGTGCAGAGAGTGAAAGGGGAAAGCCAAAAAGCTCCTCTCTGTGAACAGTTTCTGTCAGCAGCAGGGAGATGAGACAGGCTGAGACAGAAAGAACGGACAGAGGGAGTCGAAAGCTCTTTGGGGGGGCAGACAGAAGAGGACAGAGGCGAAGGAGCAAAGGAGGAGGTCCTTTATAGATCCCGACCTGAGGTTTCTCCTCATTATTTCTGAGGCTAACAGTATGCTGTTGTCATAGGAACACTGCAAGCTGATAATGTCATCTAATTCTCCCATCTTCCTGAGTACAACAAAACTTTCAGAGAAACAGGAGGAAGAAGTTGAGTGTGGCATCAGAGTAAAGCACAGAGCAGCACAGCACAGCAGGGCGCCGCACACTTCAATGCACAGTGCTGCTCAGAAGAACGAACCAGTGCCAAGCAGGACAGCACAGCACACTACAGGGATCTGTACAGCCAAACTGTCGCACACGGTGCAGATCTGAAAAGCAAAAGCCATAAGTAGAAGCATATTCAGGACTATTTAAGCCAAAGGGCTATGGATTAAAGAATACAATAATCCGGACACTTCAGTATCAAAACCACGACTGATTTGAAGCTCCTTCTGATGCTTTTCTGCAACAGATCGAGGTCGACTCTTTCTTGCTATCAGATGGCGACCCCTAAAGTGCAAAGTCAGTTCCTTAAAAACATGCTGCCCCCTGTTTGGTGAGGCAAAACGGACACAGTACCAGGTATTATTGCCCGATTCCCTATCTGAGTGTATCCCTGCAGCCATGTTTGAAACTCTGGTTGAAGAGTTTCAGCTCTTTTGACAGCATTTACATGTTCATGGTGACAATGATTGCTTTATTGTTCCTTTACCAAAACCCACGGGTGGATGCTAGAGTGAGGTAGGGGCATGAGACAGAGTCCTAATGTGATTCCCTACAGTCAAAGTTCAAACAAACATCTCTCTCTGCCCTTGTCTTTGTGCATCACTTCTTATTTGCTTCACAAAAAGGACAATAAGTATTGTGATTGGCTGGATAGGTTTTCTATAAATCTGATTTGACCAATGGGTATTCATCTCTCACTGTCTCAGTAAAAAGTGGGGATGACGTAACGTTTCAGTGAAAGTGTGGGTGTCGCAACACCCCCAACACCCGCAGCTGCAACGCGCCTGGGAAGTTAGGACACTTTATCATAACTAAATTCAAACTGAACTTGTTTGAACCGATTCTGGCCTCTGAATGTTAACTCCATGTCAAAGAACAGAGTGGGGAAAGTCCACATTACGTGACATGAACAATGGTTGAATGGTTATGGTATGTATCCACTTAAACGAGAGCAGAAAAACAGGACAGGGATGAAAAGCAGGCATTGATGCTTTTTGTGGATAAAGCAGCTTGCAACCACATAATATAACAAAAAGCATATTCCTATCACTTCATACAGAGGACGTTTTGAAAAATCCCAGCGCTGTAATCACAGATAAGTGTGTTGGTGCAGGCAAAGATGGAAAGCCACTGGCTAATCCGGCTAAGTTATGCACTTCAGGTCTCTTTTTTCAGGGCCAGCCAGTCACCCAGTCATCCACCGAGCCAGTTGGCCAACCAGCCAGCCGGCCCAGAGTGCCCCTGGTGCCACTTAAGAATCATGGGAAAAGAATGTTCTCAGCTCTTTTCTGTCCTGATTATATCAGATGTGGAGGAAATGGAGGGACTCTGGGTAGATGCCAGGCCTGCTGAGCCCGAGGGAGAGGAGGAGGAGGAGGGGTGAGGTGGTGGGCAGGAGGGGGCAGAGTGAGGGGGGTAAGGGGAAGATGAGAGGAAGGAATGGGAATGGGGTGACATGGTGTGCTGAGGACCTTCAGGGACCAAGAGGGTGGAAGGAGAGCAGTGTGATTCATCATGACCATTGAGAGGCCTGATCCCAGGGCCTTGGGAAGGCAGCGGATGGATATAAAGGGGGTGCTTGGTTGTTCCCCAGAGAGGGGCAGATGGTAAATGACATGATTTTTCTTTTAGGCTTGGGGACATGTTGCCCATATCAAGTCCCTCTTGCCCATAACATCCTGCCCAGAGAGAGAGAGAGAGAGAGAGAGGGAGAGGGTGAGGTTGGTGGAGGAAGCTAATGGAAGACGTGACTAATCATAAGATCTATGATAAGAGTAAAGTCAGCAGTAACACTGCCAACATCCTTAAGTGTGTTTTTTATAATGATGCTGTCTCTGCGGCAAAAAGAGCGAGGGCCATTTAAAGCGTGCAGTCATACAGCTTTGATAATTAGCCACCAGTAATGTAATACAACATGGTGTAGCTGAGTGGCCGTGGCATTAGACATGGTGTACTGACTTAAGTAATATCAATATAGAGAATGGATGCTGCAACAATACATTACGCTACTGTCGAGTGGTTTCCTGATTAAATTGCTTCATTCTGCTTTTTGTAAAATGATATCTTTGATCTGACAAGGTCAACACGAATCAATAGATACGACGGTTCCTTTAGGTTTTCTTTAATGCTCAAACAAAAGACCTCCCATTCATTAGTCTGTCACTAAATACTTGAAGGTTTATACTCTATCATGTCTACAGTGAACAAGAGAGGCCCTAAAACCTGACCAGAGGCTGCCAACGTGCAGCTGTGTGGTTCTTTATTCTCTAACTCAAGTGACAACTCTTTCAGTTTACGGATCATGCTTGTTGATGCTTGACATCATCAAATTTTACTTTTTACAAGTTATGATCTATTTTATTTTTGCATCCTTTTGACCTGATCTGCAGCTGAAACGTGTCACAAAGCGGCAACCTCCGGTGTTGAAAAATGAAGCCAATGAGAAAATGCAACACCGTGCAGTTCATAGAGTGTCCACTTGAGGCTGTGCAGAAGTAACAGAAGTCACACAACATTCAAAGAAGCCGTTTTTACAGCATAAATTAACATGTTTACAGCCTGGTTCAAAAAACAAATAGGTCTGATTAGTTATTGTCCTCATGGGCACACACTGTGCATTTTTTAATAACTTCTCAGTTTTGAAGACGTAGCTGGCATGATTGACAGGTGGGCGTGGTGTAACGCTTTGTCAGGAGGCTTAAAACCCGCCTCAGCTCCAGCTCTCAGCCTGTCGTTAGGTTGACTGAAAGTTAGGCTGAGACAGCATTTCCAACATGGCGGCTGCTGCCGATGAGCCTCCAGAGCCCCCTGCAGGAACAGATGGATGACGTCACTCAGGCTCCATTAATATTTAGTCTATGGTTGTCCCCCTTTGTGTTCATTTGAGAAATAAGCTGAGCCTAGCTTATAGCTACCAACAATGATTTCATGGTCAGGACTAAATTGAACTTGGGCCGATAAAATCCAAACAATAACCCTTCATGCTAACACGGCATGGCGGGCGTAATGTTGACATTGCTCATTAGCACTAAACACAAAGGGCTATAACTGATTCAGATGAAAATGGTATCAGGGTTTCAGATATTATCTCCTTAAACTAAGCGTTGTACAAATGTAGATTGAGATATGATGATTGTGCTAGACTAAATGTGAGGTTATGAGACAGGATTTAATCCCAGCATGCATTGGTGTGATGGGTGTTCCACCTTTGACACGTAAACAAACTACCTTTGAAATGATTGTCTGTCGTTATTTTTTAAGAATGACACTCGGTTAAAAGGGAAACTGCATCCAACTAAAACAGGTTCTCTATTTATACTCTATACTGCTGTGTGTGTGTGTGTGTGTGTGTGTGTGTGTGTGTGTGTGTGTGTGTGTGTGTGTGTGGTTGAGAGACTCAGAGTAATGCAGACCATACAAATACCAGGGGGTTCTGCACACCTACAGTATCATGTTTCTGTGATATCCATCTATGTGCTTTGGGAGAACCTAATCCTGTATCTGATAGGCCTGCAGTAATGGCTTGTACCTATGGTTTATAGATAAAGGCTCACTCACCCAATCACTTACTGTTGTCCACATGTTGTGGAAAAAACAAGCAATTTAAAAAGCCTGATGAATAACACGTCTACTGTTTGTAATGAGTCTGTATATGTGGTGGCATATGAAACATTTTCTCAGCTGATCACCATCACACGTTTATCACCGTGATCTCACCTGATTTGGATCAGGGAGTAAAGGAGCACATGTGACAGGATTAAAGTCCTACATTAAAAAAAGAGGGGACCTGCCTGCACAGTCTACCTTACAGTCCTATACGATGTACAGCATACAGTATACGGATTAAAGATTCGGCCGCATAGAGGAACATTCGCAGATTTACGCCAACATGGATTTTCTTTAATTGGGTAAGATGAGACATGTGTTCCTTTCTTCCCTTTCTTTTCCTCACGTTGAAATAAACCAGCGTAAAACTGAGAGTAGAAAAGAAGACATTAAATATAAACCTCAAGTGTTCGATTACCTCCGAGCCTGTTTTAAACAGAAGAAGCTGTGCTTTCCTTTACAGTCGTATATGTCCCTTTAAAACCACTGATGACAGTTATGTTGATTATAGATCAAAAGATGACGGGGGACAGGGGGGCCGTCAGTCTGAACAAAGTCAGCTTTGACCCTGCTCTGATCAGTTTCTTCTGACATCATAAACGTCTTTATTGCCTCATATTTTGTTCTAAACATGCAAATTGTATTTTCTCCTTTATATCTTTGTCTCCCAAAGTCCACACACTCCGTGCGCGCCGCCTTTCACTGCCACTCTAGTCAATCATTGTGTTTCCACAGCGAGCGCCGCGGTCCGTCTCCGGAGCGTGCCAGCAGTGCCGCTACGCTCTGCTGCGTTTCAAATACGCTGCGAGTCTATTTTGAAAGAGTACGCTGCAGACACGCGTCAAACTGGACTGAATATGACAACTTGGACAGGAAGTCAGACAAGGAAACGCACAGAGAGTCCAGTCAATTTAAAAATGAAACACTATTGGGGACTCCTGATCATATCTTCCATCACTTTATCAACATTACGTCAAATCAGGCACCAAATGAACAACAAATTATCCTCAGAAAGACAAAGCAACATGTGGTTTGCGATCCATGTGATCTTGTAGTTCTCCTGTGTTGTGCAGCTGCTCATGGCTGCGCTCGCGAAAAACGACGACGTCTGACAGAGCAAAACCTAGTGCTAACGGACCGAGGCGCGCACAAAGTATGTGGAATTTAGGGGTGAGAACCACTTCAAGTTCGAATTCAAGTTAAATCACAAAGTGTATGGCAGTGGAAGTTTTTGCTTCCTTTTGTGTTTTTAAGCTAAACTCCCATATTGATTTGCGTGCGTGCGCGTGCGTGCGTCTGCCTCTTCAGCTCTTTATTGACTGGATTCTTTCTCAGGACTTCAGACTGGGCCTCTTCACAAACTTACACAGTCAGAGCTCAAAGACCATTGAATTTCAGTTTTCTCCATTTTCCCACTCTCTGTCCTATACATCACTTTTGTTCATAATCCAGTGTGGGCTATTGATTCGCTCAGGGGAGTGGGCTGTAGGCTTGACCCATGAACACACAGATTGAAGGTCAAATCCAGCTTCACAGTGTTGATCTAAGGTTTTTTGCTCAGCAGAGATGGAGTTTGCCAAAATATGAGATTATCTCTGCTCTCCTACTCATCACACATTAGTCATTGAAGCTAATCCAGTATTTCACGCTTTAAGTGTGTCATTATATCTGTCACACGCTCACACATGTATCCTTTAGCTCTGAATGTAGAAAACTGTGTCAGGAGTTTTGAGTGATGTCACTAATCACCCCATAAAAACAGCTCGATTATTGGTTCTTTTTACAGCAGAGAGCTATGGTTTCTGTTTTTCTGGAGTCATCCAGTTGTACTGTACATTCATTAATAGTGGCATTATTATGATAAATTGTCCTCTGCACAATCCTGTTTACAGGACAATTTATCAAAATTAAATCCATAATAACCACAGAAACATTTTCTTCTCCTTTTCAAAAAGTCAAAATAAGTCTCAGAGCTCCCTAAACATGTGTGTGAAGTGTCTTGTTCTAACTCCACTCTGATCCTGTATTTGATCATGCCTATAAACCCCTCTATTTCAGCCCTGCTCAGAACAGGCTGTTTCTGTGTCTGTAGCTTTAAATGTAAATGAGCTGTGTCTGACCACGCCCCTCTCTGGAAGGACTTGGGTGGCTCGGGCTTTCTCGCTCCATGCCCTATTGTTTACGGTGAGAAGGCAGACTCAGAGGGCAGAACAAACACCTAGCTGTGGGAGTGTCACCCACCTGGGGGAGGGGTTACTGCCCTTTGTGATGTCATGAAGGGAAAATCTCCAAACGGCCTGTTTGAGCACACATTTTCTGAAAAGTGGAGCAGGCAAAAGATGGAGAGGATGGACTTTTCTCATCATTGGGGGGTTTGTAGACAGACTAGGGACACATATTAGAGTTAGAGGAACATGGTGAAGTGTATATTGCAGAATATGTGACCTTTAAGATTATTCAGATTTAAGGGAAAACAAGCAATTGATAGTGGTTCAAAAAATGACATCAAATTAGAAAAAAATTAATTAAATGCACACAAAGAAAAGTAAATTATTCTACAATTAAAACTACTAAATGTTCAATTTGAAATAACTATTGAGGAGTTAAGTTACATGAACTAACTTGATATTTGTTTTGGATCAGTATGTTTGTGTGTTTCTATTCCAAAACGTAAAGTTGGAGTCAGTGGAAATGTTCATTGCAGCTCGTAAACACAACATTCAAACTGGGCCCCTCCTCCTGGGCTCATCGCCCCCAGAAGCTCACCCTCACTGCAGGACGTAGTGTGTACGTTTACTGCTTGTACCTACACTGCAAGCTAACGCACGCTAGCACAAGCTAACTGCAGTGTTTGTCACCTGCCTGTCCAACAGGAAGCAGACCAACTCCACGTCCACGGGTAAAAGCCAACACAAGGTTCACCCTCGTTTTAGAACGAGCTTTATCCGCTTGGTGTTTCAACCTCACTGTGATTATATTTTCTCTTCTTTGCTGCTTCATCCTCGTCCGCCATATTTGCTTGTTTGAATCCCGTCAGATCCCTGAATTGTATCCACTACTAAACTCTCCTGCTGCGCTCTCATTGGCTGGAGGAAACACACCAGCTCCCCGCTCAGAAACGTTCCGAGTCAACCAAAACAAAGCAGAACAGTAAAGTCCAGTCAGAGGACAGAGTCTCTGCAGAAATACTTTTTAAAGAGATGTATCAATAAAGCACATGTTGGAGACAGGGAAACAGGGATGTGCTAACACACAACGATTCTCTGTATTCATGTCTTTCCAACAGAACATGTTTTTGTACTTCAGACACAGCGAGAGACAGACCTTCATGCTTTTGCGGTCGTGCTTGGTTAACGTGTAATTAAGTGTGTTTTGATTGTACACCTTTCCATTGACTGTGTTGTGTGCGTGTGCGGGCAGGAGTGGAGCTGGTGGGGACACATCATTATCATCAGCAGCTAATTGAGGAGATATCACAGCTGTGTAAATTACACCTGACCTTTGTGTTCACACATACATGAGGCTGCCTGCACAGCCTCTTCTTGTGTGGCTTACTTTCCTATTTGTGTGTGAGAGAGAGTGTGTGTCCTTTTTACTCCGAGGGGTGTGAAGAAGCAAGTACATAAAGTGTGCAAAACAAAGTGCTGTTTTTGAAAGCGTCAAAGGCCAGTGTCTAAAATGTGCAGACGTTTGATTTGACTGGGTTTTTTAAACAAAATCTTCAGCTTTCAACAGGAAGGGAACAATTTATGAGTTTGTTTTTGTCGTAACAGCGTGAAAATCAACACGTTTCTCCTTTGAGCTGTGATTTATTATTCAGACTGACTAAAGATTGTATAAGTTATAGCAAAATATCAAAACACTTTTTCATGTTTCACAACGTTTTTCGTTTAGCTAGCTGTGTTTATTTGACTAAAGGTACCATAATTATAAGGGTCACGTCAGACCACAATTACTCGCTGAAAAATAATTTGCTAATTTGGGTTAATAGTTGTTCATTGAGACGTTGCTGACATTCTGTGTTCTTGTTAGGATGGTTTTCTAACTGCTCTGCCTGGGGAGCTAATATGGGGAGGAATGTGTTCGCAGGATTGGGAATAGCTAAAGTCAGAAGCAGCTTGTAAACACAACATTCAAACTACCGCACGCTAGCACAAGCTAACCGCCGGTGTTTGCTAACCTGCCTGCAGACCAACTCCACGTCCACGGGTAAAAGCCAACACAAGGTTCACCCTCGTTTTAGAACGAGCTTTATCCGCTTGGCATTTCGCCTCGCTGTGATTATATTTTCTCTTCTTTGCCGCTACATCCACGTCCGTCATATTCGCCTTTTTGAATCGCATCCAATCGCTGAATTGTATCCTCTCCTAAAATCAACTGTGCGCTGTCATTGGCTGGAGGAAACATACCAGTTCCCCCCCCAGAACGTGCCGAGTCAACCAAAACAAACTAAATACAAAAATCCAGTCAGAGGACAGGGTCTTTGCAGACACAGTCACCACCTCACATGTATGGAGGCCCAGAAGTGAGGCTTGAGCTGCTTTACTTTAAGTCTTTTTTTTTTTCATGAAAAAGCTACTGACCCCCGTTCTCCCCACGGTTATGGTTGCATACTGTAGGGTCTGGTTTTACCTCACAAGCTGCAGGAGCTAAATAAATTGCCATGCTTCTTCCCTCTGTAAGCCCGCTGCTGGGGCAAAAATACGCTCAATGTCTTTCGCACCGACCCCCATGACCATCACAACCACCACAGCGATCCTTCCAAAGTCGCTCAGACAGCTCGGTGAAGTGGCATCACGGCGGAGTCACAGGTTTAGACACCGTGTTGAGTCCTGCTGCAGCATACAGTATGTGTGTTATTTTTCATGTGTGCAAACATGTGAGCAGGATCTAAACACCAGCAGCGGGATTGAAGAGGCCCGTTCACCCCCAGAGGACTCAGAGCCTCATCACATCTATGACTGATCCCTCTGTCCCCTCATTCTCCTCTTTATTTCATCATTCATTCTAATCTCCTCTTCTCATCCGGGTATCTTAATCTTACATTTTTATTTCCTCATTTTTTATCATGTCATGTCTGGTCCTCTCCTCCTCTCTGTTGTGCTAATCTTTGTTTCTGCGTATCGTCTCTCATCTCTGTCCTCCCTTCCCTCAGTTTTACAGCTCTGCTTTCATACTCTTATCATATCCCCTTTTTATTTTCCTCTCTTTTATTCCCAGTATCAGCACTATCTCTCCCTCTCTTTACATCTAATGTCACACAGAGGGAAAGATAAGGGAGGCTGAGATGATTCATGTCTGATACAACTTCTCCATTGAGCCCCATTGATTTCCAGCTTAGTGAAATGTCCTGGACGTGCGATAGTAATCAAATCATACATCACAGGGGGCTGAAATGTCACTTTGGGGGGATATGACAGATCTACTGTGCCCCACACTGCTATCTCTCTCCACAGCATTAGGATGGAAAATAAATAAGTAATACATTTGCTCTGTAACCTTCACTTTTGCATCACTCCTCCAACATGAAAACGTGTTTACAGGAAGTCTGCCTCCGACTGAAGGATTTACAGGCGAACTAGAAATTTCTAGTTTGAACTTTCAGGCAAAAAGTCCCTGCATGTTTGAGGTATTTCAGACCACTCATGTTGTATCGTAATTATTAAATGATGTAAATATTTATTGCAGCAGAACGTAGTTTGTGTTTGGCGTCTAGGCTCTAACCTCATCACTCCTCGCAGTTTTAATTTACATGCAGAAATTTGAGGAGTGATGGGATGATATAAAACCCCCCACTCGGAGCCTACAGGTGGATGCTGGGGAGGTGTGGGGGGGGGGGGGGGGGGGGGGGGGGGGGGGGGGGGGGGGGGGGGGGGGAGTGCAGTACTGCTGCAGGTCAGAGCTGGCGATGACAGAGCAGAGGGAAATGTTGCAGCTTAAATAGACCGCCTTTTAAAGGAGGTGATGTCGGGTGATTGTTAGGAATGATGCGATGAGCACTAAACACGAGATGAGAATGTCAAGTTTGAAATCCGTGCAGCTCGAGTTGACTTCCCCGAACGAGCTAACAGGCGTCACCTCATTCATGTAATTATCTACATATATATTTTTTGAGCTCTAAAAAGCCTTCAAGTTCCAGAGATGACACTGTGCTACTTTAGGAGGACAAAGGGCGGGGTACACACTACAGGATAATCAGGACGGTTCGGGGCCTGTTTCCCTTTTTACGACAATCCAAAGGAAAGTCTGGATGTTTTAAAGGTTCTGATCTTGTCAGGTTTTCCTCTGCTGTGAGGTGTCTTAAGAGTGATCCAAGCTGCTTCGAAGGCTGTTGGCGCGCCATTACCAGGGAATATTTAACATTGAGTTTAGTGTCTTAATCATGAGTTCTGATTGCTTCTAAAAGCGTGAAGCTGATTTAGTAAAAAGTGGTCTCATTTAGAGTCAAATACACAACAAAGCAGGTTGTGGCTTTCTGTGATTGACATGTCACTATTATGTTAAACATCAACAAGGTCAGGGATGCAGGAAAGTGAATAGACCACTTAATTATGGTCACTGCTGGCTCCAAAAATCCAAGATGGCGACAGCAAAAATGCCTGATTTGAGTATATCCCTAAATGGAAGGGTGATATCATGGTGGCTTTGTTCTTTTGATGTATAAAGGTATAACAACCAACGACAAAACCCATGTTTCATTACAAGGCTGACTAACTAAATACAACACATGCATACCTTAGTACTGTCGGCCTGTATTTAACTGAGCCGCCATCACTTTGCCTCAGTGAGGAGGAGAGGATTTGTCAGAGTAACTTCCAGCACAAGGGGAAAACATGTCAAAAAGAAAAGAATAAATCAAACTGTTTGTGTCGGAGGTTTTGGCTCAGGTGCTGAATGACGGAGGGAACTGACCGCCCTGCAATCAGCCGGGACAAAGAAATGCTCTCACACACAGAAAGATCAACAAACCAGCGGAAAAGAGACGATTAGTATGTTCAAGTGATTTAATGAGAAATGATTTTTCTGTCTTTCTCTCACACACACACACACGCGCGCACACACTTGCACAGTGTATGGAGATGAGGTAAGCCTTGCACTCTCATTTAGAAGGAGCAAAGGTGATAATTAAAGTCACAACCTTGGCTCTGGCTGCATCTGTGGTGTGTTTGTGCATGTGTGTTTAAATGTATGTGTGGGGCTGTTGGACAGTGGTAGAGTCGGTCGTCTCTCAACCGGAAGGTCGAGGGTTTCATCCCCAGCTCCTGCAGCAACATGTCCCTCCTTTCCCACCCCTCCCTTACTGCCGAATTCCACATAGTCCATGTTCATAGCAACGTTTAAGCACCACACAAGGTGTATATAAAAACTGCATCATGAGAAACATGTATCTAGAGTTAAACACATCATTCATAAACAAACAAGTACTATTACATCTCAGATTAATAAACATCAACGCCTCCTCGTGCGGTTCTGCTGACTTGGAGATTCAGTCAGGTCGACTCCCAGCAGACACGCTGAAACACAAACACACACCGACAAGAGAGAAAATAAAAGCAGAGAGAAAGAAACAAGCAGTCTTCTCCTTCCCACCAAAGAAAAATACATGCACCCAGCCGCAATTGTGGGGTCTGCGCTGCAGTCTGTATATTATTGGCGTCCATTAAAACAATCATGTCGGTAGAAGAATGTGCCCGGCAATTTAGGATGATCCAGCGGACGGGTAATGACCCATATGTCCGACACATGGGACACCCCACTAACCACCTCATGGGCTGAGACAGACCTGATGAGTGTGTGCAGTTCCCTTTGGGTGTACATCTGTCGGTGTGTGTGTGTGTGTCGCATAGAAATGTCTTCCCAAGCAAAAAGGAGGACAGACCAACAGAGTGGAAGAGGAGTGAGTCAGCAAAAACACAGAAAAGTCATTTCCACGTACTTTTCCCGTTTGATGCGTCATATACATACGGTATAAGGAGTGCTTTAAAGACAGAGAAACCACAGAGGATTACATGTGGAGTTCTTTCTGTAGCCATGATGGCCTCTGATTTTTTTTTTTTATAGTGGACAGCCTTACACCTGAATTCCACCAGATTCATGTTCGGTCCGTCTCCGCAGTCACGAGCCCTCTGCAGCAGATACACAAGGCTCCTGATGCCGGAGCACGACGCATCAATTAAGACACTGAAAAAACATTAAAACATCCGGTTACTCCGTTTTGACGGTTCAGAACTAAGACCTTTTGTGTGTTGGTTGATACGTTTATAAGGCTTTTTATATGGTTTTATAACAACATACATTGTATTATCTTGCGATGAAATCTACGGCGGGAACTGTAGTCTCGGCACTCCACCTGTCCGGCCGTGCTGCGCTCTGAGAAGGCATCCTGTGGGTGTTGACGGACGAGGGAGCACGGAGCCGTAATGGAGCGGAGCAGACACGCAATGCATACGTATCTGGTGGAAGTTCTGTTTTTAATAATAAATGTACTGAGAAAGCTCAGGTGAGAAATAATAAAAAGCTGTTTGCAAGTCTGTATGCATGCTTTACAACTCCTAGCCCACAGTTTGCAAATCCCTACCCACGGTTTTCTAATCTGTGTTCACAGATTTGCAATCAGTTCAGACAGTTTCCTGTGCACAGTTTATTGTACGCATGGATTTGCAATCACTGCACACAGGTTGCAGTTTAGAAAAACCATGCCCACACTTCCAAATCTGTTGGCACGGATTATAATCACAATACAACAATTCAAATTTAAACAATGTGACCTCAGTGATGGTGATGTTTGTGGTATAAAACACACTTATACAAAGAACAATGTACAGAATGAAGTACATGACATTTAATCAAATAGAACAAGCACTTACACGAGTAAAGGCCTTGTTTGTGATGTTTCTTTACATTAGGACAGCAGTGAAGGAGAGCGACCCTCCTCACACCGAGGAAAAAGGCCGAAGGGAAATGGAGAGGCGAATGTAAAAGACAGGGAGTGCAGGAGAACATAGCAGAAAAATAAAAACCTTTTAGGATTAGTTTCCAGTTTACAGCCGTTATCAAGCTATCAGAGAAAAACAGCTTACGGTGAGGGAACAGTGAGAGGTTGTTTGCTGAAGCGGATTACAGCACTAAAAGGATCAGAAGCAAAGCAGCAGTACCAGTTCAGGTGCAGTTACAGGGTTAGCAGGAGGCTGGAGTTTGGGTGAAATGATACCATGGAGGATGCTCAAGCTAGAAAAAACATAAACTGTGAACCTGTTTATCTACTCACCCATCCCTCCATCGTGTAGTCATCACTTATTTTTGGTATTGGGGATGAAAAAGCTGGGTACACCTAAGTGGTGTCATCAGTAAGCATGCAAAAAAACATCCATTATTGCACATGCCTGATTCGATGACAAATTTGTAAGTACACTCACATTTTTTAGTTTCCTTCCAATTTGTGTTTTCAACATGCAGCACAGGCGACTGGTTTTTAAAATATATAACAGACACAGGAGGGACGGGGGGGCCTTGGTAGAGAGCATTTGTTTTGATCTGAAACTCTGCTCTGAAAGTCGCATTGTAAGCCTTTAAAGGAAGAATGTGCGCCTTTTTGATCCAGTAGATGTCGCCCTTGAGCACCAGCATGAAACCAAAACAAACTGCTGTTTGTCCACACCTCCGCTCTCCTCCAGCGACACACCTCCAGCCCCTCTCCCCTCGCGTTTGCACAAAGGAGTTATCAAATTTGAACGCACATTAATTAAGCGCTAAGCAAGCGGTGGACTAAATTGTCCTTGTCTAGAGCTGCATTGTTGTGTTAGCAGGCTAATGTTAGCGCTCTTTAGTTAGCTCGTAGCTTCACATTGCATGTAAATTTACACAGAATGAGCGTGATCTAAAAACTCTTACGTGACATCCAAATAATCAGTGAGTATGTTCTTCTTCTTCTCTCTAGTCCTTGACTAAAACAGCTTTTATACACAAGGGGAGGAGCCGGCCGTCCCGTCCATGTAAACATGGCTCTGACAACAACACAGCCAGCGGGACTCGAACTTCTGCCTCATTGTAGACAGTCATGACTCAGAGAGACATTTACACAGGGGACACTGGATTTCTGCTGTATTTATGAGTAAAATGTCTCACATTTTTCCTTTAAGATTTCTGTCTGTTGTCCACATACAATCAATAAATCATGTTCCTTACCAGCTTTGTTTACAGATCTAACCACTGAGCAGACAATGTGTGTGTACTGTGTTACTGAAATACAGAAACACGGTGCCCAGGGAGACTAAAGCTTAGGCTGAACGATCACGTCAGGACAGCTCAGGATGACAGCGTCTAATAAAAGATTGAAACTCCCAAAGAGTCTGAACCACAGAGATAGTGCAGCGACATGAAACCTGGGCTGCAGGCAAAACACTATTCAGTTATAGCATCTGTCCAAACACACCGACACAGGCAGGTACACTAAAGTTAGTAGATATCCCTGAAGGCAAATGGAGCCCCTCGCAGCTTATCTGTACAGCAGAGATGTCTCTGCCTCCAGTCTCGTCGTCTTAAATATCTCCACTGGCCAACCAACGGATTTTCTGACCTTTTTTTTCTCTGGCAGAAGCAGCTTTTCTTTTGATCTGTCTTTGAAGACAAAGTCTCCTCCTGGTGACATCTACATTAAAGTTTCTGGGATAAAAGAGAAAAGGTGACATTTGAGAAAATACTTATTACAGCTCAGCAGGGACTGTGGTTATTCCCAAAGTGTGACATGAAAAGAAAAGTGCAGTTACTCATTCTCTAGTGTCTGTTACAGTCCAACACTGAGCTATATGCTGCAGCACCGTCTCGTCCTGTTATTCTACAAAGCTGAATAACCTTGGCCGTTGTGGTTGTGGTGTGTTTTAGGGAGGCTGTAAAGAAAGTCCGAGCTGCGGTTAATAGTGAGCTATCACTTTAATCCATTAGGACTGCGAGGGTTATTGGAAATTGGGTCTGCAGATTCGATTTTATATGATCAACATTAAAGCCCCGTCACCCACCAATGGCGTGTTTCCTACACTCATTTCTCACAATATTGCCCCCGCAGCTCGGCTGTGCCCGCCCAACCAAAAAATGAGCTAAATGGCTGAAAGTATTTGCTTCCCCTTGGAAATCCTGCTCCGTGTCTGTATGCTTGATGTGTGTGTGTATGCATGTGTGTGTGTGTGTGTTCACCCTGGTGATAATAAGTCCAGCAAGGGGAGTTACACGCGTGAGATGCTAATGCCATGTGACTGTGCCAAGCTCTTACAGGGCAGCATGAGGGGCAGTAAAACGGTGGCTGAGAAGTTATGGTGCAGAGTTTACGGCATGACAGACATTACTCATTCTTCCCCTTCTCTTTGCCTTTCTTCTCACCAAACGTTCCTGACATTGAAAAATTATTTTAAATGATTTTTGGCAGTCATTGCCTTCAGCTGTTTACAAAGGGATAAATATAACTGGCTGCTGAATTTGACTTTTATGACCTTAAACTGCTGACACGGTTGGATCTGCAGCCATGCCGTGACCTCTGTCTTCATACAGTATTCATAGTAAATTTATGTTTTGTGTGTTTGATTAACTTGGCTGAATTAGCTGTTTGTTTACAACCTTCCAGTGCTTAAACACTTTACTTGTGTTGCCAAATTGGAGCATTTTCAGCATGCAGCTCTCAGCTAATACACTGAGACTGCAGTGTCATCCTGATCAATAGAAGTGATGTTCAGTTTTATGAGAACAAAGGCCAAGTTTGAGTAAATCAAAGTGTTCTTTTAGCCTCACTTACTAGTTGTTTGATTATTTTCTGACACATTTATTGAATTAAAAGGACTATGTGACTGTCAGAAAGCTCACTTCCAGGGCTTTCACACTTGCAGAAAACTCCTGAAAGACTCCTGATATTTGCCGGAGGAGCTGCAAGTGTGAATGCAGACAATTACACCTGGAGTTTCTCCTGCCAGCCTCCTAGTATTTTTTCCACAGCAAGTCTGAGTGGGCTGATGTGAGAATGCAGCAGGATATTCTCCGGAGAATTCAGCTCAAGCCAATGGGAGGGGGGAGTTGCATTTAAATCCTGTGACTGGAGTCAGTGCATTGACTGTCTGCCCACGACCGCCACGATCTCCGTGCACGTAATGAACCTGCTGCATGATGTTTTCTGTTCGTCAGTATGTTCTCCACTATTTTGTTGACATTATGATTCCGTTGAACTACACGTAGCATTGATATAAAGGCAAATATTCTCATTATAGCGACGTATAGCGGACTCTGTTGCTTTGTCCGTTACTTCAGCGTCTTTTTTTTTTACGTCACTTCTTACCACAGGAGACTCCCCACCCCCCCCTCCCGTCTGACAGGGATAGTCTCCCACTGTGAGGAGCATATATGGTCAGGTCAGGAGAATACCTCCTGAAATTATCTAGATATTTTTCAGGAGTGTATATGTGAAGACAGCTTTCTAGTTACAAAGGATTACATACCTTTACCTCTACGTAGCATTTTAGCTTTTTAAGATCACTAATTTGGTTTTCAGACACACAACGTCACACTTCATGTTGCTTTTACTTAAAGAGCTTTAAAATGCTCAAGGTTTGACTTTGTACCCGTGGAATTTGAGCATCTCAAAGTTAAGTGGCTCAGAGGTCGAGTGATTCATATGTTTGTCAGAAGATTAGCAGTATGTTCCTCCAGTTCCAGTTCTGCACAGATGATGTTAAAACAGAGCTTTTCAGAGTTTACTTTGCTCTGCTCTATACTGCTCACTTTTGGTGCAATTAGAGTAAAGCCGAAATTAAAAATCTAGGTGGCTTATACTTCAAACTTGTCGCAATATAGTTGAAAGATATCTCTGCAATATGAGCAGACAACTTTTTGTTTCTTGTCAAACTTCCATCTTGATTCTTTGTAACACGAAATTTGTCGTTTAGCAAACCGAGATTTGTCCCCTCAGTCGTCGTATTGTCCATGTTTGACAAGTAGTTTCTGTGCTGAAACTACGGGAGGCGGTTTGGATCACACATGGTCATGTGATTGATTTGGGATTGTTATGATATTAGTCATCGCATTTAAAGAAGTCATCCAGATTGTAAATCATTTACAGAAATAAAATTGCACATTTTATTGGAGTTTTTGTAGGAGCAGTTATATGTGTATCTCTGTGCGTGTGTGTGTGAGAAAGTTTCAGGGCATGAAGGGGGATAAAGGCCAGGTAGACATAACCAGTCTGGTCAGCTGTGTGCGTGCGTGTGTGTGTGCGTGTGTGTGTGTTTGTGAGGGGGCGTCTGGCCCGTATGAGGTCAGTGTCAGCACGGTGTCACATGCCTGCAGGGGGCAGAGGAAAGGTCAGACATGCAGGGAGCCCCGCTGCTTCAAGCTAGCTGACCCACGTATGTACGCCCACACACACACACACACACACACGCACACACACACACACACACACACACACACACACACACACACACACACACACACACACACACACACTGCCTTTGTTTGTGTCATTATTTCCACCTTACTAAGGTTATATATCTCATCCTATGACCTCAGTCTTGACCTTTAGGCCTGACACTAAACTAGTATTAATCAACCCAAAGACTCCATCTGAACCTTCTGATTGCTACATACACAGACATACAGTGATTGTTCACATTGTTGTTCTGTTGAACCCACATTGGAGGCCTTGCTGGGTTTGTAGGTGGTTATTAACAACAATAAGAATGTTACAATTGCATGTAGCAGATGCTTTTGGGAAGGGAAGAACGTGAGTAAGCCCCACAAACAGCTTCAGTGTGATCAGACACAGGTTGCACAGAGGCAATGCATGAGGTGAGTGATTAAGAACAACACTTAAAATGGTCTTAAGTGTGTTTTGTATTTTGTGTGAATCTATTGCAACAATGCATCAACAGAGAAGGGATTTTTCTCAAGACTACCTCATTCTGCACCTCGCTCGTGTATGTGTTAATAAGTTTACTTCCTGTTCAGCACCTGTACTTCCTGTTCTTTTCTGTCTCTTTCAACTCCTGCAGAGTTGAGCACGAACATCCCTGCTACAAGTGTCGAACACATTCGAGCTAAAACAGTCAGTTTCTACAGTATTGTGGTTGTGTTGTTTTTATTCTTCAATGCTGAACAAAAAAAAAAAAAAACATTCATTAAAGAACTTTCAGGACAAACTCTGATTAAAAGAGATATTTGCTTATAAAGTTGAGCATGAACATCAACATTAAACTCAGCCTGTTTGCTATCAAATAATCGCCTAAGCCTCAGTACAAAGCAAAAACCTCCCCAATTCCCTGATGCAACCTATCGTCATTTCCCCCCTTCCCGTTCTAACTTCCCCAACGCAATTACAGAGCAACATGAGATCAATTCAGCTGGAGAATGGAGTTTATGTTTCCGGTGTCTCGGGCCCCTCACTATCTGAAGATACACGTTCCAATATGTTTCTTTGTGCCTGAAGATAATTCAATCATCTTCACTTCCAGTTACTCTCAGGGCAAAGAAGCAGACGCCGTCAGGTCCCCTCTGACTCCACTAACTCGATAGAAATGTGATTGTGGTTTTTCTGCTGTGGCACCGACTGCAAACAGTGAACACACACACACACACACACACAAATAAACACAGGCTCACAGTCAAAGAGATTATGAAGTATTTTTTTGTTCATGTCTGTGTGTCCTTTGTCCCTCGGGGTGGTTCTCCGATCAGATCTGAATCACAGCGGCCGTGTGCCTTTTGTTGCAATGTCTGCTGCCACCTTACTCAGAGGAATAACCGATGAGTTATGACCATAGACTGTATAAATAATGGACACCACGACATTACCCACTGGTTTTTATTATGCTAGCCTATATTGAAACCCTGATGGAGTCCACCATGTCGGTTTTCTGCAACCAGAGAAGAAAATGTTCAAATGAGAAGGTGTCATGATTTAGTCTTATTTGGTTTTGTATATTTTCAGTGTTTAGATTTTCTTGTGTTAGTTCTCATTCTTCCCTGGTGTTGCTTGTTTCCCTTGTGTGTTTCTTTATCTTAATGTTTCCTACTTTAGTGTTTTTATTTTGTAATTTCATATACTTGTGTTTCTTGGTACTACTGTGCATTGTTGTTGTTATATTGAGTTCTCTGTGTCTTTGGTGTTTCCAGTTGGTAGTTTCTTTTTCCCTCTGTGAATCTTGTCTTTAGTCTTTCCCTCCAGTTTTGATTGCCCTTATTGTCTTCACCTGTGTTGTTTGTCTCACCTGTGTTTGTTTGCCTGTGTATTTAGTCTCAGGCTGTTTTCGAAACCACGTACTACATACTACTATGGAAATCAGTATGCAGTATATACTGCATACCAGTCGTCATGTCATGATTTGGTCTTTGTTTAGTTTGTATTTTGGAGTTTAGTTTAGTTTTCTTGTTTTAGTTCTACTTTCCCCTAGTGTTGCTTGTTTCCCTGTGTATTTTATGTTTCCTAGTGTTAATTGTTTAGTCTTTAGTGTTTCCTGTTTTATTTTGTAATTTCTTGTTCTTGTTTCTCTGTGTTCCATGGTTCTTGATTTACTTTGTAGTTGTCCTCAGTGTTTCTTGTCTTGTGTTAATTCTTGTCTGTGTGTTCCCTCTTGCCTTGATTGCCCTGATTGTACTCACCTGTGTTTTGTTTGTTTCACCTGTCTAACTAGTCTCACCTGTGTTGATTACCCCTGTGTCTATTTAGTCTCTGTGTTTCTTCCCCTCTGTGTCGGTTCATTGTCGTTTATTGTCTGTGAGATGTTGGATGTCGTTTGTCTCCCTGTGATTCCTCGTGGCTACCCTTTTTGGATTGATTTTTGTGTAGTAAGTTTTGTTTGGCCTTGCCTTTTTTTAGTTTAAATAAATCTTTTTGTTATTATCTGCAATTGGGTCCTCCACCTCCTCATTCTCATCGTGACACGTCAGTTATTTTGCAGTATGCTTGGCTCGGTTAAACTGGTTTCCGGTCCTGGAATGCAGAAGTAAACAACGCGAGGTAGACTGGTCCGATGCATACTGTCAATTTTTCCTGATAGTATGTGGTTTCGAAAACAGCCTATGTGTTCCTTCCCTCATGTTGTCAGTTCATTGTTGGATGTCGGACTGTTGGTTGTCAGATTTTCCCCATCTCAGTCGTCCTTGTGATTCCTCGTGGCTCCTGGTGTTTTTTACCTTTTGTGGATTTTTCAATTTGGACATTTTTCAAGTAAGCTTTGTTTTGCCTTTTTGTTAAAATAAATATTTTTTGGTTTCTGCACATGGGTCCTGCATGACAGAAGGTGACCATGGAAAAGACTGAACCGTTAGCAAATGACAAGTTATTAAAGCTATATCGAGTTTATGCCTGCAGCTAAAAGAATAGCTAGTTCATGATAATGTGGCGGATAAATTAACTCGATGCTAGTGGGGGCGGCAGTAGCTCAGTCTGTAGGGACTTGGGACACTGGAGCAAAGCATGGAAATTGGTGTGGTTGCTGGAGAGATGCCAGGTCACTTTCCATATAATGCCTAGGTGCCCTCAAGCAAGGCACCGAACACCAACCAGCTCGCGCGCTCCTTGTGTAGCAACCACGTTCTAACGTCTCTCTATTAATGCATGTCCACAGGTCATGTTTGTGCATGTGTGTACTTTGGGCCTATGTGTGAGAAGCATGTCTCTCTATAACCTGAGTGTAAACCAGAATTTCCCCTCAGGGATTAATAAAGAATCCCATGAACTGAGGTTGTATATGTTCTGGAAGCTAATTGGAGTTGTATATTTATTAGGGGCGGAAGAGTTTGACAATAAGCTAGCAACAATTGTGCAACTTTCAACAATGTTCTCCTCATCATCACCGTCTTCTCTGCAGGGAAGCTGCAATGACCCTGAATCCAATGCAAGGCTTACTACAAATAAATTAATATATGACAAGAGTAAACTCTTTTATTACCAGGCTGTGAACGGTGTGTTGAATTCTCCTGTAAAGCTGAGTCTTTTAACACTGGACTTAATGAGGATTTACTTGTTTTTGGAGCCAGGCTCAAGAGGCCACTCAACGAACTGCAGTTTTTGCCTCCCTCTTTGAATTAATTTGCAGCTTGGTTTTGACCTTTTCAACCACCGTCTCCTTCCTCTTATAAAATCCACCCTCTTGTGTATTTATTTGTCTGGCTTGCATCGCCTCCAGGTGCAATTGACTATCATCAATTTGTCAACCCTAAAACACAGACTGCACATCCATGAGCTGTTATGCTAATGCCTTGCGTTAAATATGGGGACGAGGCGAGCTGTGGGCTGGAAGGCGGAGGAAATTATATACATTTAAACAGAGGTTTGGCATGTGTTAAAGCCAGCAGCTGCTCCCTGTGTGACAGGCTGCATTTAAGGCCGGAGATCTGGCCACTCAATAGAAGATATAGCCTCACTTTCGCTGTGAACCGGGATGAGCGGTCGAGGAGGCTAAGAAAGAGCGCAACACCAAAGAACCAGAAGCGATGGATTCCCTTCCGCTTTGCAAGCGAGCCATGGCCTATTGTCCAACTCTGAGGCGTGCTCTGACAGCTTTTGGTCTTGGAATCAAACCAGAGGTCTCCAACTTTGTTTACTAAGGGGTCAGAGCTGCAGACGCACAGTGTTGAAGTTAAAAGCTAAACTGGGTTGCTTCAGTGCAAAGTGTTTTTCCAGCGAGGCCCTTCAGGCCATTGTTCAAACTGCCAAAAAGTTAAACCTCTCATCCACATTTCTCCTCCCACTCCTTTCCTCTTTCTCTCTCCTCCTGCACATCCTTCCTCACTTTGTTTTTAGCGTGTTTGGGCGTAGTCATTTATCAGACAGTTCTGACAGACAGTAGGCTGAACACTGCAGGATGTGGGATCTGTGGAGGAGAGTGGTGATGGATTCAGAGCCAGATATTTCTATGCTTCAAGAAGGAAACATTTCAAGATAGAAAAAAGAAAGATAACACAACAACTCTTAAAGGTCCAGAGTGTAAGAATGGGGGATTTATTGGCAGACATGGAACGCCATTTTCACAAGTATTCAGTAGTTCAAATCCGTGCTAGTTACCCTCAAATAACAAAAACTTTCTAGCTGTTCTCTTCTGAAAGATGCAGCCCACTGAATATTAGCAGACGTGTTTTACTTCCTGACCACAGCTGTGAGTTCTTGCACTCCCAGTAAACATTATAATGTGATGACATATTTTTCTCGGCTCAGAGGAGGTTTAAAAATTAGAATAAAACTTGAATCAAACATCCAAAAAGGAGAGTTTTAAAAGAACTCTTGTCATTTCAGGCGTCTTATGGACAGTTTATAGTGGTTATAGTTTCAGCTAGGGATATGGCATGTTGAGTGGACTAAACTGTTAGCATGACCCTCACATAGGCAGGACCACAATGACTAGTCAGTTAAACAAAATAAAAAACATGTTGGCCTTCAAGCGGCCTGTCAAATGTTGTGCTCAAACTGCAATGCAGCCACCTGCCACTAGTCGGGGCTGTAGCCATAGACCGGCTGTTGTTTTGATTACTGGGCCTGCTCTCTTCGCTCTACTACCCAGATGTAAATAAGCACAGTGAACAGGTTGGTTTGTGTTTTGTAGATAAAGTTGTATGTAGACTGTGTTAGTTTGAAATGGCATATGAACCAGAGCAATGTTTAGTCGCATTTAGCACAGGCTTGTAGATATTAACCTTCAGGGAGGGCCGAGGGGTGGCGGTGCTAGCCCTGCTAACGTTAGCCACACTCTGCAGATCAAATAAGATCGTTTATCCACTGACAATTTTGAATAAATTGTCACTCAGGCTTCATCCATTAATATTTACAGTCTATGGTTTCTACAGAGGACCATAACAGACAAACCAAGAGGCCCTCCTTTTTTTCCACAAAATCCCGGCCATGTAAGGAAAAGGTCGCAGGAGCCGTCGTCAGCTGGTTGCAGTTTTTTTTTCTTTACCTTGACTCCCCTACAATCTGCTCCTGTAAAGAATACAACCATGCCAACAGATCTGTGCTGCTGCAGTAAGAAAATGTGCAAAGTTTAAGGTATTCATTGTAAAATATGAGTGCATTGCAAAGATATTTACGGACTTTAAAGATCCCATATTATGCCCTTTTTGGGGTTCATATATCTAATGTATGTGCCTACTAAAGTACGTTCACAATCGCTAATGTTCGAAAAAAGTGTCTGTTTTCATGTACTGCCGGTCAATGCAGCCCGTCTCATCTGCCTGTGTTTGCAACGCTCTGAATCCCCCCGAGCAGGGTCCCCACGTGTGCCAAGTCTGACCTGATTGGTTGGGCGATCTGCTCTGTTGTAATTGGTCAGTCGTTCGGACAGTTCTCGGAAATGTTACGCCCCTTTTACCATATTGGGAATCTAGCTAATGTGCAGCATGAGCTTGTGCTTGCCACAACGAGCCAATGGGCTTGGATCAGTGACATCATCGCAGTGTGATATCACACTGCACTTTTCAACGAGGGGGGCTAGAACCGAGCGTTACATGCAGCTACTGCTACTGCTAACAGGAGGAGGTAGGAGAAGCCGCGTTTCCGTGGACTTTGAATTTTTGCACATAGATGTGCCTAAACATGCACAAGACACCTGGAGAACACACTAAAGAGCATATACAACCAGAAAAAGCATAATATGGGACCTTTAAGTCTGAATATTTCCACACTGCATTTCATTCTTACAACATTATTCATGAAGCACAGGACCTCCCTTCATTAGTCATTTCATCAGAATAGCTTTACTAAAAAAAAGTGGAAATATCCAGTGATATTATCGGGATCAAAAAGGAGTTGCATCACCGTCTTCTTTGCCCTTTTCCTTCAGTGGGGGAGATGCATCAGAAACTGTGAGTGCAGATCTGAGATTGAATTCCAAATGATGGCTCTCAGCATCTACACCACTGCTGTGCTCCAAACAACACAATCTAAAGCACATTTATTTTTGATCACAGTTGGTGTGAGGTACATTGAATATTCCCTTTGCATCACATTGATTGGATTCCCCTTCTGCTCACAGACTCTCTCTGAAGGCAGATGATTCTCTCGTAGCAGCAACCTGCTCTGACCTCTGTTTGCAGTTATTTCTCAACAGCCTCTGTACTGCACACATGGTTTTATTCAATCTCGTCCCCTCCTGCTTAGAAAGGACAGAGTCTGGGGAACAGTGTGGCCTCCTCGCAGCAGAGTCTGTCACATTTTAATGAGAGTCATCTTATATTTCCATCAGTTTCCCTTCGACACGAGGCAGACCCAAAGACATCCATCATATTGTCCAAATCTGCGGGCATTTCATTCTGCTGGCAGGGTGAGAAACAGAGGGTGGATCAGTAACGCATGCACACACACACACACACACACACACACACACACACACACACACACACACACAAACACACACATATCGCTGTCTGCAAGTCGGTGAGAAACTATTACTGGTCTGCTTTGTGGACCACAGTCTGTGCAGCTAAATGGAATAAACCAGTCAATAGCATCTGTTTCATCTCTTGGAGGCCTTGTTTTTTATTTTTTTATTTCAGTGTGACTGCTGGAGTGTCTTTTTATTCTTTCTTTCTAAGATGACAACAGGTTTTAGAAGAGGCAGCTGTGAGAAACTCAAGTGGTTTTCAGAAATCCCCAGTAGTCTGTCACAGTTTATACTTTACACTCGGTGAAGAGGTACGTCTGTTTTCAGACGGGGGGTTATGGAGCAGAAACCTGCACACACTACACCTGCACTATCCTGTTATTCACCACTCTGAACAACCCAAACGAATCTGCTAATGAAAGGACAGCAACCAAAGCCTTACTCGTAACCACCAAACCCTGCTGTAATGACCTAAAGGATAAAGGAATAGGTGAAACTAAGACTATAAAGGTAAAAAAATGCATAATATATACAGATCGAAGGGTTAGTTTACAGCTGCAGAGGTTCTCATTTGGACCTTTGAAATTAGCTCATCGTTTGTGTGCAGCATAGACAGAAATAGCACTCTGACACACCCTGGGTATTTATCTAAGGAATCATTTACAATATAGGCAGGTTGTTGTAGCCAAATCAAACCAAATAGGATGAGCAGGACCCCTCCACCATGGCATCACATTAGTTTTGAATAGTAATCATTATTCATCTGGTTTGCTGCTTCCTGCTTTCCGCTGTAAAGAAGTGCACAAACTAGTTTTTAGCCAGGATTAAAAATATAGAAATAGTAAATATGTTTGATTTTATTGGAACGTTGGGACTAATGCAGAGGTCAGACTGCACGATCTTTCTGTCTGTTACGATGGTCACTGTGTCAGATAAGGCGATCACAGAGCCACACATTCTTGTCGTGACTTGACCGACAGACATGACAGACTTTACGTTGGTACCTGACCAATCATCAAGCCTGACGGGATGATGCTGGAAGAAAGGGTGGCCGTAGCACCACCTTCATCATTCTGCTGTCGCTTCGCCATTTTGTTTGTTTATGCTCGTGACTTTTGCGAAGAGCTCTCTGTGCTCTCATTGGTCAACGTCACTGACATGGAACACTTCATAGAAGGCAGAAACTGCTGCCTGAGATTGTCTTCTTTTTGCATCTTACATATGTGTCAAAAGTTTGTTCCCAAAATCTGTGGATATGACCTTACACGACCTTACACGACCTGATGTCAGGTGGCTGGACTGCGGAGACATTTGGGATTAATGTTGCATTACGTCTTTTATCCCAGGTTTAAGTCTCCACAGGTGGCCATGGCAACTGTTCTGAGAGTTAGAAGGACGTCTGGGTACCAAAGGACAAATAAATGCGATCAAAGAACATGGAGAGAGGGCAGACAGAAGGAGAGAAGCTGAAAAAAGGAGAGGATGGAGAGAACAATAGAAAGGGGTGGAGGGAGGGGGAGGCTGGAGCGACTGCAATAAAAAGTAAGTGGGGTGAGAGTGGTCCTCTAAGGAGACAGAGAGATACAGACTGTGAAAGAGAACGAAGGAGAGAGACGGGCCGAGGGAGAAGCGGGTTCAAATAAGAGGACCCAGGAG
This sequence comes from Tautogolabrus adspersus, assembly GCA_020745685.1. Classification (NCBI taxonomy): domain Eukaryota; kingdom Metazoa; phylum Chordata; class Actinopteri; order Labriformes; family Labridae; genus Tautogolabrus; species Tautogolabrus adspersus. Next base: position 27,345,735 of record CM036548.1, on the reverse strand, counting down.
AGAGTATCATAAAGCATAAGTGGGCTCACTAAAGAGAGAGAGTGAGAGACAGAGACGATCAGTGAGAGAGGGCGACAAGAGAGAGACACAGAGGAAGTAAGAAAGCTCTGCAGTGACACTAAAGAGAATAGGGACTTCCTCGAAGGAGAGCCTTTTAACTCGACGACAGCCACGGTCCACTGAGCAGAGCCGCCACGCTTTCCCTCGACAACGCCTTTAGTGGGACTTGAGGAGCAACAACTATCCTGACTATTTACAACTTGTTCGTCTGCTTCAACCCCTAGGAAAGTAAAAAAACAACACATTTTTACTGTCACATAAGATCTCACCTGTCCAGCCTACTGTAGATTTTGTGGTTATTGACAATGATGAAAGGAGCAAAGCGAGCTGAAATAACAAAAAAACATAAATAAGCAATTTGCCCACTTTCCTCCGATTGGTCAGCTCTGTTTGCAGCCACGGGAAAATTTGAGTGAGCATCTGGGTGGATGTGTCCTTGAAAGAGCTGCGGGGCAGGGCGTGTCCAACAACTTTGCTCCATGCTTTGCTATCATACTTCAGGTTCTGGCCAAGTCTCATGAAGTTCTTGAAACGTCTCGTTCAGAGCAGCAGGAAACCACGTCCAGGGATGACGCCAACAACTGTGTATCTTGTGTATTTCATCCTGTAAACTCACGTTTGCAGAGGTTAGAACAGCAGAACATAGTTTGTGTTTGGTGTCGAGGCTCCGACCTCATCACTTCTTGCAGATTCGTGATTGTTTTACATGTAGAAATTTGAGGCGTGATGAGATAATATCCTAAACCTCCAGTCTGAACCTGCAGGTGGATGCTGGGGTGGTGGTGGGGTTAAAAGTAAGAGCCACCACTGAGCTGAGGGAGAGACCTGATGTAGCGTAGCTTAAATAGACCCACTTAACAGCAGGATACGTTTGTCGGGTGATTGTGTTGATTCCCCTTTAAAGTTGACTATACTTGGTGCTGGCGGTGTTCAAATGTTTCAGTATTAGGGCTGATTCTGTGGTAATGTTTCTGCCCAGCAAGCAGAGATATGGTTGCCAGGTTTTATATGTGAAGCTCCAAATTGAGCAGCTATCTGCAGCTGTTTTATCTGCTGGAACGCACAGAGGGAGGACGAGAGTTTTTCTGTCCAAAATCAATGAGGACTGACCCTCTCTGCTTGCTCCATCACAAACAAGCAAGATGCCAGCAAAGCAGTTAACTAATCCACTCACGGCAGTGTCTCAAGAGCCTGGGAGGACTGGGATGACTGGGGATCGTCTGAGGAGCCATTGTTGAGCCTCAAGGAGCGGGTGTGTGTTGGGGTATTTAATGGACATTAATGTTTTTTTAAAACCTATTTCAGGGTCTACGTGACAGTTAGATGTAAAAGGTGGGTTTTAAACTTGCTCCAGGAGAAGACATCAGCTCGGGCTGCAAAGTGGGCTGAAATGTCTGCCATGTAAACCTTTGGAGGGAATGCACATGATCAGAGTTTTTACAACGTTTTTGCTTTGTCACTGAAAGACTCTAATTACTTAAATCAAAGGTTTCTACAGAGGTATTCCTTTTCTTCTAACGCTCAGGCGCTATTTGTTTTAAACTAAGTTCATATATTAACTTAGGTTCGGGAGCAGACCACACCTTTAATCACCTGACAAGCCGACTTATACTGAGCCTTCCCACTCCACTCCGTTTGTCTCAGTTCTTCAACCCACCCTCCTTCTCTCCCTCTCATCCATTCACCTTCCTTCCCTTCCTCTCATCCATTCACCCTCCTTCCTTCATCTCGTTCGTCTAACTCTAGGCTCAGTCTGGGCCGTGATCAGCTTGGGCAGAATCTCGCCTGAGACAGAACTCCCACTCTGAGTCTCCCTCTGCCCTGCAGTCAGTCCATCCTTCCAGAACAGCCGACTCACAACATCCTCTTCCATCTTAATAATTACCATAACATACATTTATCCATCTCATCATTCATATGATCGATCATTAAATATCTACAACGCATATGGTTGTGGCGTGCTCCTTGCTAGTGAACAGCTGATTAACCAAAATGTGTATTTGTGGGTTAGGGTTACCTGATCTTTACCTATCCATTTGTACCCCCAAGGTTTAAAAGTACCAAGTTGTTCTGTAACAGGAATCATAGAGGTGAAGGGTATCCATACGATTAAATATAAACCTCAACAGTGCAGTATGTGCTATAACGCTAACAGAACATCAAACAAAATGCAATCAAGATGATAATTTAGGAGTGCCGGCTGGACTAGCGGTTATACCATGCGCTCCATGTACGGAGGCTGTGGTACCCATCGCAGCAGCCGTGGGTTCAAATCTGACCTCTGCCCTTTGCTGCATGTCATCTCCCACTCTCTCCCAACATTTCCTGTCTCTCTTCAGCCGTCCTATCCAATGAAGGCAAAAAGCCCCCCCCAAAAAAAGATGATGATTTAACCATGTGTCTTTGCAGAAAATGTTTTGTATGCATTATATTCAGTTCTGACAGAAACAAATCAAACGATCGCTGCACAATATTCTTCTATTTCACAAAACACAGGACAATTATTTTGTCTATAAAGTGATTGAGAAGAGATCAATCGGGATACACGTACAGTACGCTTTGTGTCTAACTATTTAAACCAAATAATTCAAACTATAATAATTCACATTTAAGATAACTGCAGCATGTCTCCACCCAAACGCTGTAGCATCTAATCCTCATCATCTGGAGTCCAATATGAGGGACAGGTCTGCTGCCATGTTGCTTCACAGAGTTGACAACAAAGCTTTCATCACACATCTCGATGGAATCACAGCAGTAGGAATATTATCACAAAGCGGGTGAAAAGTTGTCATGTTTTATATTTAGCTCAGTGCAATCTGGTGAAAGCTCAGTGCCTGACAACCAGCATGTAAGGGAGGCAGCAGCAAAAATACAAGATGCCTTTTAAATTACATTTAACATGAAACTGAAGATAGAATTAATTGTGCAACTCATAGCTAAAAAAAGTGTGTGTAACACTTAGCATAACCAAAATATGTTTTTTTTTACATTGTTTTTATGCTTTTAGGGTATTAAAGGCAGGGTTGGTCATTTTCTCGAGATACACTTTCTAAGATGTTGGTTGAAATTGTCTTTAGGTCCTGACAGAAATTAATAACTCATGTGCTCTGAAAAAAGAACAAAGAAAATCCGTCATCTGTAGCAGTTGTAAGCCTGTAAAAACTTCGACCAATGTCTGCCACGAGGTACCAATCTGATGAACCAATCACACCTCCCTGTCTCCCTGCTCGTTCTCTACCTCTTGCGTGCACTCGCCCACACTCAAAGCACGTCACCGATGACGGAGTTTATACTGTGAGTTTACTTACCGCTGAATGAGACATGAGACGACGTAGTTTCTACACAATGCAAGAGATGAGCTGAGGTCCGCTTCTGGAGCAACGGCGCTCGTGCATGTAAGTGAGGGGCGTGGCTTTAGAGGGAGCGCAGAGGGCAGGGAGTGGATGTAGATGGGAATGCTACTTGCAAAATCATGCTAGTTTTCACAAATTACCAACCCCGCCTTTAAGGAAATGAATTAGTGTAAGCATAAACATCACAAAATACATCTTAATGATGAACTAAATCTCCTAAAGAGCGACATCTTATCAAAGCCGACTGTTTTTCCAGCAGTGGCACGATGACTTGCAGCCAGATGAGTGATTTTTTTGTGCTAATATTTTGTGTTTTGTACACAGCAGGAGCCCATGAAGCCCCGAGGCTCTCAGTGACCTGAAGCTCTTGGCCATGGGCTAAATGGTCAGAACTCCTCAAAGGTTTCAAACTCTTAAGACGAGGTCAGAGCCACTGGAAGTCTAAACAATCCAAAACTTCTTCCTCTCCATCCACTTTCTCTTTTCCTAAATTTTCTCAGCGTATTTAAAACTATTTAAACTAAAGGTTTTTTCAGTGAGGTTTATTTAGTTTACTGCTTGCTGGGTCATTGCAAATTGAATTGATCTAAGTCCCAGCAAAAGGCCAAGATTCATGTTCTATTTTTCTGAGTTTGATATGATATTGGTCTTTTTTCAGGATCTGTAATCCCAGCAAAGGTTTTTTTTTTTAAAGTTTGGATCAATAAGGAACCCGACTGGGTTTCAAAAACGTAAAATGACTCTTAAAAGCTTCACTTAGACCTCTTGTCTGTGGCTCTGACCTCATCTGAAGAGTTTCAATCTTTTGAGGAATTCTTGACCACACAGCCTGCGGCCAAGTGCTTCAGGTCAAAAGGAGCCTCTGGCGCCATGACTCCCTCCTGCATGTACACAAACCACCAAATATTAGCACAGAAAGCCTTCTGCAGAAAAACAGTCTTATGCCTCGTGTCCACCTGGTGTTTTTTCCGGGAAGAAAAGCACTTGCTGTGCTCTCATGAGTGTTTGCATGAACTGAGAAGAAAAGTGCTGCACGTCAGTCCTGTCTCTATGACAACAGTCTGTTGACAACGGCTGCTGTATGACCGACACTGCTCCGTTACTTTTTACTGCATGTTTTATATTTGAGATCGTTTTTTACCCGATCAGACACGGAGCGAGGAGGAGTGTGGGTACAAGACATGATCCGTAGGCGGCAAAACTACAGGGAATTTCATACATTTGGAAAAAGAGCGCCCGTGACGTAAACAGCGCCTTTTGGAAAAGTTCAAAGATTTTCAACTTGAGCGCTCGGAGCGGCTGCACAAAAAAGGCGGAGCGCTCGGAAGAAAAGACGCTGGGTGCTGCACTTTTTCTCCAGGCGGCTGCTACCTGGTGCGAATGCTCTCTACTCATTGAAAACAATTGAAAAGAGACGCTGGCGCTCAGAAAAAAAAAGCTGGGTGGACACAGGGCCTTACACATGTTTCATTGCTTGGCGGTTTGGAATAAAAGCTTTCATTAATAAACACAAAGAGAGACGCTGCAGCTCAATCTCCAACCTCCAAAACGGACAGTGGACCGCTCTTGGAGTCCAAGAAGACAATTTTCTGAATGTGATGTCGTAGAAATGTTACCAATTATTACAAATGTTGTTTTTATTTGTATGGACAACACAATCAGTTAGGTTAATTTTATCCGACACATTCAGATGCAACCTTCGCTTAGAGGGAAGCTCTCTTAAGTAAGACATGTCTAGTATGATTACATTTACTTTAGAAAATAATAAATGTTCATCTCGCAGCCTGAACAGTGATTTAATGTGTGAATATTTTACGTCTGTGATTCTGTCCAATCCACAGATGCACAGGAAGTGCTTGCACACACACCAACACACATGCATGTTCATAAAGCCACACCTGAGTAATTTAGCTCTCTATGGGATTTGGGTGGACACATTATCCCTAATGTGGCTGCAGCAGTAAACCACCATTGAGCCATTATGTCTTTGAGAGCCATTTAGTACATTAGAAGGTTGCATGTCACCAAATGAATGCAATTATAGATTCAAACTAAACACTGGGATTTGGGGCTTTTCATTTAAATGTTGTTTCCTTGATATTTTGGTGTAAACAGCTTTGGAAAAAAAGCAGCTTCAACATGCAGAACCACAACATGTTCAAAAGCACAACAGCAGCACAACACACAGAGGGTTGATTATTGAGTCTATGCTCATAGAACTGTATCTCAAGGGGAACAAATATACCAAATTCATCCCAGGAACATTGACCCTTCATCTTGGCCCCCATTTGGTGTCTCATAAAAACAAACAAGGTAGCGTCTGCTTAGCATTAGCTTCAAGGTCCCCTGAGTGTTGGTTGTTGAAGTCCGTTTGTCTTTGGTTTACAAGTGAATAACACAAAACAGTCTGTTTATTTTAAGGCAAAGGATCGCTCTTTTTTAAAGTTTGGTTTGATTTATTTGACCTACCCTTGCCATCCCAAACTTTACTGTCTTTCACCGCTTACTCGTGTTACTTTCCACAGGCTTGACAGCAAGAGCAGCAGCTCTTAGCATCCCATACGACCTCTGTAGAATTTTTATTTGGAGTCATTCATATCATGAATTTTGATATTACTGCATCCCAGTTTGAGCAGCAAATGATTATCCATCTGACAGATTCAAACTATCCTTTTACGTTCCTGAACTTCTGGAAAATCCTACCCCCAATTAGGACCTTTTTTGGTTGCAACTGATGTCCAAGGGATTAGTCTAGACCCTGGTCTAAGTGGAGTCCTAAACATTAGTCCCCTGTCTTGAGGGGAAATTCCCAGGGTGTCCGTAAATCAAAGTTCTTTAAAATATGAACATGCCTGTGCCATAGGGGAAAAGTCAGCGGATCACCAGAGTCATGAGGCATTGTTGTCTAAGAATATATTCTCAAGGGACCTTTAATATCTAAGATAAATGTCCTTTCCAAAAGTCTCGTCTGGACCAAAGCGGACTTGATAACATTGCAGGCCCTAGAGCTATATGATGCAATGATGGAAAAAGCTATAAATAATATTTAATAATGGGATTTGGTATGATAAAAACGCTAGGGGATTTAGCATTTAGCTCATTGTTTGACCACAGCTTAAGAAAGCAGCTAGCATGGATATATCTGGTATGTTCACACTGTAAATCCTCTTGAGCTGGTACAGTCTCAATAAAACATTTTTCCCACGCAGGCTGGTACCTCCTGCTTCAGACTGCTCTTGGATATTTGTTTGAGTATTTGGCCCTGGGTGCAGACAGAGATACATTTCCTTTCCAAAACAGGAGGCAGTGTTTATGTTAAAACATCACTGTTGAGCGTAGTGTCAGACCTAAGAGGAGGAATGGGGCAGTAAAATAAAGTCAAATGTCTCAGGGTTGATGTTTGGAGAGTGACGAGCTGGCAGGCTCTTGATATTTGAAAGGAAGAGCATTTGTGGTTTTGAAATTTAATTTCCTAGAAACATCGAGGCCATTTGTCATAGATTTGTTTATACATGTTTCCATTTGGCCAGAGCAGGGCTTTACGGAGATTAACTGGACTTTATTCGCCATTTGACAAGGGAAAGTAATATCTTTGTACACCGTGGCTTTTAAGCAATCCCACCCAAAGTTTAACAGTGTCAGTCTCTGAAGCCATGTCTAATGGGCTTGGCACGCAGAATATACGCCTTCGACTTTTTACACATGCTAGTCAAAGTGCTCTCAGCGAGATGAGTTTACATGACTAATATTTTACACGCATGCAAAAGGAGAACATGCCTTCAGATGCTGGCAACCATAACAAGAAAAGTCAGCTGCCAAAAAAGGAAGAAATGCTTTTGAAAATATAGAAAATGAGAAATATCTGTGGCAGCATCTTAGCAGTGATTGAAGATCAATTTAGGAGTGGAAAGTGTTTGGCTCGTTTTATCTCTGTTTGATCCTCTACTACTTGTTACTATCTGTTTTCATTCAGTCTCTGCAGATCTGAGCTGTGAGCTGATAGTGATTGATTGATGATTGTGGAGCTGCAGATGCATTGTTGGGCTTGTCATTGTGCAGTGAAGGCAGAACTGAGATTACAAAGGAAATGGATTGGACAAGGACAAAAGTCTCGCATTTCTGAATCCACCAAAGTACGTATTGTTCGTGTTCTTCTATGGCCACTATCTGGTCAACAAGGATCCACCACTCATGTTGGGGGTTACGGTGTTAACCTCAATGCTTAGATACTTCTAACATAAGCATGCCAAATCTGCATTATCCTTCCAGCCATTACTGTAAAGCTGTGCCTTTTAAATGAAGGGATGATTAACACATTTTAAACCTCAAGTCTTTGGTGGTGGAGTGACGGTGAAGCTATGTAGGAATACTAGTTAATCAAGAAAAGGTGTGGAAAAATAGGTGTCTAAAGAGTGTATTTGTGTCGTCATTATACATTTTTGTAACTGTTATAAGGATCACCAGGACAGCCTGTGACATAACATTTGTCATTTCATGAATCCTGTCCAGGGTAAAAAGGATGAAATGCTGCCATCAATCTTTGCAAATACAGTACATGTATTTATGCACCACTGAAAATAGTCCCGAACAATATGTGCTGGAAACTATATAACCCAGCTTTTTGGGGGGAGTAACAAAGCCTTTAATAGGAAGTTAAGTAATGTATTTACTGTCACTACCACCAAGCCATCCAATCACGATGGTTGAACAGCCTGGCCAAGCGCCTACCACCAAATTCAACATATGCAAGTGTTGAATAAGATCTGATGAAAAGACTCCTGGTCCCTAAGACCCAGAGTACAAGAGTATCTCCCCTCCCCTTTTGTATTGTAGTTCTTCCTTCATTAAGACGTTTGCAGATATTTTGAATCATAGCTTAACGATGTAGCCAAACGAGAAACGTTGCAAAAGCTGTTTATTTTCTTTCCGTACAATAACTGATGTTGGAAAGTCCTCAAACGGGTCATGACTCCATTTTGACCAAACATACTGTCAGTGCTCTTTGCTTCTCTAATGGGGTTCTAACCTTGGACAACAAAAGCCTGTTCCAAGGACGAATCAGACAGCCAAGCTATTGTCCCCAATTACACTAATACAGGCCCTCTGCACACAATCACTGCCATATTGCTATTTGTTCCATGTGGCTTTAAAACCATCTTTTCTGCTGTCAGAGGCGGGATGAGAGGCTACTGTTGTATGTTGTCCAATGTGCGGGCAATGAACACAGACAAGGCCGCTCTTCTCGCAACAATAGCCAATCACTGTCAGCTGCCGGGCCAGATATTCATGAGTCAGTGAGGGCCTCCAAGGACGTGAGGCCCTCTGCTGAAAACACAGGCTATCATCACTCGCCTCGCTGTGATCACACACACACACATTTTCTCTCTGTACGATGAACAAACATCGCCCCTCTTCTTGTCCTTCTGTTCCCAAGAGTCGAGCATCTGCCAAAAGTTTTTTTTTGTGTGGAGGGCTATAGAGCTGAAAGAAGAAGAAGAAAAAACACCCGAGCTTTACCCCACTGTCCCTCAAAGCTGCAGCTTTTGACTGAAGGTTCAGAGAAAGAGACAAAGAGAAAGAAGGTCAAGTGTGATTTCATGATCAAAAGCAGCACTTTAAATCTTTGAGAGAAAGTCTGTTGATTTCCTCTTTGTGTGTGAGAGGGGGAAAAACAATATTCAGCAATTGAATCAAGGTCTATTGTGTAAGAGAGCCTCCACTCTGTCTTCAATCCACAAACAATCAACACCGTATACTCTGCAGCGCTGAGACGGAACGGTAGTGGGGCTTGTCGAATTTCTAGTTTCCTAACGTGGGAATCTTGTTTCCCAGTTTTCTCATTTTCCTCTGTTCGTTTCTATTTGAAGCATTTGTGAAGCAGGTAAATGCAATTTATCTGACTTGGAGCCAGAGAGAGAGAGAGAGAGACAGAGAGAGAATTGATCTGTGTCTGTGAATGTAATACAAAAAGAGGTGAATACAGATGCGAACAAAAGAGCCTCGAGGGAGGACAGAAGTTAGATCAGGGAAATGTGGTGGAATGAAAAGTGCTGAAATTACATTTGATTAGTGGTCTAGTCTGAAAAAAGCAGACTGTTAAGAGAACAGAAAATAATAACAGAAAACCAACCAGTCCGCTTTTTACATATTGAATACACAACTTATCAAAATTACAGGTCTCCAGTAGTGTTTCATTTGAAAGCTGCATGGTTAATAGAGCCGCATTGATTAGATAAACTATTTAATATGCCCTCTGCGCAGCAGAAAATACAAGCAGTGATGCCAGATATTTGATTTTCCTGTCCACAGGAATAAATAGAAACACAACACAAAGCAGACATGACCGACATGTCAAATCCATAGGGAAATAAACAATGGAATAGTCATGCTTACTAACCTGCAGCCCGGTCGCATGCACGTGCAAATTGCTAAAATCTAAATGTGTGTTTTACCTTTAATGATCTACGGCATGCATTATATGTATTGTTCTTTAAAGTAAGAATGTCTGACTTTTTGATCCAGTAGATGTCGCCCTTGAGCACCAGCATGAAACCAAAACAAACTGCTGTTTGGCCACACCTCCTCCATACTGAAGCCTCCGCTCTCCTCCAGAGACACACCTCCAACCTCTCTCCACTCGAGTTTGCACGAAGGAGTTACGAATTGTCCTTTGCTCGAGCTGCAATCTCCTGTGTCCTGCATTGTTGTGTTAGCATGCTAATGTAAGCGCTCTTTAGTTAGCTTGTAGCTTCATATTGCACATTAATTGACACAGAATGACCGTGATCTTAAAACACTTACGTGACATTCAAATAATCAGTGAGTATGTTCTTCTTCTTCTCTCTAGTCCTTGACTAAAACAGCTTTTATACACAAGGGGAGGAGCCGACCGTCCCATCCATGTAAACACGGCTCTGACAACAACACAGCCAGCGGGACTCGAGCTTCTCCCTCATTGTAGACAGTCATGACTCAGAGAGACAGTTACACAGGAGAGACTGGATTTCTGCTGTTTTTATGTGTAAAATGCACATTCTTCCTTTAAAGACAAAAAGTACAATGGAAATAAGAAACAGTAAAATAAAGTAAGCAAGTCTGATGTTCTGCTGTTTCCCATTGAACACTGTAAACATGTCACTCTTGTTTTAGCTTTGTAAGTGGTTAGACATCTACACATTTAACAAACATTGTATTGCTTAAGCATCGACAGTCGTATTTGAACTGTACATACAAAACAACTGCAGGCAAACCTCCACTGAGCGACTCATTTCTTTCACACTCCATCTGCATTACCCGTAACAAGAAGGCATGCTGCAGGGGGGAAACACTTTTAGATGAATAAAGTCGCTCACTAAACTTAGTTTGTCACATGTATTTTAACAGCCATACGCCCTTTGTCACATCTGAATCAAACAGTTAAACATATGGAATTGAGAGGTCTTACACTGACAAAGAGAAATAGAAAGAACTAAAGCCAACCTGAGGTCGCTGCTTTCAATTCCAACCTGTGATATATCAGCAACAGGGGAAGATATGCAGAAAGCCACAGCGTTTAAAACCCACTAAAGACTTGAACAATTATCAGAACTTTAGTGAATAAATACAATTGTGGGGCCGTTGGTAGTGTAGTGGTTTGTGGACGCGCCCCATGTTCAGAGGCTATAGTCCTCAAAGCAGGAAGCCCGGGGTTCAAACCAGACCTGTGTCTCCTTTCCTGCATGATGCACCCACATGCTCTCTACCTGATTTCCAACTCTATCCACTGTCCAATCTCTACATTAAAGGCAGAAAAAACTCAAAAATAAATGAATAAAAACAAATTTGTGTAAACAATGTTTTTAACCCATTTTTTAGTCGATGTCGTTATTTCCATTGCACTTGCATGCTTGATAGGTTTTGTCCTGTATGCTCACCAGCCTGCATGTGTATTCTCTATGTGCATGCATGTGTGTACCTTCAGTATACACCCCGGCCAAGAAAAGGATTTATAAAACTTGACAATTGCAGGCTTAGAGAAGCTTGCCTTATTGATTTTCATTATCCGGTTTCATCGCTGTCACATGAAATCAACACTAATGAAATCAAGGTTCATCAGCATTGGCTGGGAGGATCTGGAACGAGGAAAAACTGCAGCAACAAGAACCAGACCACTGAGGGTGCGCGTGTGTGTGCGTGCGTGTGTGTGTGTGTGTGTGTGTGTGTGTGTGTGTGTGTGTGTGTGTGTGTGTGTGTGTGTGTGTGTGTGCGTGAGTGTGTGTGTGTGTGTGTGCGTGTGTGTGTGTGTGTGTGTGTGTGTGTGTGAGTGTGCAGTGAGCTCACACAGGACAAAGAAACAACAGGGTATTTGTGCTCTTTAAGGTAAATTTCAAACTAAATGGAAGAGGAGAAAAGTTTTGAGTGGATTTCTGGGCTACAGAACATCTTGTAACTCTTGTATCTCTGCTCACGAGTTCATTCCATGTTTATTTTAAGAACTAGAAATCATTTCTGTAATTATAATTTCTCCTTGATGTCAGCAGAGCGTATTTCATCTGGTATTTACTCGCCCACTAAACACCTGTAGCTCCGTCTCGCAGCACAGATCTGCGGTTAATTAACTGCAGTTTTAATCACTCTGCATTAATAATGAAGTTTTGAATTTCAATGACAAACTTTCAATTATATTTAGGTTAATTAAGCCAGGTACATTCTCTCATATAGCAAAACTACTTAATGAAGTGCAACAATTACAACACAAATTGCTTACAACGTGGTTATTATCCAGCTTCATTGTCACCATCAGGGGTTTTTATCTCTGAGGGGCGTTTATCTATCAGTTACCATGACACTCTTTAGCATTGAATGAAATGGTGAAGAGATTTTTATTATGTGCACAACAACATTTAACTTAAACAGGTAAAACATTAGCAGATTGAAAAATGTTCCTGCTTGGGATCGTGGGGGGCTGGAACCGATCCCAGCTGTCATTGGGCGAGGATAGGCGGGATACACCCCGTACCTGACAACCAGCCACACTCACACTCACACCTACTGGCAAGTTAGAGTCACCAGTTAGGTTAACGAGCATGTCTTTGGACTGTGGGAGATGGGAACCCATGCATGCACGGGGGAACATGCAAACTCCACACAGAGAGGCTCCTGTCAGACGGGGATTCAAACCAGGAAGCTTCTTGCTGTTAGGCAACAGCGCTAACCAGTGCACCACTGTGCAGCCAGATAAACATCACATCTGTTTATTATAAAGAATAGGTAGAAGAAAAATGTATTTCCCATCATTGCCTACTTGACAAATGGCTTGTGTGTGTACGGGCCATTTAAGCATACACGAATAACATCTTTGGGATATTGGATTGAAACAATCAAAAAGTAGACCTGGTACTCTTATTTATGTAAGGGTACAGAAAGTCGACACTGAAATCACTAATGTCAATAGATCCAAGGTCTTGAAAGGCCATGATGACTTAGAAAACTCTGAAATAGCCACATGGCTTTGTTGAAAATCTACAAATGATATGCACTTTTTGAAAAGGCGCCACTGTCTTCACTTTCCCGGCGCTCAGGAAGTACCTTCATGTAGGACAAGCAGCATTTCACAATAAAAGCGCAGAGCAGAGACGGGCATTTTGGCTTGTCCTTCAAGAAGCTCTCTTAGGTTCAGGGGTCAGTCCATAAGGGGGCCCCAAAGCAGCGGCCGAAAATGTGCACATTTTGCAATGACAGTAGGAAACCTCTCTAAGGGGTTCCCATCTGACAGAACTCACTCATGTTGCCCTGCTTCATGCTGGTTGGAGGGTTGCTTTTTGCCTTTGGCCCCAACAGACTCTAGAATAGCCAACTGATAAAACATGCCTGCATTTGTGTGACTCTTAAGTGGCACTAGGCAGATATCGTGTATCATCTCCAGTATTCGGTCCATGTCTGACCCTGTGGCATTAACCAGGATGTCCTGACGTTTAACTGTGAATGTCTTCATCAGACAGGAATGTCTCCGCTCCTCTTTTCTGCCTCTGTGGCCTCTCTATACCACCTGTGCATGAAGCTTGTTAAAACTTTATGAACGTATGAATGGTCCTGCCTGTGTCTCATATAACACAGATAGCCTAGAAGAGGTGTGAAAGGGTCAACTTTATGTGCAGGCTGCTGTTATAGAGAGATGAAATGAAACCAGAGCCTCTGTGTTCTGTTCCACGAGAAAGGAAATCTTATTCATAATCTCACTGACAATTTTTACTTTGATAGAATCTGAAAACAAAGCCTTGGAGCGGGACGTATCTTAACAGCACATCAACTGGAGCGCAGGACGGACTGTCAGACTTATTGAAGATTTGATAGCTTTCCTATTTACCAAATCAATTTACAGTATACTATGTTCCGACATATCTGTTGGTATGTGACCAACAGAATGAGATTCAGTGTAAAAGCCTGATCGTGACTTTACTTTGTAGGACGTCAGACCCTCTCGCTGGGGTAAAATGGTAGAGGTATCCACTGTGCCCAATGTTTGATTTCTACAGATGTTGGTGAGCCTGTGAACTTCCCTTTCAGGAACCACCAGCAGACTTAATTTTGTCTTATTTTGTAAAACATCAAACCTATAAAGTCTTAAGAGGGGCTCTGCTTGTCCCTTTGGTGCCACCATCAGGTTAACATTCACAGAGTAAAACAGCTCAGCAACTGGCGAATGGATTGGGATTATATATCAAACACATTCAAGCCCCCTCAGGAGAAATTGTAAACACTTTGGTGAACTTGTTGAACTTTGGTTTGTGACCAAATAACAGCGACACTAATGGCATTTCTCTTATTCTCCTGACAACATATTAAAGATGATAAACAAGCTAAAAACATTCAACCTTTACATCAGCATGTTTTCTGTTATAAACGTATGCATAGTTTAACATTCAAAGCACACACTCACACTGCTGCTGCTCTCGCTGCAGACTCTTACTCTGTCTTAATCAATATTTCATGAAAATGTTCATGCGTGTGTGAATCTATCCATGTGCTGTCATGTTTATGTCAGAGATTCATCGTTGCTCTTCACGATTTGCCCTGATTTCCTGCCTTTAATTACTGCATACATCTGTTTAATGTTCAGTGCATGAACGCCTCCGAGGGCTGAGTGAACATACATACAGCATGGCGTACATGCACTGCATGATGGTGTGAATGTGTGAGCACGGTATGTGTGTAATGACCCCCACTGGGAGCTGAAAGTGTAATTTGGCTTTTAATCTATTTATTTCCCCAGTTAAAACACTCAGCGATTCCCCGGATAGTTTCTTTAATGCAGTTTACTGTAAACTGCACATTAGAGGCATACACACAACCTTAAAGAGGACAGCCTTATTTCATTATTACATTTAATGCAGCTTTACTCTCAACGTAGACTGTCTGCTGTGAGGCCTCTGATCCCAGAAGTCTTCTCCTGGTTTAGTGAGTCAGACAGTAGAGAAATCGGGTCTCATATTTCATCAACAAAACAACAACAAAGCAAAAAAAAACTGCCTTCTCTTTAATGCATGAGAAAACCATCCCAGGTTTTTACAGGTGAGATTATTTTCTCAGAAAAATCACATCAGTCATGGTTTAGGGTGAAATGTTGAGCCCATGAGACACAGTTATCTTTACAGAGCAAAAACTGTTGTGTCAAGTTATCTTCCTCACGTAGAGCACTGTGATGCTGCAGATATCCAGGAATTTGTCTTTGATGAACTGAAGAAGAAAACAAACATTTGTGGGTCAACAAAAAGGACTAATGCAGGTTTTTGGGAAACTTTGATTTAACTGTTTGAGTGAAAGTTATCTTGGATATCAGTCCACTCGGATATTGGAACGTATTGTTGACTCCGTAGATGGAATCTTTCTAGACACTGCCTCTCCTGGCTCCAGGATTACTTCACTCTGTTACTCACATGGAAAATAGTTTTTCAGTTTTCCTGTTAGCTATTCCATTTATTAGAGGCGGGAGAAAAATCGATACAGCATAGTATCGTGATATTTTGCGTGACGATGTTATAACTCAGGAGTAAGTTCAGGTGTGATGTCTTGCCAAAGGACACTTCAACATGCAGGATCTGGGGATCAAACCTCCAACCTTCTGATTGAAATATGACGGAGACTACCATCTTGTAATGTGACTACTGCACATGCAAACATTGCAAGGAAGCTAGGAGCTGAAACATTCTTTTCTGCAGCCTTAACCTGGACCACCATAATGAAGCACCAGAGAAGGGAACATGTTTTGGAGGAAAGGATCATTCTCTCCTGTAGAGTTTTGAAATGAATGTCAAGGTGCAATGAAGTTGCTTTAACAGACCTTACAAAGACACGTAAGGTTGTTCTTTCCTCCAATTAATCACCTATCTCTCTCTCTATATATATACATATACTGTTTTTAGACTGTACGTGCAATGTATAGGATGGCCCAAATGTCAGCAGACCATGTCAGGCCACCAGGAGGTTTTTGACCTGTCCAGAGAGTCATCAGTCTTCCTCTGCCAAGGCTCCATCACCTCCACCTTCCTCTCCCGTCTCCTCCATACTTGCGTGCCCCGCAGTGAGGCTGGGAGGCCGGCTGGAGCAGAGGGCCAGGTGTTGTGAGTTAGAGAGCGTCACTTCAATAACATCAGTGCAATCAGAACCCTACACGGCTCCCACAGCAGGACGCCTGCCCGGCAGAGAGGTGCGAACAGCCTGTCACAAATTACTCGGCCTGCACGCCTCATCCATCATCGCTCTGTTTGTTGGTTCCGCCTTTACTTCCTACTTTCACTCACGATATGGAGCTGTATCCTAGCTGGATTAATGCCAAACACAAGAGAAGAAACAGATTGTAATCTAAGTATTTCTCCTGTTTCTGTTTACCTCTTTTATTTCCTCTATGTTGCTCTTGAAATGAGTCTTGTGGTTGCAATTAGTGGTCTGATTAAAGAGGGAAATTGTAGCTTTATCAAGTGGCATTTATAAATGACTCGTGAATTCATCAATACTGAGGCCAAAGTGGCTGTCAGTGGCTTAAATATGACAAATATAGCCCCAGTCTGTGGCAATCACACAATCAATAATCAGGGTCATGTAGTCATTGTGCCGGGCTGGTGCTACATTGATGAGTTGGGACAGTTTTATGAAAGGCAAGCTGCACAGGATAACAAAATCCATACATGTGTGACTATGTGCTCACCACTGGCACACACACGTTCCTTATCTTCATGTTTATGCGTCATTGTTTGTGCATTTGTGGTCTAGCGTGCCTTTTGTTTGCTTGTGGTTCCTGCAGTTTATTTGTCTGTGCATTGGTGTTGTATCCTGAACACATGTGCTTCTGGCAATGTACCACAGCACATCCCAGAGGCAAGAGAGGGATACATAAACCATGGAGGGAGCTGTGCCTTTTACCATTTCCTTCAGCCTTCTGCCTTTTTTTCCCCTCCTAAAAGGCTAAGTGCACTCACTCATGGTCGATTTTCAGATCAATACAGTGGATATCTCGGAGATGATGCACCGACTTGCAGATCTCCCATGCAGGCAGAATTCTAACATAACTGAATTGAATATTCCGCATACATAAACAAGCACAGGTTTGTGCAGAAAGGCAAAGTACAACATGCACATTCAAGCATGCATAAATGCATATGCTCACATTGTGTCTGTTTCCTGTTTAGAAATGGATATCATAGCCCTTCATGGGAGACAGAAGGAGGGGGGGAGGCGGAGTTTAGACCGGGAGACAGAGAGGCTGCAGACTGAGTTATGTGTTGTTATTGTTGTGAAAGATGTCAGTAACCAGGGGTCATAACTCACACATGGCAGCGGGGGATGATGCAAGCTGAAACAATGTGTCACTTGCAAAACTTCAACCCCAAAGATTTAATCAGAAGTGAGCTGGCATAAGGGTTGAGGTCACACCCCTGTGAGTGTTTGTGTTTGTGGGCAGGCTTTCCTAATTTAAGCAACCCCCTGGAAGCTAGGGGTGGGCGATACTGCAAATTTTGGTATCGATCCGATACCAAGTAATTACAGGGCCAGTATTGCCGATACCGATACCGATACCGATACTTTTTGGGGAGCTCCCTCCTCCTCCCTCCGTTTGCTTTGCAGCTCAGCATTTATGTTTGGGTGTACAGCTTTTAAGTGCTTGTACAGGTTTGTAGTGTTACCGCAGGTTCTTAAAGCTTTACTGCATATGTCACAGCTAGCAGTTTCTCTGTCTGATGCTGTAAAATATCTCCACACAGCACTCCTCATCCTCTCCGCCATCTCACCAGTCCGTCTCTGCTCTGACTGCCTGGCAGGCAGCGGGGGAGGGGGAGAGGAGGGGAGGGGAGGGGAGAGGCCTAGTGGACCTGAGTGAGCGAGCGGACTGAGAGAGAGGAGCGCTGCGCATGAGGACTGAGAGAGACGCTGCGCTCACACAAACTCTGTGAAGAAATCTGAGTGATTAGCTGAACTTATAGAAGATACAAAAAGTATCGATCTCATCACGCTAGTATCGATCCGATACCAATACTCACCTTGGTATCGATACTATCGATATTTGGATCGATCCGCCCACCACTACTGGAAGCTTCTTTGGGTGCCCTCAAGAGATGAACTGCATATTTTGTCACGCAATATGTTGTTGTGGAAAGTAAGTAATGGTAAATAAATAAGTCTATTTATATAGCCTTGGCGTCAAAAGAAGAGGAAAACTAACTCTGGTGTTAAGCACACTTATAGGGATTTTACACTTGTAGAAATCTCCTGAAAAACTCCTGTTATTTCCCGGAGGAGCTGTATATGTGTGAATGCAAACAGTCGAATTTTTCGCTCGGACTTCACCCGGTGTTTCTCCTGCAAGACCCCAAGTATTTTTTCCACAGCAAGTCCAAGTGAGCTGATGTGAGAACACCGCAGGATGTTCTCCGGAGAATTCACTTCGAGCCAATGAGAGGGGAAGTGACGTTTATATCTTGTGACTGCTGCACGGTGCATAGAGTGTATGAGCTGCGATCTCCGTACACGTAATTCTGTCCGTCAGTAGTTCTTCTCTGCTCTTAAGTTCATAATGTCATTCTGATGAACCACACGGAGTATTGATATAAAGATAATACAGACATATACTAAACATTTCCATATAAGGGTGTGATGTGTGCCATCATTAAGCATGTTGGTTTAGGAGCCTGTTCATTATAGAAAGATGCACTTTTAATACCTTTGTATTTGAATCTCAAAAAGCTGGCTGCTTCCTATAAAGTGCTTCTAAAAAGAACTGCAGCTGCACTGAAAGTTAACGTTGTGAACGCAGTGGAAACTGTCACGCAGGTAGACAGTTTAAACCTTAACTTTCCTCCGAGAGACCCTCAAAAACAGACTCTTGTACACCGTTGTGACATATGGGTTTTACAGTATATATTTCTCAGAGATTACTGTCTTCACTACGGTACAATGGATCCAAGTTGCATTTTGTTTGTGGCGCGAGCAGGACTGAAAGATGAGTAAACAAAATACACTGTGTCCCTGTCACAAAACATCCCGTATACGTAGAAATCTTTCACCTCTATGGGGCTTGGAAAGTAATTCCATTGGCTGTTTACAGTGTCAACTGTGAAGTATTTAGATTGAAGGCTTGGCTAAACTTGCTACCGGCACACTGGTGTAAAATAAGCTCTGGGCCCCTGCTGACCCCAATTCCTCCCACTCTTTGCATTGGCTATGTACCCTGTTAGAAGCCATCAGGCACAGCGCACACAGCAGACCTCGCATGGCAGATTCCCTGCATTTGACCCAGTGTGCAAGAAAGCAAGCAGAACAAATGTAACTGTAATAACATGATTTTATTTGTATTTTAAACTTTAAAAACACGAATAAACAGAAGCACAAAGTCCAGAAAAGTAACTCATAGGTCCTGCATGTTACACCCACCTCTGTGTAATACAAACAGAACATATTGAAGAAGGATGCAAGAGAAGCAGATCATTTGAAATACAGAAGATAATGCACAAGTTTTACAGTTTACTGCATGAGTCAGACAGACAATAACCTCCTACATGTACAGATGCAGAGCAGCAGATGGATTTCCATTCTCTCAGACTAACCCTTTTCATAATGACCATAAAACTCTTTAAAGCCTTCTCGGTCTCACGTAGCAGCTTTAAAGAGCCGAGAACAACCAACAATTACAAGCACATAATCAGGATAGGTTTTATTCTCACTTAGTAAATTCAATATTTTTCTGCAGACTGAAAACATGAGCCAGAAACCCTCATGAGGTTTACGTTTGTAAGAAGTAATTGAACAGTATGTAAAGAACATGAGGTTTGGTCTTACTGCTGAAGTGAAGGCTTCAAAAGTCCGGTTTAAAATGACATCATCATCATTGTAGAACATAGAAGTTACCTACGCTGCTCTAATTATTTGAGTTGACCTTTTAGGGGGGTTTACACACTGGGGACCCGGGCCCAGATTGGAGTACACTTCCGCTGTAGGACGTCATTCTAAACGACTCCTGTTGCTTCAAAAACCGACGTATTAGCACAGCACGGGCCAGTTTCATCCTCTGAGCTGCACTGTAGATATGGAAGTAGGAAGAGGGTCGTTGTTGGCGTCTCAGAAATAACAAAAAACATCCACAGTTAGCAGGATGGACTCAGCCTGTGAATGGTGGCCATGGTTGCTTCTTCTTTTTTTTGTTTTTTGGCGGATTTGCAAACCAACTATGTGCATACTGCCACCTGCTGTATCGGACTGTGTACTCGGGTAAGGAACGATGTTGAATGCTGCTGTGAACGCAGACCAGCGGGTGAGAGAGGAGGGGGGAGAAATCGTGCCTGGGCATGATATGAAACAAATGTCCATAATGTGAAAACACCACGAGTGTCACTTGTCATTTGGCTGATTGCCCTTCTGGTTGTTAGGCCTGTGGATAGTTCTCATAGACAATTTTGGAGAGGGTAAATAACTTACCAGGAGAACTAGAGGACAGTTATTCTGTTGTCGTAGCAACAACCATCATAGACATGATCATGAAACACTTAACGTATAGCCTCAATCTAAATGTTCTCTGAGTACCATATCTCAGTTCAATACTGGCCTATTTCATGATCGACTGCATCACTATCATCATCTTCCTTAAAACCTTCACACTTCTTCCTCTTCCAGCGCTCCTAAGCCGGGTATGAGTTAACACATTTACTCGCCACATTTCCCACGTTGCCCTCAGCTTTCCAAGATGGGAACATAAACCACAATATGGTACCGTATCAAGTGCGTGTATGCAAAATAAAGGCGTTCCAGCTGGTTGCCGAGCCTGGATTCACTTTGTAATCCCTGGTCTTTACCTTCGGGCTGACTTCCATTATGTTTTCACACGTTAGCACGTTCATCCCTGGTTTTCCGCCTCTCCATTTTTTGCTCGCTGGTTGAGTAGGAGGAGAAGGAAAAGAGCCTGGGGCGGGCCACCTGTGCTGTTGTGTTGTTGGTTCTGTAAATCAGTAATCAGAGGAATTGAGGGTGTGTGTGTGTGTGTGTGTGTGTGTGTGTGTGTGTGTGTGTGTGTGTGTGTGTGTGTGTGTGTGTGTGTGTGTGAGAGAAAGTAAGGGAGAGCGCTGATAGGAGATGATGTGTGAAAGAAAGACCAGAATATATTTGTGTATGATTGCATTAGTGTTTGAACAGGATAGTGTGTTGATGCCACAGCTTAGGTAAAAGGTGTGTGTGTGTGTGTGTGTGTGTGTGTGTGTGTGTGTGTGTGTGTGTGTGTGTGTGTGTGTGTGTGCTCAGGAGTTTCCCTCGTAATGAAGTGTCATCATTCTGTAGTGTTTTGCATCTGCTTGTTTCTAAATATTCTGCTCAGATTTAAAAAAAGATACATTCAACAGCATAAAGTCTACGGTGCATTCACATTTTCTAATTTATAACCCTATGGGGAGAGAAGTAATCCCCCTCTCTACGGTCTTCAGAGGTAGTAACATAGGCGTTTCAAGGGCGGGACGGGATGGGCGGAGCCAGCGCTATGTGTGTTTGTGTGTGTGCATGCACTGTGAGTGTATGTGGAGATCCCGCTGTGCTTCTGCAATGCTGTCCAGAGAATGGGAAACCAATATTTTGCCATTGCAGAATCAATATGAAGTCTTAAGACGTAATGATGGTGGAGCCTCGTTAAGGTGCTGTTCAATCATCAATCAATCATTATTTATATAGCAGCAATTCATAACATATG
Organism: Tautogolabrus adspersus; assembly: GCA_020745685.1. NCBI lineage: Eukaryota > Metazoa > Chordata > Actinopteri > Labriformes > Labridae > Tautogolabrus > Tautogolabrus adspersus. Next base: position 27,324,120 of record CM036548.1, on the reverse strand, counting down.
GGATAATATGCAGGGAGGATTTCTCCTTTGTATTTCTCACGTTCCTGTTGTCCACACTTCCTTTCCGCTGAGGTGGAGGTCGGAGCAGGCCGTGCATGAACGAGGACGGCGATGGTTGTGGGGATGACAGTCCGATGGTGGCTGTTGCAGAATAACACGAAAAAAAGGGCTTATGTTTGTCTTCATCCAAATAAGCTGCAGTTATTGCCAAAGCTATTATTTAAATGTCTGTATTATATGGTGGAGAATGTCATAAGACCTGCAGAAAATGAAAACCAAACTGCAGCACTATGATAACTGCTTTAGGTTGAAGGTGAGAAACTGATTTAACTTGAACATGCACGATGCTTCACTTTCTTTTCCTCTAGACTCTGGACTTGGTGCTCAAGATATTTTATATTTATTTCAAACTTTTATAATTCACTTTTCTTCACTGCCTTGTCTTTTATTGGAATTCAATTCCAGCACATTTCCATGAAAACAATAACTATAGATCAGAATATTTCCTTGTAAATGAAGTTCAAGTCGTCTGCATTCAGGTCTCATACAAAACAACCTACACATGTAGAATACTGCAGCGTTTATGTACGCTGAGGAGCGTAGAGAAAAAGAAGTCCTGAGAGGGAATCAAGGTCTTGAAATCAGTGATGAGCAAAAAGCTTTTTTTATTAATGTATGCACACATGTCAAGGCCAATAGAGGAAAGCTTAGGCCCGTGATGAACACAAATATTTCAGTCTGCACACGTTTCCGTTTCATGGCCACCTCTAAGTGGTGAAGTGTTGCGCATGAAAAAGCCACAATAAAGTACTAACCCAAGATGAAACCCTGTCAATAACACACTTCTGTCACACCGCCTCACACTGACAACTGTCACATACTTTCTGCCACGTCAGCTCTTAAAACCCCCAGAGGCCTGGATCTGCTCTTCTCTAATCCAAACAGAAATAAATAAGTAACTCAGACCTTTGTCTGGGACTTAAATGAAGGGCTCGAGTCTTAGGGGACCTACTGCAAGCTCCATCGAGGTCTGTTTGGCTAACAGTACCATCTCCCCTTTCCGATAAAGAAGGATCGTGTAAAAATAATGAACTGTCATCCGCAACGGAGAACGCATTGACAGTGAGCAGAGTGAGCTGGGTCAGAGAGCGACGCCTCGCCGTGCCGAAACGCCTGGAAGCCCTAGACAAGGATAATCCCAGGGTCGTGTCTGCCGTGACACCAACAAACTTAACTTGAGTTTATGAAAGACACAACTGTTTTGTAGATATTCTGATGAAAAACTAAAAAGTGTTTCCACGGTGACGTATTTGCATTCATAGGACAGGATGTCAAACATACCTGTGTTGATATACGCATCAACAAACAGCGTTCTGGCCTCCCCTCTAGGGTTACCCACCTCAGTCGTACATCAAACACTTTCATTAGATTTATTTTTTTGATGCTTTGGGCGAGCCGAGAACTCACAAGCTCTGCTTCAGTTTGGAGACACCCAGGGGTGACAACGCTTAATTGGACTTGTCTGTTAAAATGAACATTCGCTCTGTCACACACCTTGAATGAACAAGACCCCCATTCAAGGTTTTCAGCACAGCTGATAGGGAACACAGTAGGCCCAGTCACACATCCAAGCTATCACATATCATACCTCTAAACTAGCTTTCTCCTCCTTTTATCTCGGTATTTCTTTTCAAATCTTTCCCTTCACAGCGGGAGAAATGTGACACTCAGTCTAAAGGAAGTGACTGTTTTCAAAAGATTACCTTCTGACTTCATTCATGATCCTGAGCTTTTAGACGTTGTTTTATTGCCTGTTCTGTTTACTCTGCTGGTCAAGTCTGATACAGCTACGTCCTCCTGCCCGGTGGTACCAGCTCCCTGCTACCTTCACTCGACCTGCCCAGCAGACAAACTCACCAGGGCCTTCATTAATTACCATTTTGTGCCAAACACAGGTCTGACTAACATGTACACCATTTTCTAAGTGTGAAGGTTTTTTTTTAAATTCATTAACTCAGCTGGAGTTTGCCTTCACCTTCCTCGGTCCATGCCCTCCCTCCAGATTTCCACGTCTCCTGACTCACCCGCTTGACTCCTGATTCAATTAAACTTTAACTTTCTACCTTTGTGTCTGAGTTTTGCATCTTTCACTCAATCAAACTTGCATTTCCAATAAAAAGGCTAGAACATCCCAGAAACTTTATAGTATCTCAGTCTTTTTTTAAACATTGTTTTTATTGATTTTAAACGTAAGTCTACCCCCCCGTCCCTCTCTTAATCTCTACAACATGCCAGTCTAAGCAGATGGTAATCTACTGTGAGTCCAGTCGTATTTAAGGTAACTGGTGGTTAAAAATGAGTTTTCAGATGTCATTTTCCCCATGGTGCTTGCTCATAGTTTGAGTTGTTGGTTCTCTGTAGATAAAATAAAGAGTGTGATACCTGAAGCATGGTAAAGCCCTGTTCTGTGTGATAAGCAGCGGTGATTCTAGGGTCTGTTGGGGCCCTAGGCAAAAATACATTAGGGGCCCCTTCAGCCATCATTCATTATTATTTTCCTCGTTCTTTTTTCACTCACAGACGGAGAATTCCTCTTCTTTTAACCTTCATTGACACATTTTGGTTTCACAGCAATAATGCATGTGACGCTAATCAGGGCATTGAGAGTGAGTGCTATCAGATGGGGCCCCCTTAGGGAGGTTTCCTACTGCCATTGCAAAATTTGCATATTTTGAGGCAATGCTGTGGTTTAAAGTTTGTCAGCCCTTGGGGGGCCCCCTACTGGCCCGGGGCCTTAAGCAGTTGCCTGCCTTACCTGTTGACAAGCAGCACCTCTGGTGATAAGTAACCAGAGGTAACGTTTGTTGTGACTTGCCCTATATGAAAAAATGTGACATGACTTTTAAACAAATTCCCATTCTTTAAAATCTGGGCTCTATCCCTACATATTTTGAGTTCTAAATGATTAATTGATGCAAAGAGTTTCAGGTTTGATCCTGAAGATAGATCGAGTTGGCAGCTGATGGACGATCCGTAATGGCTGCAACGTGATCTGTTTATGCAATGTGCCTGATCAAAGTACATCCAAGAATGTTTTCATTCTACCACGAACATGCTCGGATTTTTGTTCCAAATGTATGGACAACTTTAAGACCGGATCCCTACAGAAGGAAAGGTTTTTGTAGAGATTAGATGCTTCTGAAGGTTTGAATCCACAATCATAAAACAACAATGTCAATTTGACGCCACGGTTCACTTCATTGGTTTTGAATTTGTCCATGTACAGACCCAATCTTTATCAAACCTGCCCATCCAAACTTCAAGGTCATTCAATAACCAAGCAGTCATGCCTTAAACGCAGAAAAATAAATACTGATGGCAGAAAATGGAGTTTCATCCCTCTTGCAGTTTGGATCTGTGCATGAATATAGCACCAATGAAAACATGGGTGTTAAGAATAAGTTGTTGTTGTTGGTGTTTTTGTCTTGCCTGTTTTTCAGGGATAACAGTTGGCCGATGTGATAGTGGACCGAGATGAGGCCATGATGGTCCTGGCAGAAAGTCTAAACCAATCTGTTACATATACGGTCGGGCAGTGATCAGATTGTGAGTTTGTTCTGCCAAAGGTGAGATGTGCATCCTCTGATTATGGACAGGTGTCTCAGTCAGCCAGACAGACGGCTGAACAGACAGATAGCGAAAACAATGTGATGGTGGCCATGGTCATGCTATTGGGCCAACCAAGCTGGTACGTCCTGATGGGCTCTGCTGAAGGTCAAATCCTGCACTCTGATTGGGTCATTGAATCAATTCTGAAAAGTGAAAAAGCACACTTTAACAATGGCATCCATCCAGCTGAAATCTGACCAAGCATACACACTGACCAATAAAAGCTCAATATGTCATCAACTGCATTTTTAGATGTCGGAATCGCTAATCCATTGGCTATTGTCTGACACGATACAGCCTCAGGGATTAACAAGTAATCAGTAAATGATTTACAGGCAAACATGTCCTTTCTTTGTAGTGGTCATTACTTACAGCGCCCTTAATGTTGGAGTTGGGAGATGACATTTTTGACATTTTTGACTAGATGGCTGTATGGCAATATGATGTTATTCGGACTACAACTAGAAACCAGAATGCGTCCAACACCCAAACTCTTGTCCATCTCCTATGAGGAATCTGCGTTCTGTCACAACATGCAGAAATCTGTTTCGATTATGGATGCTTGGGTCTTAATCAGCCAGATGTTCTTCAAAGCCTTGCTACATGTGCTAATCTTTAAACACGGCAGAATAAAATAGTATTATGATTCTTCTGTAAGGCAGTTTGGATAAATGTGTTCACCAAATGTTGTGCATAACACAAACAACCACTGTGAGTAAGTTCAAATGACCCCTATGTTGCAAAGCGAGCTGGCTGTGTTCATTAGATTACAGGTGATCAATGCAGCCGGTGTGAAAACAGAAGTCTGGTTCTTTTTAAGAGGCATATGTTACTTATGAAAGTGTATTATGCACCTCCCATGTTAAACACCTCATGCTGTATTGATCCTCTGATCATGGTCATTCATGCTTCTGGATTGCATTAAAATGTGATAAAGCTCCAGTCAGTCTGATTCACTGTTTAATGACATCTAATGCACTTCCTATTGTGAAGTGCCTCACCTGAGTAGGCGCACAAAGTTAACCTAATTAAAACATAACGCTGCAGCGTGAAAAGTTTAAACTTGAACACCATCATTGTGGTGGAATTTCTGTAATTACTACATTAAATGTGTATAAAATCATGATGTTAATTCACTGTTCCTGATGTCAGTCAGACCTGATACAGTTCAGTGTTGTTTAGAGACCAAGGACAGCGGGAGAGTCTCAACAGTTCTTCCTGATATCTTCAAGGATGTTTGGGAGAACTTGTTGTTGTTTGCTCCAAGCTCCTGAACGTCACAGATTAGTCTAGCTGGGTCAATATGACATGACCCTGATAATGGTAATATCTTTTTCAATATATGCAAAGGCTTTGGAAGGATTCGTGAGTTATGTTTGAGCATTACACTGAACCAGAGGTGTGATGCTGATTCATGTCTCCTCGAGTATTCATCGTGTGAATAAACTTTCATCAACGTAAGCCATCTGAGTCCATGAGAGTCTGATTGTGTGAAGTCAAGTCTTGATAATTTCCTCAACAATCATCACCTTGTGAAATGAGACATTCAAAGATGCAGCAGTGTAGTTCTTTTACATCACTGTGACTACAGGGAGACACTGAGGAGACTTATCTACGGTGCACCTTACCCCCAATTTCCACATACTCTGCGGTCCGTCAGTGCAGCACACTACGCAGCTGTTCGCTGCCACTCTAGTCAATGTTTGTGTTTACACAGCGAGAGCCTCAGTCCGTCTCCGGAGCGTGCCACCAGCGCCACTATGTTCTGCTCCGTTTCAAATACGCTGCGAGTCTATCTTCGACGGAGTACGCTCCAGGCACGCGTCAATCTGGACAGTATATCAACCCGGACAGGAAGTCAGACAAGGAATCACATAGAGCGTCCAGTCAATTTCAAAATAAAACACAATATACGGACTTGCGATCTTATTTTTCAACACTTTATCAAAATTACGACAAAACAGGCACAGAACAAACAACGATTTATCCTCAGAAAGACAAATCAACATGTTGTTTGCTCAATTTTTTCTTTGTGTACAGCTGCTCATGGCTGAGCTCCGCTGTGCTCATGTTCCAGAAACAGATCCAGTGGGGCAGAGTACATGCCGTCCGATGGAGCAAAACTGTGGCGCTGACAGACTGCAGCATGCACAGAGTTTGTGGGAATTGGGGGTAAAGGGATAAAATAGCATGCTATTGATCCTGATTTAAAAAAAAAAAGATTGCATTAATTTCAGACCTTGATTACTCATGATTAGCTGATAATGCTGGCTGCCCTTTCGTCAATCTTTTTCTCGGTGAAATACTGAGTGATATGTTGTTTTTTATCTCGCTCTCGGTCTCTGTTGCTCAGGTGTTTGCTTAGAGAGAACAGCCATCCAGAGCTCAGTAGTCTTAGCCCTGGCACACAGGCCTCAGGCGGAGGGACTCAAGTTGTGAATCCCTCCCAGCATGGAGGCCTGACAGTGGGGATTACCGCCATCTCATCCCCTGCTGAGAGGCGCCAGATATGGATTCAATCAGTTCAGTCTCCGTCCCTGGAGAGGAGGATAAGTAGGTAGACAATGGACTCGACACACACATACACACAGACACACACACCTAATTGAATCCCATTTGCCTCATCCTTGGACATCCGTGAGGCATAATGACAGCTAGGAATCCATGGTAAATTGTTCCAATGGTAGTCGCTCATTTACACCCTCATCTTCGTCATTAGAGATGGAGAAAGTGTGGATAATTGCTCATATCTAATGGCACGCTAATCATCAGTGTAAAATTACCATTTGTCTGGCAAGACCTAAAAATATCTGCTGGCAGGTGGATCAGCAGCAGACGGATAACTTAAACAAGTCTCTCTGCCTTTATTGTCCACCCACTTGTGTCTCAATACTCTTCTATTTCTCTCTCAATCACAGCCCTGTCCATTTCTCTCTGTCTATCTGTCGTCCATTATGCATTAGAGCACCGACGACAAAGCCTGAGGTCTCTCTTGTAGTGCTTGTGTGTGTTAAAGCCTTCGATAACCTCCACAGCGTCTACCTCAGCCGGCCTGCTGAATGCTCGATGATGCTAAATAAAAGAGAATAATTCACTTCTCCTCAATACAAGAGCTGCATTCAAAACAAGGACCTAAGGTCGCTCTGCAGTCCCTCTGTTACATGGCTGATCAGAATCATTCAGACCTGAGCAGAGAGGTGAATAGGCTCGTCAACAACAACACCAGCTTAATGCAATACCTGAAAAGGGACTATTTATGCTCCAAATTAATCCATTCAGTCAGATTAAGATACATCTTTTTTTATTGCTGAAGCAAAAAGCTGCTTTTGTACAACATTTCCTTTCAGGCTCTGGGCCAAACACTTTAAAATGCTTGTTAATTTTCCATTATGAAAGCTGGAAACCACAAATTAAGCATATTTTCATTCAAATACCTCCCTAGTTTTATACTTACTTAAAACCATGTGTTTGTTTATGCAGCTGAGCCAAAAGTGGGAGACATATCGCAGCCTTGAATCGGTAAAGCAGAACAAAATGCTCCTGACTCTGGCTTAGCGTCAGCTCCTCGGAAGTGTGTGTCCAGATGGGGAGAGCTGGGTGCTCATTTAATGGTCAGTTTAGCTAATGCAATAATAGCTGTAGAGAGGGACGGTGTAATGACCACCTCACTGGGCTTATTCAAGTGAGCTGGGATTTAATGCAGTCCTAATAAGAAATCTCAAAGCCAGAGAAGACACTCGACAGGCGATTTGAAACCTCTCAGACACCATGTCCCGACACATTGTGAGGCAGGAGGCGCTAAGAATGAAATGGAAAGATTTCATATGAAACTGAGTACCAGGTTACACCTTTGTATGAGAGCCTGAATATGTCCCCCCCCCCAATATTTAGAAAAGGTAGATTTGTCCCCCCCCCAAAAAAAGATGTATTTTTTAAAAGGTCGAAAAAAGAGGTAATGAAAAACATTTCGGGGGGCTCAAAACATTTATATATCCTTCTGACCTGTAAATACGTTTCCCAATCATTTCAGACAGCCCTATAGTGGACCATACCATCTTAACCTTGCCGCACAGTCACACGCGTGTGCAGGCACGTTACTCTCGCTCACGCTTGGTCAATGGATCAGGTCGGTCAGGTTAGCAGTCGTGGTTTTATACAGTCTATGGTCGCGGGCGCAGACAGTGACAAGACAAAGCAAGAGCAACAGGTTGGTGTTTGCATTAGTGTCCCATTAACTGTATAGAGGTCAATTGAAGTGCAATAAACACGGACAATATCCGACCTCATTTTTTCCAATTTGACCTGTAAAATGAAACCTTCACAGGGTCCGAAATTATCACGTGCAGCAGGAGCAGTCAGAGTCATTCTTCTCTGATGGATTTTTGTTTTTAGTCTGTAATGTTGTAATGCAGGGGAGCAGGAGGGGGAGTCTGGGAACTACTGCCTACAAATAATACAAAAAAGACATTCACATTCACACACGTCACATTCATAAGGCTAAACTTGACCTTGTGGATCGCAAAAAGATCTGTCAGGAATTTGTTTCTTTCAGTGACAGACGCAAAAAGGTCTTTGGTACATTTTAATATAGTTCAAAGACAGAACCTCCAGTACCAGAAGTTGTGTTATATCGATCTACTTTCCTTTTTTGTCATTTATTTTCTATTGGTAATTAAAACATTTCCACAGCATATTGTATACTGTGTGTGCTTACCAACACCTGTAATGTTTTGAATATGCAGAAAGTTAAGAACAATACAGTTGAATAATTAATAGTAATTCAAAAATAATTATAATTTCCTCTACATAGTAAAGAAATTTCCGCCATAAATTAATTCAGAAAAAGCACAAATTGTTGCATCAAAATTCACCAGAATGCAGGAAAGAAAGTGTTTGACCCCCCAATGTTGAATCCAAACCTACGCCCTTGCGTTTGTGAGTACAAAAAAACGCAAGAGACGAGCGAGGACAGTAATAAGTAGACAGTAGTGGTGACCGCCGGCATGATGCAACCAGCACTGGAGCGCTAGACAACTGTAATGCATACGACAGATACAATCTTACCTCCAGCTCTTGCTGAAGAATATAAAATACATGTTGTCGGCGTCTCCCCAGACATTTCTTCACCAAAACTCACTCATTTAACGGTCAGCTCCATTGTTTACGTGAGGTCACGTGAGGTGCTGGGTACCTCTGCCGGGCACAATCTTATTAAAATTCTGTAAAATGTGATGTCCATGATTTTCATATCTTGTAGTGTGTGCATGCTTGCGATTATAGAGAAGAAGATCTGGTAAGATTCTCCTTGTGTGTGTGATGCTACCTGATTTCAAAATCGGGAAGGACTCCTGAAGTCTGAGCCAGGCTTTAGCTAAACCCGAGGTTTTTATTTCACACTGGGGGTGATGTTTTCTTCATTATGAACAAGGGGGTTGTGCTTGGAAGAAATGTAGGATGGCAAGTGTGAAAAGAAAAAGTTGTGGAAAAAAAACTACTTCCTCTTCTGGTATAAATTCATTTTATGCAAGAGGAGATGTGAAAATAATCAGGACCTATAAAAGTTCAAGTGAGATCAAAGAAGAAAAAGTAGAGAAGAAGTTGATTTCTCACTTCAGGGAAAATAAGTCCCCGAAAAGTAAAGATAAGAGAACCTCTCTTACGGCCATAATTGTCTGCTCCAGCCTTTGATATTTGCCCTTTTAAGTCACAAGCATTGTGTTCTGTGCCCTTTCAAACAAGGAAAAGTGCTACTTTTCTGCAATTTTATCCTAAATAGGAGGTTAACGATACTCTAGTCGTGGAGCAGCTGAACTCCACATTTAATTTTAATTGCAGGCCAGCTGAGGCGCCGGTTGACAGTTGGCTGAAAGAAATCAAGCAATAAATGTGCATCTGGTCTTTGTGCTTGAATTTTTAGCAGCAAAGACGAGCCAAAATATCACCAAGTAAACTCCCGAAACTACTGCATGGATCATTTAGAAACACAGTCTTTACTTTGAAAGGAAAGAAATGTGAAATTGAAATTCAAAAACGCCCACAGCTTCAAAAAAGGAGAGGGGAATATGGGGTTTTATGCGACCTCCATTGTCTCATCTGCTTCATATTCACTCTCTCTGTCATATTTCCGCAGGAAACGTCTCTCCTTTTTAATTACACTTTATGTAAAGCATTTGAGCAGGGGCCTCTTCTTTATCTTTTCTCTTTGCCTGCTTCTTCAGCCTTTTTTCATTCTCAGCTGTAAAGGTTGGAGGACACGCTCTCTCTCTCTCTTTAGGAGACGCTCAGGAAACTGGAAATTTCAGCTCTCCGACTGTCTTGTCATTTGAAGCTAATTGCACGGTTTTAGCCCGGCACTGGCAATTATAGCTCCCCCCCTTTTGTATAAGTGCGATAGCTTTCAGGGATCTGGTGGTTAAAGAAGATGGGGCCGCCGCTTTCCTCGCATAGTTTAATTCAGTGTTTTACTTGCGCTGTGAATGTAGATCTGTCTTATCAAAGGAGGAGAACAAGGAGCTGCAGGGAAGAGCTAGCTTGAAGGCTACTGACACTTCATGTTGAAAACAAAGCAGCTTTGGTTGACGGGTTGATAGTCTTGATACTCTAAACGATTAAAGCTGCCCGAGTGGCAGAAAGCCGCTCACGGGTCTACATACAAATGGGACATTTATCTCCTCCAGTGTTGTTTGAATCTCGAGGCCAAGCGAGGGTGAAGAGGGGAGAGTTTGTTTTCTTTCTCTCCATCTTCTCACATTCTTACATGGACACTATTGGCATATGAACACACTACAAATGACACAAACACACACACACACGTATCCATGCACACCGGGGACCATCAGCAAAGATGGAGTCTTTGGGGTCACGGCTGTCTGGTGAAAAAGGTCAAGTGTCTGCTCTGTCTGTTTTTCAACAGACGTGAGGAATGCTGAGTACAAGGTTTCTGTGTGTGTGTGTGTGTGTGCGTGTGTGTGTGTGTGTGTGTGTGTGTTTGAGAGAGAGAGAGAGAGAAAGTGTGTATTTGCTTTAAAAACCAGGACTACTCAGGCAGTCATTTTGATTGTTTTCACATTTTTGTCACGTGAATTTGGTCAAAATACAATAAATACGTAACTTGAGAACAGCTAAACCTACCTTTGTCTGCGTTGTGTTGTTATCTTGTATTTATTTTCATCAAAAATACTAATCACACAGTTTTGAGTGTCTCTCACTTTCTGTCACATACAGTGGTTTAAAGATGTTTACCACTGTTGCTAAGCAACATTTTCTTCTAATTGATTTTGGTAAAGATGAAAACTAGCTTTGGATTTGAGATAAAACCATGAAGAAAATCACCTCCAGAAGGTGAAGGTCCACTAAGAGGAGAGTACTTTCATTGTGACTTTAAAAATGACACCATTTTGATTACAGATGTATTTAAAGAATGTTTTGCTTGCTATAACAAGTATTGCTCAATAAATAAGTTAGGATTTCTTCAGTCTACCAGATTTTCTTTTCCTGGATGGTGAATTTGACCTTTTTTTAATCGATTACTGAAATACTTATATGTCACTGACCTCAATTCCGACCTAACTGCAGCGATCAACCATCATGGACCCTCTCCATTCATAGTTGATGGTCATGTGTTAAAGACCACAGGCAGACCTGACGGATCTTCACAGACAATTTTGGTGGATGAGCTGGTCGTGGGTCAAGAGGATTAACGTGCGCTTTCTCCTGAACTGTCTTCATAAGCGCCTTCAGCGACTCCAGTACATAAACATATTATTCATCATCAATCCGTGTAGTCGTCTGTCCATTTAGAAATTGTAAAGTGTCTTTAGAGCAGACACAGCCAGACATGATTCGACTAGTCTTTGTTTACTTCAGGGATTTTTCCTGCGAGAAATTCGGACCAATTAGAGAGCATGTTCCTGGCGCATCATTTTGGTCCTCTTGTAAATGTCCCATGTGAACCCAGACCTAACATGAGGTATTTATCAACAATGTAACAGACTGGTCCATGATTCAGACCAGAGCAAACGAACCAGAGGAGTGAAAACACCCTTAGGCTTCCGCTACCGTTAAATCTGATTTTGTATTCATTTTTCAAATGAAAAAAGAATGTATGCACGGTCTGAATAAATTAAGAGCTAATTGAATAATTGAAGTGCTTATGGTCATTGTCCTTTTTGTGAAAAGTATTCAGATAATAACTAATGGATGAATGCCTCTTGATGAGAAGAGGAAACAGCCAACACACAAACTTGTTCTCTCTCAAACACAGACACACACATACAAACAAAGGAGCAGGGTTTAAAGCGCCAGAGGCGTTTGCCAGAAGGCGACTCAGATAATTTCACCCCTCTAAACAGAACCCTCAACCCGCTGACAGATCAGGAGCATGCACAGCCGAGCAGAGTCTGCAAACACCGGGCACCTCGCTTGTGGATGGAAACTGTTGGAGGCAGTGTCAGGGTGCCTGGTATGTAGCCCACTCAAACAAGACTAAAGCTAATGAGTCCTTCGCTGGATAAACCAAAGCCTGATTGGGGCTGTTGTTGTAGTCACAGAGCCAAATGTAGAGGGATTACCAGGGAATTTACCCACGCTGAGGACAGGGTGGAGGAATCATGTTAGGAAAAGATGAGCCCAATGTTGCCAACATGTTTAAATCAGAGTCTTTGCTGTTGACTCACAGGTACAAAAAGGTTGCTGTGTGAATATGTTGTATATTTATGCATACACAAACCAAGCACATACAGAGTGACACATTTAGTATTACTGCACAGATTATGCAAAAACAGTTCCCTGCCTGCCTCTTTATTGTTTTCTCGTGTTCTGCGTTACCTGTCTGTTGCATACTGATGGTAAGCTTATCATAAAACGCTGCCATTATAGATGAGTGCAAATGTAAGTGTGGTGACTACAAACAGCCATACGATTTTATCGCTCCATTTTTTTCTTCCTGACAACGAATGTTTCAGCATTTAACTTTTTGACTTCTTCTTCGTCTTTTGCCAACATTGTATTAGTGTGAGTGTATACGAGTGGATGATGGAGTAAAAGTGCCAGAACGTGTCTCTTACAAAGTCATTCACATTGTCAGTCATACAATCTCTTCAGGACGCATATTGTTACAGGATAAAAAAAATTCAGACCTGAATACGTTTATTCTTGTGAATGATTTCAGCATTTTAGGCTGCCAATAAAGGGGAAATACAACTTGGCTGTTTCCTGCTAGTTGCTCTTAACGAAATATTCCAATCTTGACCAGTCCGCGTGTTCAAACGTTGCTGATGTGAACACGGCCTCATTCATCACCTCTTTCTGTAAAGCTCTGCTATAGCATCCGATAGCTCAGACACAAGCCATAGCATATAGCATTCACTTAAAGGACATTAGAGCAGTTTTCACATCTGCACTCCTGAAAATATCTAGATCATTTCAGGAGGACTGCTCCAGAGATCTCCCGACCTGGCTGTTCATATATGCTCCTCACAGTGGGAGACTAACCCTGTCAGACGGGAGGGGTGGCGGGGGGTCTCCTGAGGTAAGAAGTGACGTTAAAAAAGATGCAGAAAAAGCAGACGAAGCAACAGAGTCCTCTATACAACGCTATAATGAGAATATTTGCCTTCATATCAATGCTACATGTAGTTTAGTGGAATAGCAATGTTAACAAAAGAGTGGAGAAGAACATACTGACGAACAGAAAACATAATGCAGCAGGTTAATTACGTGCACGGAGATCGTAGCAGTCGTGGGCAGACAGTCAATGCACTGACTCCACTCATAGTATATAAACATCACTCCCCCCTATATTGGCTCGAGGTGCATTCTCCTGATTATATCCTGCTGCGTTCTCACATCAGCTCACTCGGACTAGCTGCAGAAAAAAAAATCGGGGTCTGGCAGGAGAAACTCTTGGTGAAGTCCGAATGGAAAATGTGTCCGAATGGAAAATGTGTCTGCGTTCACACATGCAGCTCCTCCTGCAAATATCAGGAGTTTTTCAGGAGTTTCCTGCAAGTGTGAAAGCCCTGTAGGTCAGGCTTAAAAACTGAGATTATGTTACAGCCAAAATGCTCATTGGTGATGCATTACACTGAGAGCTGCTTTATAGTCTTTGGGCATAAAGGTTGGTAAAAAATAATCTGTCATTATAGATTCACCTTTGCCCCAGAATGTCTGTGAAGCTTCAAAGCAGTAACGTTAAGGCAGTGCTGTCTGTAGAAAACCAACAGCAGCCCCTGTGATCGTAGTTAAGTATTCAGTGCGGGAGTTCTCTGGTTCTATTTCCAACGCAGTCAAAAAGTGAACCCTGTGGCAGGCTGGGGAGTTCTGCATCAAACACGTTGTTGTAGGGGAAATAATTGAGCCAGCAGGGATCAGCTGGCAGGGATAATGGAGTTGGTCCTGTTAGTTTGAGATGCTCAGATGTTAAAGAAGTAATGCACACTCATACATACTGCCTATAAAAAAAACAAGAGTCTGTGATTATTTTTAAAGAGGTTTGTTCCTGGGCGTTGCTTAAGGCATTTTGTGGTTTCCTAATATGGTGTCAACCTAAATAAAAAAGCTGAGTGTTATAACATCATCATGTAACGCCATAAAAGAACCACCTTACACAAAGTTAAATGTTTCTGACGATCTACAGAAACAATCATCATCATTTTGCATCCTTAAAGCTCCTTCAAATCTAAGTAGGAACTAAAGCCATGTCTTTGAGTCGGTGTGGCTACTCACAACGTTATGAAAAATGAAAACACAGCCACCATTTCCTTAAAGGGTGGGTGGCAAAAATGTCAAGCCATCGTGTTTGGTGGTTTAAAGCATGGTCATCATCAGGAATCTGACAAATTGTTACCATGGCACTGCTTCCTCATGGTTAAACACATGAAAAGTGGGAATTCAGAGGGACATTTTATAGGCCTATTCCAAGTTGAAAACACACACATTATAACCAACCGGTTACGTCTGGACAATAGCTAATGTTAGCACCACCTCCTAGCTTATCCACAGAAGCAGATGGGGGGGGGGGGGGATGAGGAAAGCAGAAGTTAACTATCGTAACCTAGCAACAATGAGCGCTGGTGATAAGCACTCAGAGAAGGAGTTTGTGGGCACTGTCTGTCTGTGGACACAGGTCCTAAATTTGTATGACGACAACAGCGAAAAATTTGCACACAACCATTATGGCCAGATATTTCTCTGGATGTTCACTGTCTATTGTCTTTTTATATTTTTCACTCATCCATCTATGCAACATGTAACCTGGAACACAGTTGTGCGACCAGTGGCGCTGCTTGTCAATAGGCAAGGCAGGCAACTGCTAGGGGGCCCTTTGAACTTTGAAGCACAACAGAGGCCTGAAATGTGCACATTTTGCAATAGCAGTAGGAAACCTCCCTATGGGGGCCCCATCTTATACCACTCACTCTTAATGCCCTGCCAAGCGTTGCATGCATTATTTCTGTGAAAACCTAAATTTGTCAACAAAGGAAAATTAAGAGGAACTATCTGTCTGGGAGTGAAAAGAGGAAAACAATAACTAACGCTGGTAAGGGGCCCCCAATACATTTTTGCCAAGGGCCCCAACAGACCCTAGAATCGCCACAGTGTGCGACATAAAAATCCAAGTAATTATCCTCCTGAAAAATGTTACTCACAATTGGAGCAATTGCACTGTATGTTTTGGGTGGATGTCAAACTCCTTCTGTTTAATTATGTATCAATTACAGTAAAAGCCGAGGACTGAAGCTCCTGCTCTTAAAAACTTCTGCGGTGCGAGTTACCACTGCAAAGGTGCGTTTCAACAATCACAACAGTATTTTGAATTCAGATGAACCAACGAATAACAAGTGCTTCGACTGGATACACTCTGTACAGCTTTGTGGCTCCGACCACACTGCAATATTTACTGACAGTGTTATTCTAGTTGTCTAAACTGGTGTTTGGGGGTTGCGAGGTACGGCGAGCCGAAAAAACGTCAACAGCTGTCAAAGCAACATTATTGCTGTTGGATATTTTTGGTGTTCACCCTTGAAAACCCTGTATCCTTTCCATAACACATCACCCTTCTAAGGCTGTGTCTGGAAATTATTACATAGTCAAAGAAAATTCATTAGTTGGATTGACTGTCTAAAGTTATCTCAAAGGCTTAGAGTGATTCTTTATTAAATTTGCTGGACAGAAAAGCCTCGGGACATGGAACTATTGTTTTGGAATTTGGTAGTGATCCGGATCAGGGAGGTCCATTATTAAATGGTAATTGCTGTTTTGTTTTCGGCATAACTCTTAAATTAACAGAGATGGAGACTGGATTCCAAATCCTCTGGGTACGTTGGCACAGGCAGAAAATCCATTAACACACAAGATCTGAGTGGTTTGGATTCATCTTTAGGGGCAATGGAGAGGTAATTTAAGTTGTTTATAGTTTTTCAAACAGCACTGAGTCATTTGTCTGTTTGTTATGGTTCAACTTGCCAATGTGGGAACTCTATTATCCCACATCCAAACCCTACCTTGTGTTTGGACTTGAATTAAAATCACTGTGGCAAGACGGCATCACCAAACGTTGTTTCCTTGTGATTTATCCTTCATCATTATCATTCTCTTTACTTTAAACATCCTCCTCCATGTGGCCCCGGCCATCCCCCTCTCCGTCTCCGGGGATGACCTTCAGACCGTCCAGCAATTTAAAATTCAGCTCCAGGTTTTGTGCTGAGCCGCTTGATACTTTACTTAGACCTCCACAACCCATCATTATCTGCCTGAGCTTGAGTTAAGATCATTGCCTCTTATCCCCTCGGATCACTGTAGCCCCCTCCTCTAACCCCTCCCTCAGAGATGTAACATCCAACCTTGTGTCATGTACTGTAAAAAAAAAAAAAAGAAGGTATTTGCCAAATGGAGACAAGTCAAGGACCGTCTGCCATCTATCACTGAGATGAATTCACTGTAATGTTCATATTTGAATAAGCTTGATTTGGTGGTGTGTTTGGTTTGGCTACTGACTCGTATCCCCTCGTAAAAACGTCATTTAAATATGGACTCAATGATGACTTATCGTTTGTTAAATCTTCAGGGTTGGCCAAATGGTTGGACATTCTGTCCCTGAATTAAAGCAACATTTGCTTAACAATCTTAGTGATATATCATTTCTATTTTAAAAACATGTTACGATACCGTTTACAGACCATAACTCAGATATAAGCACCAAGTTACTCCAGACATGGCTTAACCATGAAGTTTATGAGGCCAACACATGAGCCATTAGAGGAGGTTTTAATCAAGTCTGCAATCACCAGAGATCATTAGGTAGACCGCGTATCTGTAGAAGACATTAATGTGGAAAAGATGCAAATAACAGGTTGAGTGTGGATCTTTTCAGATTCAAAATAAGTGCTTTGAATCACTTGTTTCCAATCTCGAGGACAGGGTGATGATCCTCCAAAGTCAAGTAATTCTTACTTTTCTGAGTTTGCTCATTGCTTTTTTCTTATGTTTACGATGTACATCAGCATGTTGCTAGAGAAGGTTTCATGTAAGCCAGAAGGGGAAAAAGAGCGCTAGGAATAGGTGGTGACATAAAGGGTTAACCTCTAGCTTCAGGTTTTAAAGCTGTCCTATCTACCTTATTTTTAGTGTGCCCATAAAAGAGTACACAAATGACCAAACGTCACAGACGAGTGTAAGCGTGGACCGTATTGTAAATAATATAAACAGTCTATGGTGTGAACCCTCAGTAAGCAGCGGGCCAGTAAGTGTGACTGCCCAGCAGCAAACTGTCATATCAGCAGCGTGCACTGAGCTTATGATGCTGAAATGTTCCTCTGGTCAACTAAAGTTTATCATGTTCTGACCACAACTGGTGTCTTCAAATTCACTCAGGGGCAAAAATCAGCTTTTAAATATGAAAGAAATAACGATTTGACATGTATGGTGATTATTATCGATATCCACTGATATGAACATTATTTGTCATATCGCCCTGTCCTACTGCACAGTACATTCATTAATGTCTGGATTGATTAATACCCACTCCTAATGTGTTTCACTGGTGCCTCTAATAATAACAAATAAAGTGTGATGAGATGTTCTTGTTCTGGTGTGTCTGCATTGTCAGGAACATGTCTAAAATGTTTTTGTTGTTGCTCTCATGGAGGATGTTGGTGTATGACTGGTGGTCCTTTGTGTTTTATGAACATTTTGGCAAAGATCAAATTGACTCTTTTGCTCTTATTTGCTCTCATTGGTTTGTCATCAAACTGGGCAGTGCGGGAGTTTTTCAATTTAACATTCAAATCAGAAAATAAACTGGCACTCCATCATAAATCCATAAATGACTCATTTCATTATTCATTATTTTTGATCATTTCGTATCTGTGCGTCTTTGTTTGTTAATTTATTTTTTGATGAAGCTCCGTTTCATTTTTTGGTTTTCTCATTATGCCGGGCACTGAGAGCCCCTCGGGACAGTTCTGTTCCCTTCTGTGTTTAACTCTCGTTTCAGTAAGAGATCAAAAAAAAGGGGGGAAAAGGAGGGAAAGAAACAGCCAGAAGAGAAATGATTGTAGCTACAGCCTGCCAGGAATATTACAACCAACAGGTAAGCCTTTTACCTCCCCACGTAATTTCATCAGAATGAAGGATTGTGGGAGAGAGACGCTGTGGAGATCCTGCTCGAAGGGAAGAAAAAATGAAAAATACTCACAGAATAAGGAGAAAATGTAGAAAGAAGACATTGGTAAAAACATCATATAAAGGAGTTTTATTCAGGGCAGCGGTGCCTTCGGGTCCTCCAGTCTACAATTATGGTAACTCATGAAAACAATGCAAGCTGCTAATTAAACACCTACGATGTAAACCCGCTCGGGAGGTTCATTCATGTGGGCAGTCATCCATCATCGCACTCTGGTCTGCCACACACGGCCTCTGCCATGAGACCAGAGGTTACAGTCACAACTCACCGCTGTCCCTACTAAAGTTACGACTGACAGGGTTATACTTTGTCTGTGGTCTTATACTACACTGTGTGTGCATGTCCTCACTTCTGCACACAGGTATTCGTGCATCGCTCCACCTCCTTCGATCAGGGTTGGCTTTCAGCATTGTAACTCTATGAAGAGACTGCTTTTGATTAATCCTGTAACAATGGCAACAAAATCAAAAGCTAGAACAGCTGGAACCGTCGTTCTCTTGACAGAGGAAAGCTACGACTGTTGTCTTCCACTTTACCATGCTTAATAGTGGTTGATGATAATAGTGTAAGATTTTTCAATATTCCCACATTCACAGACCGCTTCAATTACGATTTTGGGTTCTATAATTTGATTGAACTGGAGTGAAATTAAAACCGTAACAGCCAGAGCACAACTTAAAGAAAAAAACGACTTTTATGGACATGAGCGTTGGAAGATATGACCCCGAGCCATATCACTTGTCTAACATCTGTTACAATTAGAAGTGTATCATTCAAACATACGTCGTGTAGGTTCCTCGGCGTTGTTGGTGGGGACGGCCTGCTGCTATGGACCCCCCCCCCTCTCCCTTCTGTGTCAGTGTGTTAGAAGCCATGGAGGCCTTGTCTTGTCAACGGAAGCCAGGCTCTCGAGTAGACGGAGCTCCCCCAGCCTTCAGCGAGGTGATCTGGCACTAATACCATCCGACTTCCCTGACCCCCAGCCACCTCCATCGGACTGTGTCGTCCCCACAACCACTGCCTGACGCCCAGCCACCACCATCGGACAGTGTCGTCCCCACAACCACTGCCTGATGCCCAGCCACCACCATCGGACAGTGTCGTCCCCACAACCACTGCCTGATGCCCAGCCTCCACCATCGGACTGTGTCGTCCCCACAACCACTGCCTGACGCCCAGCCACCACCATCGGACTGTGTCGTCCCCACAACCACTGCCTGACGCCCAGCCTCCACCATCGGACTGTGTCGTCCCCACAACCACTGCCTGAGGCCCAGCCACCACCATCGGACTGTGTCGTCCCCACAACCACTGCCTGATGCCCAGCCACCACCATCGGACAGTGTCGTCCCCACAACCACTGCCTGATGCCCAGCCTCCACCATCGGACTGTGTCGTCCCCACAACCACTGCCTGACGCCCAGCCACCACCATCGGACTGTGTCGTCCCCACAACCACTGCCTGACGCCCAGCCTCCACCATCGGACTGTGTCGTCCCCACAACCACTGCCTGATGCCCAGCCTCCACCATCGGACTTTGTCGTCCCCACAACCACCGCCTGAGGCCCAGCCACCACCATCGGACTGTGTCGTCCCCACAACCACCACCTGACGCCCAGCCACCACCATCGGACTATGTCGTCCCCACAACCACCTTCGTCCTCATTCATACACGGCCTGATCCGTCCTCCACCTCAGCGGCAAAGGAAGTGTGGACAACAGGAACACAAGGAATACAAAGGAGAAATCCTTCCTGCATCTTATCCCATCTTTCTTAACAATGAGGAAGGTCTTTTACCTGCTCTTTGTAAAGCGTCTCGAGATAACACTTGTTATGAATTGGCGCTCTACAAATAATGATTGATCGATGACTGACATACCTGCCTGTAGTGATCAGTGGTACCAGTGGGACCACAGCCTAATCATGAGGCAAAACGTTATGAAAGCAAAAACATCGTACAGACGAATTTAGGTTAGCCGACTCAATCGTTGGCCTCGTCCCGACTGCTCATGTTTTTCCCACCATGTTATACTCCAGTGAAAGTCAAGGTCAAGCAATATGAGATCTAATTGAATCAAATTGAGTTTAAACTGTCTCTGCTGTTCCTCTTAAGACCAGTTTCATAGTTTCTGTTTAGAAATGCTGACAGTCAGAATACCCAAACCCAGCTGGTTGAAGCCCCAAGACAAGGAGGTACCCATTTATTCTTCATATTCACTTCATTGCAGGTGCACATATTGTATAGAGCCCCTTTATTCCCACTTGACGGATGAATTAAAGGATCAGTGCGATCGTATTTGCACGGAACACATTGCTTAAATTCCAGCGCCATCTGAAAGGAAATACAAAACTATCAGAAGAAAGTCAAATCATCAAAACCGCAAAGGCCCGTGCTTACAATGCCGTTTTGACTGGCAGCCATATTTTGAGGGAAGAAGAGGATATTGCCTTATTAAGAGTAAGTGCAGTAACAAGTCGCCTTCAAATCATTTCCAATCCCGTCTGCTGTTTTTGGCACATAAACTCTGGGTGTGCATGTGCTCCACATAATCATCCGTGGAGTCCCAGAAATCTCCCGTACTTCAGGCCATGTTTCTCAGGTTTCTTTAGTTTCAGTTCTCTCGTTCAGACTTTTGGACCCTTCGCTCGTTTGCTTTCTTTGACAGATTGCCTGTTCTCCATCTCTGTTTCCATCACCATCGAGTCTTTGTGCTCTGGATTCTGTTTTGTGAAATATTCCCCACCTGAAACTCGTTCCACCTCCATCTCCATTTTGCTCTCTGCCTTTGAGTGCGATGGTGTGTGTTGTTTTTTTGGTTGCTTCAAATCTTGACATTTGTGTTTTGAGCACGTCTAGAAGGTTTCTGCTTTCATTTTTGCTACCTTTGCTGATACCCGTCTCCTCTCTCTATGTGTCCCTCTCTTCATGCAGAAACTTTCTCGATTCTGCCCCTTATAACTTAGTTTCACACTTTGCTTACTGATAAACTTTAAGTCAGAATTCTTTATTGCATCTCCTTTTTTACCCCGCTTCAAAGACACGTATGTTGTCAGCTTGCTGTGATGGTTCTCTCCTCTCTGCTTCTGTCTGGGTCTTCAGACACACAGACAGTCCTGAATCCCTTGGCGGGGAGACATGGAGGCCTTCATCAGTCACGGGTCGTTACTTTGATCTTCGTCACCGTAATGAGGTCAGTGTCACCTCGGCCTTTCATAATTCTCTAATTACTCGGCGTCCAGAGGTAGGCTCTCATTAGAATGAATGAGGGAGAGGAAGGTGTTTTTCACAGTATGATGGATGTTTCCGAGGGGATTACTGGCTTTGATATTTATGAAACTTTTTACTACTTTGAGAAGCCAATTGCTACTGCACAGACACAACTATTAAAGGGGCATTCCCCTCCTTGTCAATGTCAAAGCAGCAAGTCATGGAGGTACTTAGCCGGTGAAAGAGATTATTGTGGACGAGTTTTTTCAAGTTTGAGCTATAACTTCTTAAGATGTCAGAATGATCTCACACAATATTGAAAACAGGAGATGGAAATCATGCAAGATAGGTGTTTGTAACATTTGGATCTATAATGTGACATCACCTGTTGGTTTTTGGTTTTGGACGAGCATTTTGAAGTAGTCCAAAAAGACGTTACGTTAGCAAGAAGCGGCCATACGTGTGCAGGGTGGAAACACAATTCCTTTATCTGCAGACTGATTGACACCCACCACTAACTCCTTCATGAAAACCGTGGTCCCAAAAAGAAATGTCTGATATTTTCTCAACCAATCGAAACATGTGATGGAACAAAACCAACATGTTTCAACAGCGCTTCATTCACTTTTTGACACTTTTTTCAGTCACTGAAAACAGCTCTGCGACCCACATTTGGGTCCCGACCCACCAGTTAAGAGCCACTGCCTTAAAGCATACCCTGCTTTGTCATTATTTTATCCTTAATTAAATTCTTCATGTTTATTTGCATAGAAACAATTATGAAGCAATTAAACCATTGCCACCCAATGAGAGCATCATTTCCAAAATGACATTGTGATGTATGAAAGAAAACTCGAAACTACGTGAAATAGAGACCATAAAATAGTTGGGGAAAAAGTGATTGATTAATTAGACATAGATTTACATACAATCTGACTTCTTTATGAAACCAGCTGAGTCGCTCCAAGACCAGAATTTTTCACTCCAATTTTAACTTGCATTTTCTCCTGCCATGTTTTTATCTTTGCTGTTTTGTTTATACTGTGAAAAATTCTGGTTACATAATGCAGTGATCCATCCATCCATCCGTCATCTTCTGCTTATACGAGGCCATGGCACCGTGGCAGCAGGCTAAACAAATTGCCCCAGACGTCCCTATCCCCAGCAACGTTTTCCAGCTCCTCCTGGGGGATATGCAACCCCTCCAATGAGCTCCGGGTCTACCCCTGGGTCTCTTCTCAGTTGGACCTTCTAGAAAGAAGCAACCTGATTGATACAAATGCAAAAACTGTAATCATAGCATCACTCTGTTGCTTCACCTCCATCTTGGTGTGTCCTTTTCACTTCATGTCCTTCCTCCTGAGACCTCCTCCTCCCCCTGGGTTTGGCAGGGAAAACCTCTGAGGGACGAATGAATAAGACACTGAGGAAGTCCATCTTAAATATTATAGAAGTTTTTAGCAGTGCATGAGTGAAAATGTGCAGTGTAGCTGTCCTATTTTGGGGAGGGTGAATAGATGCTATACGTTTGCTTTATGGGAATGGGAGGAAAACGTTTTCCTTTACCTGACTCACTCTTCAGGGACTAAAGTTGAGGTCCAATGTCATTCTTTTAGCTGTCTTTGTTTTTTTTTTAATACTCTTTTACCCCTTAAGATACAATATGTAGATTCCGCCACCAAGGGGCTCTCAATCAATACAACAATCAAAAAAGATGATGTTGAGGCTAGCGGGGAATCATGGGAGTTCTCTTTCCTATCCCCCACCCCCGGTGAAAGCTAACCCCGCGTTGACGTAGTAAAGACGACCGGGCGAAACCGACCTGAGGAGGAGAATATGTTTCAGTAGCAGCTCACGCTTCCTTATGCAGCGGTCTTTGACGTAACATCTGGTGTTTCCATGGCAACGTTAAACATGGCGGCTCTATCACTGCGGCTGTCGCAATAAGACACGTCCCGTTACAACTATAAAATTACGATTTCTCTGGCTTTGATAACTGTTAGAAATATTTGAGGTGATGTAAGCACAAAATATATAACATGGGTTTAGTCCATTTTTAATTTATTTAGATATTTGAATGTAAACATTCTACATATTATACGTTTAATACACATATAAAGAAGTACAATACTAATTCCCTGGAGTCCCCTTTTAGCTCTAAAATAAGTTGTCTTTTGTATCAAGCTTCCTCTTCTGTAGCTTAACTTCACTTTCTTTGTGGTGTTAATCATGTTTTCTGTAACTGGCATGTTTGTGCCAGGAGCAACAGAAGTCAAATCAGCAGAACATAGAAGCAGGAAGATAAGACGGATAAAGAGTCTGACTCACGTCTGTGTGTTCACAAATACATGACAGAACGTTTTCAACATGCAGGGCTGTGTTGTATATGTTTTAAAATAACTGTTGTTTGTGTGGACGTGTGTGTGTGTGTGTGTGTGTGTGTGTGTGCGTGTGTAGGTGTGTGTGTGTGTGTGTGTGTGTGTGTGTGTGTGTGTGTGTGTTCAGCCTGGTGCCACAGACTAATAAGGACACTGTGTCAGACAAACAGGATTGTTTGTGTCTGGCTGTCTCTCACATTCAATAGCTCCATACATCCAATGTTTGACGGATCGTCTTTTCTCATGGCTCTGTGGCCCCGATGCTAACGTTACACTCCATCATTGTTCTAAGGATCAATTTAACTGATGTGATTTATCGCCAGTTTTGCATCGTATTGATTCAGGTTTCCTCCGTGGATATGATGACTTCATTCCTGTTAAATGACCGAGTAGAAAATATGATGTTGTAACATAAATCTCAAAGGGAAAACAAAAAAGTTTCATTATGATTTAGTAGAGCTTTTGAATGCAGAAGTTGTTCAGGAGTAACTTTGGATAACCATATTTAATTTTGCAGTGCAGTTAAAGGAAGAATGTGCGACATTTTACACATAAATAAAGCAGAATCAAGTATATTCCTCTGTAAATATCTCCTTGAGACATGTCTACAATGAGTGAGAAGCTCGAGTCCTGCTGGCTGTGTTGTTGTCAGAGCCGTGTTTACATGGACGGGACGGCCGGCTCCTCCCCTTGTGTATAAAAGCTGTTTTAGTCGAGGACTAGAGAGAAGAAGAAGAACATACTCACTGATTATTTGAATGTCACATAAGAGTTTTTAGATCACGCTCATTCTGTGTCAGTTTATGTGCAATATGAAGCTACAAGCTAACTAAAGAGCGCTAACATTAGCATGCTAACACAACAATGCAGGACACAGGCGACTGCAGCTCGAGCAGAGGACAATTTTGTCTGCTGCTTGCGCTTAATTATGTTGTGTTCTAATTGATAACTCCTTTGTGCTTCAGCATGGAGGAGGTGTCGCCACACAGCAGTTTAAGGCTGAGGCTCAAGGGCGACATCTACTGGAAATAAAAGCTGCACATTCTTCCTTTGAGCGATATTTTAGTTATTTTTAAACACGGGCTCTTTTGTATATATTTTTGGGTTTGAACGACAAATAGGTACAAAAAGCTGACCTGCTCTGTTCAGCTTGCAGCAGGCTCCATTAACAATAGACGTGGCGTGTATTTGGAGGGGAGCAGAGCGTAGTGGGGCTGCGGGCGTACGCTGGACAGTGGTGCGTACATTGGAAACGAGCATTGACTACAGGGAGCGACGGAGCTTTCTTTGTAGGATTTATTTATTTTTTATTTACATTGGATCCCCATCAGTTGTTACCGCAGTAACAACTATTCTATCAGCTCCAGAGTGAGCGCCGCGGACAGAATGGAGCGCCAACAGATCCTGTGGAAACTGCCAGGTGTCCTATAGGCTTAAGTCCTTGGTATTTGACCTATCCATAATCTGAACCAGCACTCAAAGCAGACTTTATTGTTTTACCCACAACTTCTCCTGACTACCAACAATCTGGACAGCCTTAATAGACAAACAGTTCAGCTTCTGTCTCTGTCTAAAATGTCTGCAGATAGGTTTAAACGCACAGTATGTAAATTCCACCACCAGGGGGCGCTCAATCAAAACAATAACACAAGATGACGTCGAGGCTGGCGGCGAATTATGGGAGTTCTCTCTGCTAAACATGTAAGGAAAGTAAAAATCCAATGGGGAATATGTGCTGGTAGACATTCAGGAAATATGATGCTAACTTATCATAGTTTAAAATGTTCCTGATTTCAGATTCAGGACATTTATAATGTTCAATTACATAAATACCTTCAGCTGGGATTTAGAGCGTTTAAAACACACGTCTTCCATTCAACCTCACTGTACAGCTGGAATACCTCTCCTCGTCTTTAAACAAACACACAGCTTTTAAAACCCTGTCCTCTTCCTTGTGCTTTAATGTGAAACAGATTGTTCAGGTATGAGGAGAGAGAGGAAACCAGGGAGACTTTACAGAAGGTGTGACACCTCACCTGACTGCCTGGATAAGAAACCCTTCTCCATCTCATCTTCTACAAAGGACGTAGATTCCCCCCTTTATAACACAGTAAAAAAAACACATTATCTGTGCCGTGCAGCACCTTTTTTATGTCCCAGAGCCGAGCGTCTCAGATGACATGTTCCTCCTGGTCTTCCTCTCGCTGTTCGCCTCATCTATACCCACTCAATGAAAGCACTTATGGTATTTTAATGGGGTGCAGGATAGAATTATACGAGATGTCAATCATAGCTTTGTACGGAGGAATACATTTGTCAGCACTTAAAGTTCAACGGACCTTGAGGTGGATTTGTCATTTGAGGCATCTTGGAATGTCTTTAATGGTTTGTTGGGTGGAGCATTTCTGGATGACTATTTTTGGTGTTTTTTCTTTTCCTTTGCATCGTTGTGAATGGACAAAGAACATTTCAATCCCCCTCATACAGCAGAAAGAACAGAAGATGTTCATCTGAACGATGGCCGACTGAACAAACACAGCCTTCCTGCCATATGAAGTCCACTTAAAGAGTAAAAATAAGAAGAGGAAGACAATGTAAGGACAAACCACGACTTCGAAACTCCATTATACAGACGGCCTCTTTTGTTTGTGTTGGTAATTCATCTCTCTGAAATCATATGGCAGCTGATTTTGAATGGGCAATTACAGCTTTTACAATGCACGCCACTATTACAGAGCAATATGCACGAGTCCTAATCGTTTAGCTTCATTTAATCCGACAAGCTGGCGACAATGGAGAAAACTCATTCAGTGTCTCTATTAGCGAGTGCTTTACTCGTCTCAAGTTGTTTTTTTCCTCCCCAACGCTCTATCTCCAGCGGTCAGGTGGGAACAGAACAATAGCTTTCCTGATTGAGGACCTAAACTCAGCATGGCTGGATTGGGTGAGGCAGAAAGGGATAATGAGGTTTTATTTGTGGCTTTTTGGACAAACTCCAAAGGTGAAGGGCTTGAGCTTATGGCCCTGTATGTCCACGCCTACGCTGAAGAATCACTGGTTTGATCTCTCTGTGGGTCTATTGTCAGACTGAAGTGTTCTTAAGATGAGAACAGATGAGATAACAGGTAAGAATACTCAAGTTTACAAAGATAAGACAGACAGACAGCAAGACATACTGGGCATGTAAACCCCAAATCTTCAACAAGAATATTATTTTGTATGTTGAACTGATCTTAGAGTCTTATTGGCTGGTTATTTCACTGGTCAACTTTTTGGGGCTCCATGAAAAACCCGACTAATGTGGACAGAAATGACAGGTGCACAGCCTGACGTATTGACAGTTTTCTCTTCATTTTTAATAAAGTGAGAAGTAAGGAGAAGGAGGCACAGACACGTTGAGGGAGGCAGGCCATATTGTAACATCTGGGAACCCATGTTGAAACAATGCACCCCCCGCCCCCAGTCCCAGACTCCCACCCAGGACCATTAGGAGACTGATGAGTGAACAGTTAGCTAGATCAACTCAGCATGTCTGCTTCTGCGGCTGGCTCTTTAATCATTCCTTATCTCCTCCGACATTACCACATCTCAGCCTCTCACTCTCTCTCTCCCCCTCGCTCTCTCTCGCTCTCTCTCACATCCATCTCGTCCTGCCTCCCCTCTCCTCTCTCCCCCATCCCTCCTCCTGAATGTTGTTCATGGGTGGTGCTCTGTTTTGTTTCTGAGGCACAGAACAACACGGTTTGCACTGCCATTGTGTGTTGTGTCTGGAAAAAAGGAGGAATGCTAAAATGCCAAGGAGTGATGGATGCTGGGCAAGTACTGGAGCTGGCTCCTTATTGGCTGGGCCTGAGTGGGGAACTAATAATGCTCCAGCCTGAGCCAAATTCATCTTCTCTGATTTGTTGTGTGGGGTTTTTTTCTGTTCGGTTGTGGTCTTAATCTGACCCAGTTTATTTGATTTGATTTTCTTTTGAAGTTGTAAACCAAATGTTAATAAAACGCTGACCACGATTTAGCATCATGGCAGTGGTTCAACATTTTAAGAAACGTGCTTGTTGGGTTTGGCAGGAGTGAGATGGGAGCTTGATCTTATTCCCATGCTTGTTTGTTAAAGCAGAACTCCAGTATGGCCCCATTTTTACATATTTTGTGATCTAAATGACGAGTAAATCGGGGTAAAAAGATGTGTTCCAGTAGATGGCTTCAGCCAGAAACCAAAAGAAGGCCAGTAATGAGTGCAATGTAATCTTTCTGGGTAAATGTGGTTGAATAAAGTGCATCCACTTAAATGGTTGTTTTGCCACTGACACGTTAATGCCTGTGAACAGTGCAGAAATGATTTCTAACCCCAACATTAAAACTTAACTAAACCATAGACCAGCGTTTGTTGTGTCAAACACACCAGCTTGATCAGCGACACTACACCTCTATAAGTTAAAGGTCCACACCTGGGCCCACGTTTGTAGATGTATGAGTATACTCCAAGCTGCAACCTCCGGTCTTACAAAATGAAGTCAATGCGGAAGTGCAAATTCCTGCAGTTCGTTGAGTGTCCACTTGAGGCTGGCTGCAGGAAGTCACAAACACACAACAGGCAAAAAAGCTGTTTTTACAGCATAAATTAACATTAGGGTTAGGGTAGCCTTTACAGCCTGGTACAAAAAAACAAATCAGTCTGATTAGTTATTGTCATCACTGGCATACACTGTAGGAGGGTGAATTTATTTTTGTACAGCTCCATTCTGATGTTATGAATGATACGTATTAGCCATAGTAAGGCGTGTAGCTGACCTGATTGACAGGTGGGCGTGATGTAACGGTTCGTCAAGAGGTTTAAAACCCGCCTCAGCTCCAGCTCTCAGTCTGTCGTTAGGTTGAATGAAAGTTAGGCTGAGACAGGATTTCCAACATGGCGGCTGCCGATGAGCCTCCAGAGCCCCCTGCAGGAACAGATGGCTGACGTCACTCAGGCTTCGTCCATTTATATTTACAGTCTACGGTAGACTCTGGTTTTTAGCAATAAAAAAATGGGAACGGAGATCTAGACCTCATTGCATCATGACTTCAACTGCAGAACAAAACATGCATCTAGAATTGATCCAGAGGGAAACCTTCTTTGTATTTTGAAGGTTCTGGTCTATATTTAACAAACACAGGAGGCTGGGATCAAGCTCCTCTCTCTCTCAAAGCATTTCTCAATCTTTTCCTGTAGTGATGCTTACTCTACAGGAATCAACGCAACATATACCAAACCTTAATTAACTAATCGCCTGAATGTACAATGAATAAATACCATTTCATTCAGAATGATCCGTTGTGTTTGTATTTTACATCACCTGCAGGATTTTCAATAAAGCAGTGTTCATTAACTCAGAGCAGAACTGCTCATATCTCTCATTGTCAACCTTCATCCACAATAACAATATGCCAGGAGAGCGTTAGATGCAGGCATCTCTGGAAGAAACCGTCGATATCAATATAAGCATAATCCTCTTGAATTTCAATACTTCATTATTGCACAGAATCCGCACAGAACTGAATTATCTCATCTGCTTCCTGCAGTCTTCCCCTGGCATATTTCTGTCTCAGATTGCCTTTGAACATGTTTCTCTGAATCAATCTCCCCCTTCTCTCTCACTTTCCTCCAGCGTCTCTTTCCCTTGGGAGGGATGTCATGAGTTTAATTGCCGCCAGGTGACGAGGAGCTTGGAAAAACAGAATTAACCTTGTCAGCCCAGAGCCATCCCTCTCTCCCCCCCTCTTCCTCTCCTCCATCCGATGCATCAATTAAAGTTAAGCCAGCGTGGCCCTCGGTTTCAACAGGCTCAGTCAGGTACACAAAGAAAGGAGAGTGCGAGACGTGAGAGGTACAGTAGGGAACAAGTAGGATTTACAGGACAAACGGACAGAGTGGATGAGACGAGGAAGACATGAGAAACAGGACAATGAGCCAAGGAAAGATAGACAGACTTGGCAGATAGACTGGAGGAGGGATAAACTGGGATTCAGCTGTTGCAGGATTAGGAAGAGAGGACGGTGGCACAAAGGGAGACGCAGCTACAAGGACAGAGAGTGAGAGATAAATGTAAGTGAAAAAAGACAGTATGAGGTTTGAGAGAAGAAGAAGACAGAGGTGAAAGCAGGACAGAGACCCAAAAGAACAAACGCATATCAGCAGATCCTTCCCATCGATCAGCTGTGACAAAGCACGATCACTATCTGAAGGTCCATCCTCCATGAAGAACTCGAGAATTGAAGAAAAACAGAAAAAGCTCTAAAGGTTTTGTTTTTATAGAACAGAAAAAGTTGACCGGGGAAACATGTTATACAATCTGATGAAAACACATTTTTCCAGTATTTAAATATCCACTTGTTATTCTTACTCCAAAAACAAAACGATCTAGCAGACCGGGATAAACGTCACCACAATAATCCTGACTTTGAGTTCATATGGGGACCTCTGCTGCAAGTCAACCTCTGCTTCATCAGTCATATAAAGACACGTCATAATAGTAAAGTTACAGCTGTGCGCTATAAAATGATCCACTCATCCACCAGCAATTACAGCTCGAAGGATCACAGGAGGCGGGAAAATGAATGTATTAAAGTTGACCTGTTATGGCGATCCCCATTTACACACTCACATTTAGTTTTACTATGCTGGATGCCCGTTGTATGTTGGAGTAATCAGGCTAAGTCTGCAGAGGGCATTAAAAGGCTTTTTCTGCATATCTGATAGTTCCCAGATACGGAAACAAGAATTTCACGAGACGGCTTCAAGCCTCTACGTAAGCTGAGGGCAGCCCTGCAGCGTTTTGCCTCACTGGAAGGCTTTTAGAGAATTGGCCAATCAGAAGAAAGTGGGCACAAAGTGAGGGGGGCTTTAAAGAGACAGCAGCTGAAACAAACTGCCCAGGCAGAGGATGAAATCAGGGTTTTTTTAAGATGAAAATCATGCAAAGCTGCTCTAAAGGTTTCACAGATTGACGAATATAATAGAATAATAGAATATGGGATCTTTGAGACAATTTGGGAATGGAGGAAACATGCATCCTGCAACACAAAGTCAACTGTGCTTCCTATTTCTGAAAAAAAGGCTGAAAAACATTTGAATTCACGATGGCGGATTCTACCTCAGTGGTTTTTATTGTGCTTTTCAAACTACCAAAAGTCAGTCTGCTTTGAAAAAATAAGCACTACTTGAAAAATTCTTTATGTAGCTGCCAAAACCCGAACACAATGACACATCCATGTGGTTTCCACTCTGGTCCAGAGTGTTGACTGACTGAGCGGTATGTCTTCATGAGCAGAATAACTGTGATCAGTCCACCTGTCCTCACAGTGGTGTCTTTGTTTGATCCTTTGGACCCACGACGCCAGCCTGTGCACCCTGACGGTGCGATAATGGAGCCCCGAACTCTGCACACACTGTCTTTCTCTTTCACTCTCACACACAAACACATGAACACAAAGGATTTCAGAGCTTTTAGTGCCTCTCGGTTACAACCCTCTCGCCATCTCCAATAGCATTCTTATCGCCTGCCCTTTTTGCTCAGTGTCTTTCTTTCCCTCTCTCTCTCTCTCTCTGATTCAGAGTTGGACTTCACTCTACAGGTGTGCATCTGAGCACAGGTCACATTTCATGCTCACTGTAAGTCAGCCTTTATGACGCTATGAATGGTGAGTTGGCCATATGCTGTAGTATTTATCTTCTTTGAAAGTGTCGTTAGGTCAGAAAGCAAAGAAAACATTTTTGCATTGTTTCACTTAAGAACCAACGAAGGACAAGATCAAAAGTGAATCAGGAGTTTCATCGTGAGACACTATCGACTTGTTTATTAATGAATAATAATAATAATACATTTGATTTATATAACGCTTTTCTGCATTCTGAAAGACGCTTAAAGAAGAACAACAACAAAGAAAAGAAGAAATAATCTAACCCCCAATTTCCACAAACTCTGTGCGCGCCGCTCCACGCCTTAGTTCTCTGCCACTCTAGTCAATCGTGTTTCCACAGCGAGCACCGCCGTCCGGTTCCGGAGCGTGCCACCAGCGCCACTACGCTCTGCTTCGTTTCAAATACGATGCAGGTCTATTTTCGGCAGAGTACGCTGCAGGCACGCGTCAAACTAGACAGCGTGATCTTGTAGACGAAACGGATCCAGTGAGGCAGGGCGTGTGCCGTTGGACGGAGCAAAACCGTGCCGCTGAAGGACCGCGGGGCGTACGGTGTATGTGGGGATTGGGAGTGAGACAAGGAGGATGAGAAATGAGTTTGTGAGAGGTTGTAGACGATGTAGAAGAGGTGAGTTTTTAGGGATTTCCTGGATGTGGAGAGTTCTGTTTTTTGGGAGTGAGTCCAAGAGAAGGGGAGCGACAAGAGAGAAGGCCCTGTCCCCCCAGGACCAGTGGTTAGTCCTGCAGGGGGGTTGGGGCAGGAGGATTATGGTTCTTCATATTTGTTAAAAGTCAAACTACAAATTAATTGCATGCTTTTTCTATGATTATAAACATATATCATCTGAAATTTCCTCCCATATCCTTTGGGGAAAATAATCAAAAATACTGTCAACTCCATTAAAAGTCATATGTTTGACGCTATCTGTAACTGAGCACCATCTGGAGACTCTCCATGAACACATGTGGATTTAAATGATGTTTGTTTACAAGACAGTGTCACAGGTTACAGCTCTAATGTCTCTCTTCTTCCAGTGTGTTTGCTTTACACAGATATCTGTTGCCTTTACAGAATTTCAGAGAGGAGCACAGGCCTCCTTTTCATGACAGCTCAAGCGTCCAGTTTACAATAATTAGCCTAATGTGCTTACAGCTGCATACATTAGAGCAATAAGCTCGTTAAAATATGCGAATGAGGAGGACTGCTCATGCGTTTAATGTCACACAAACATATGTGCTCGGAGCAAACTCAACAGACGACGCAAACAGCAGGAGGGGGGGGGGGGGGCTATAGGTGTGCTAGTTCAGAGGAGAGCTAATTAAATAAAGAAGCTATGCCTGTTATCTCATCATCATGTCTCTCCCAATTACCACCCTCTTCCCTTTCCTGTTCACCCCCCTGCCCGTCCCTACTTCCGTAATGACTTAATTTGCCCCCACCTTACTTCACTTGCTGGGAAAATATTTGCGCAGTAATATCATTTGATTTCCTTCATGTTCTGCGTTTAAGGAGGGTAGGGGACTTGTGTCATGCTCAGAGGGGGCACTGAGGGCACTCCTTTCCTGCCCTGTTCACTCTGTAACACGGACCAACTTTCACAGGCTGATAAAAAAATAATTGCTGCCCCAAGGGTGGGGGACTACAAATACATTAGCACCACAAAGAGAAGGAGTTGGATCACATTACTCAGAGCTGTGACTCTATAGTCTCCACCCTGGTAGAAAGAAAAAAAATATATCAGGTCAACCAGCAGAGAGGAAGACGGAGGGAAAGCTCCATGCTTTGTGCACCACTCGACTGTGAGTGCAACAGCGTGAACCGCGCCGCAAGATAGCGTCGGTGAAAGGGCCCGGAGAAAGGAATGTGCTCAGCTTTTCTTTTTTTTTTTGTGCCCCGATCCTCTTG
The DNA here is from genome assembly GCA_020745685.1 of Tautogolabrus adspersus. Lineage (NCBI taxonomy): Eukaryota > Metazoa > Chordata > Actinopteri > Labriformes > Labridae > Tautogolabrus > Tautogolabrus adspersus. The sequence continues at coordinate 27,290,591 of CM036548.1, read as the reverse complement.
TATTTCTGTCTGTATGTCAAAGGACCTCATCTGCCGCCATGCTCCATTGCAGACCAATAACACAGGGCGGGAGGGTGGGGGTGCACTTCACGGGACAGCAGGGGAGGCAGAGAGCAGGGGAGGGGGTCAGGCAAGCATGACTCTGTGGAAGGAGAGCTGTCCTTGTGAAAGAGGAGAAGGGGATGAAAGGAGGGGGGCTCCCTGCTGATCCTATCCTATCCTATCTGTGTGTGTGTGTGTGTGTGTGTGTGTGTGTGTGTGTGCGTGCGTGTGTGTGTGTTGTCGTCTAGCATTCCACTGTGCACACTTGAGACACCTGTTGGACTCAACATTCCTATTATTTTGGGAAACACCTTTTCTCAGACATACCTCGGTCTAACGTTGTTGGGCTCCTTGGTTTGTACTTTGTTTAAAGGACCCTCGTTGTCCCAGTAGATCCTTTGCAGCCATGAGAAAATCTCTAAAGGGGCTTTTGGGGGTAATGAGTGTGATCAAAGTATATCCACTGTAAATGGTTGATTTTGGCTCTGACAGGCTCAGGTTTGTATCTAAACTGTCTGACAATATTTAATCAAGGATCCCTTCAGCGATCGACCTTGTAAAAAAAATCTAAAGTCAAAGTCCTCTTCTGAAACCAGAAACACCCTCAAAGAAGTCTCTGCAAAGACTCCAGACTCCAGTGACAAAAGCAGATATTTGGTTGGCTAGTTTAGTTATTGCTCCATCTATTAATATCAGTCTTACATCTATTATAAATGTTAGAGTGAATCTAAGAGCTGCTCCACTTCGACTGCTATAACTGACATTATCAGTCCTTCCTTTTTTATCGTCACTTTAGTTGTTAGTGTTTATATTATATAGATCAGTCAATTCTCGTACTTTGTTGTTGCTAACACCACCGTACTTGTACCATTATTAAAGCTGTGCAGCTATAAATCTGTTATATTTGTAGCTGTTGTTGTCTCTCTGTTTGTCTCGACACGTCTCATTCATCTCCCCTCTCTCTGCAGACGGCTGTTCAACACGAGTCTGGTTCTGCTCGAGGTTTCTGCCGGTTCAAAGGAGGTTTTTCCTTGTCTCTAACTTTGCTATGTGTCGCTTAGTGCCGTGCTCATGGGGGATTCATGTTGGGTCTTTGTAGATACTATAACAAAGAGTACACGTCAGAGGCGTGGACTCGAGTCACAGATTTGATGACTTTGGACTTGACTTGACAAAATCATGAAAGACTTGCAACTCGACTTGGACTTTAACACCAATGACTCGAACATACTCGAGGTTTTAATGCGTTATTTTAGGGCCCTATGGTTTCCGCGATGCAGAAAACACGGACGGAATCACAGAGTTTGACAATGAAAATATAATCAACGCATATAGTGGGCTTTGCCTCAACATGGGTGTGATTCATAAAAAAAATCATGTTTGGTGTACCTGCAGTCACTCGCTGCTGCTCCTCTGCTGTCTGCATGTTACGGGGGCGAGCTGACACACACACACACACACACACACACACACACACACACACACACACACACACACACACACACACACACACACACACACACACACACACACACACACACACACACACACACACACACACACACACACACACACACACACCGGGTTTAAAGAATTGTTCCTGTGCTGTATTATTAGTTTTGAATATTTGTGTAATCACCTTATTTTGCACTTTTTTCTGTCATGTTTCCTGAATATAAATGCCTTTCTGACATTTTTGCCATTGTAACCTTTATTTCCTCCCTCGAAGCTAAACACTCAATCTAAGTTTGCACTGAGCCACATTTTTCTGCCTCGTGTGTAAAGGTCACAGCGTTCTGCTTCACTGTTTCATTTTAACTTTGATGAAGTCAGTCGATCAATCAACTGACCGGCCATTTTTTTTTAATAGGGAGAAAATGCTGCAGTGAGAATGTTATCGAGCTCAGCAAAACTAAAGCCAGAAACATTTCAACTTTCTGCTAGAGCATGCTGTGCTGTAAAACGGCCATTACCGGCCTCAGAGCAACAGCCGGAGCCTTGATGATTGCGGCTCTGAAACATCTGCTGAGCACTGCTGGCTATGAAGGGAGAGGTGCTCTGCAGACTGAATGGCCCACAGAGGCAGGGAAATAACTAGCCTCTGAGCTGTTTACACAGGAACACAAAGGAGGACATGCAGCACTGTCTTAGTTGTTTCTCGTTATTGCTCAAGTTGATTTCTTCATAAAGAGTTTGGGTACGCTGACGGCCTTGGGGCTACACTCATTCACTGAAAATTCACCTTTATTCTTGTTACAAACTTTGCAACACCACACTTGCTTTTTCACTTTAATAAAGCTCTGAGTGTTCCTTTGGTGTTTCTTTTTAAATCATCATACCAACACATTAATAATCTAAAAGTCAAGGAATTGAGTTATGACACTGAACAACCAAGCGTCAACCTCCGGTGTTGAAAAATGAAGCTAATGTGGAAGTGCAAAATCCTGCAGTTCTTTGAGGGTCCACTAGAGGCTGGCTGCAGGAACACAGGAAGTCACATACACACCCTTCAAAAAATACATTTTTACAGCAGAAATTAACATGATTACAGCCTGTTACAAAAAACTATATTGGTCTGATTAGTTATTGTCATCATGGGTAAATTTTTTTGTAATGCCTCCATTTTGATTTTATGAACGATACATGTTGTTCCATAGTTAAGCGAGTAGCTGACATGACTGACAGGTGGGCGCAATGTAACGGTTCATAAACGAGGCTTAAAACCCGCCTCAGCTCCAGCTCTCAGCCTGTCGTTAGGTTGACTGAAAGTTAGGCTGAGACAGCATTTCCAGCATGGCGGCTGCTGTCGATGAGCCTCCAGCGCCCCCTGCAGGAACAGACGGCTGACGTCACTCAGGCTTCGTCCATTAAAGAGGACACACTATCCCCCTTTTCCACCTTTTCAAACAGTCCCCTGTGGTCTAAATGAAACATCTGTGCTGTGCTTTGGTCAAAATATAACATGAATCAAGCACCAGAGGAGGTTTGTGACCCTGTATAAACCAGCTCTCTCGGAACGCTCCGTTTTGGTGTGTGTGTCTCTTTAAATGCAATGAGCCCCCCTGAGTTTTCCCAGTAGACATCTGTAGCGAGAATAAAAATGGCGGACCTGCGTAAAAGTGTTGCTCTAGGCTGGGGGGTGGAGTCCATGGGTGGAGATACCAGGGGAGGGGAGGGGATTTTTTTGACCTCACAAATTGAGAAAATGTTTCACTGTGTTGTAAGACTTATGCAGACCACAAATAAAGGACTGGATGGGTTAATTTCACATTTTGTGGGTCAGTAGACACTCAGGTTACCCAAATAAATGTTCAGAAAGACTGTCAAAGTGGATTTTTCATAATATGTCCCCTTCAATATTTACAATCTGTCTGAACAACACACATCTTGTGATGGTTGCTAAGAAGCGCAGTTCGTTAGGTAATCTTTCTGACAAGATTAATGGACCAGTTTTGTTGTGATAATGAATAGTCTTTAACTTTGGTGTATAAAAAGGAGTTCTTTGGATTAAACCCAGGGTGCTTCAACGTGAAAGTACCCTATTTTTCAAGTGCAGCCAGGCTGATGTTCAGAGAAAGATGTGACATCATTTAAGGGCTTTAACTTGAGGGATGAATCTGCAGACAGTCAACATGTAGAGGTCCTTTAATTATTCTATCCGTCTGTAACACAAGTACAACAAAACTCAAGAAGTCAAGGTCACCTATAGAATCCTTTGAAATAAAAAACTGGCCTCAAATAAGGTAGAAAAAAAGACCAACAATACCCATAAAATACACTTCCATTGAGTTTTACCTGCCCTGCTTTTATCTAAATGGCCGTGCTTTTTTCTTCTCCCTCAAAGACAGACTGCAATTTCATAGAGTAGCAGTGCCAGAGGTGCGCCTTTTTAAAAATAGACATGAAGGTTGTAGTTGAAGTTGGCATTTGGACTTAATAACAATGGCAAAGTCCTGCTCAATTACTTTTATCTTTCCTGCTACCTCTGCGCTTTGTGAGCCCGGCAATCCCAATCCAATCTGCTGGATGTGGAGAACGCAGCTCTGCATAATGACGCACTGTGTCCAATTAATTCTTCAAAAAGGATTACAGGATTTTTCCCCCTCTCATGTCATGTTGCCTTTTAGGCATCCAGCTGATACTTGAGATTCAGTTTCTACATTGGAGTCACTAAATGGGAGTAAAAGCGACTTCTGTGTGTTTTTTTTTAAAACCCACATCTGTGTGTTTCATGTGATTTCCACCAATTTCCCCAACGACTAGAGGCTTCCAGAGGGCAACAACATTTTTATTTTCAATGTTCTCGCAAGAGCAGAACATAGCTTGGCATTTTGTTCAACACACCTACAGATACTAGTGCTCTGATGCTCTGTGGGTCCCTACCCTCTTCCTTCTTCCTGCATTTCTATTCCACTTTCCACTTTCCAAATTCTCTGGAATGCTAATTTTGGAAATCTGAAAACAGTCTTAAAAAATGAGAGATTCCTCAGAGTGTCTGTCATCCACAGAACGGAGTTTATACTGTGAGTTTACTTACCGCTGAATGAGACATGAGACGACGTAGTTTCTACACAATGCAAGCGATGAGCTGAGGTCCGCTTCTGGAGCAACGGCGATCGTGCATGTAAGTGAGGGGCGTGGCCTTTGAGGGAGCACAGAGGGGAGGGGGTGGGTGTAGACGGAGCACTGAGGGAATGCTACTTTAGAAATCATGCTAGTTTTCAATATTTACCAACCCTGCCTTTAATGGAATTTACTTATTAACTGCTATCGGAGTTAAGGTCTATGTTGATAGTTCACAAAGCTACGTTTTTCTCTAAGTGTGCCCCTTTGTCCACTTCTTGAAAAAAGTGAATTTGTACATTTATAATTCCGACTTCGTGAAATAGATTCCTTCCACTCTTCCACTGATTATTTTGATCCTCCTGTAAGCTGTTGTCAAAAGCTACTTTCCTGCTCACTAACCCCTGATGGCTTTTTTAGGTCTTTCCATTCTGTGTTTTGTGTTGTTGCCCAGCCTCTGTTTCTTCTGTCCAAAAACAGCTTACCTAAATGCACTGTTGACCAAAATCAGGCGCTTTATTACTTAATGAGATTAATCACCTCTCAGCCAACGCTGACATCACCGACCCGCTCTCTCCTGGGCGGGTGGAGACAGGAAGGGGAGGGAGGATGGGGAGAGGAAAGGGGGAGTCAAGCTCTCAGGAATGAAGCATATCTCTGCTGCTCCTTTGCCTGGTTAAATGATTGGTTTATTTATAGAGGGGCGATGGGGGAAGTGGGATGGGTCTGCGGGGAGTTGGACAGGTTAACATCACGCTAACTAGAGAGGTCAGCACTGCGTCGCCCCATCCACTCGTTCCTCTGTTCTGTTTCAACCTCCCTCTCTATCTTTCTTTCTGTTCACTGGGGAAAGCTTGTCTGCTCTGAGAGACTCCTGTGTTTAATTTACTGCAGACACTAAACCTAAAATATTGTGCAAACAACCCGCTTTTTGAAGTGGCCTCAGAGGACATGTTGGAAATTCCCTCTCACGTTGAATAAATTGGCAGGGCCTCCTCTCATCGATCTCTCCTGCTTAAGATAAAGATGTTAAGCTTTGGTCAATTCTCCCAAAACCTAATTAAGCTGGTTTGAATGTTGTCCCCTGACGTAAAGTAATATCTCCCAGAGCACTTTTTGAAGTGGTATTATAAATACAGGAAAACACAGCTTTCTCCGTCTGGCTCTGTTTGTCTCCTGTTTGTTAAAGTTTTCATTTTTGTTCTGTCTCTTATCTTAAAGGATAAGGGTCCATACCTACTGAGAGTAAACAGTGAGAAGGCTCCATTCATTGTGTATTGCAAAGGGATTATTAACTGTTCAAAGCGTGCTGTGATACCTGGTGGCCAAGCTTTGGTGACTTTTTTAACAGCTGTTCCCCCTCATCATGTCATGATCTTAACTCTGAACTGAAATAATAAGATTCAAATATATGTAAGTACAAGGGATCAGTCATGTGTGAAATGTGTGGTTGAGTGAAAATGTGCTATGATGTGAAGTGCAGCAGACATACATGCAGCAGACTAGTAGTTGGTGGCGTGACCTTCTAGTGAAACAACACGCCCATTTACACACTCTACCTTCTATAGAGCCGTTAGGTGTAAACCAAGCAGCAACATCCGGTGTTGAAAAATGAAGCCAATGCGAAAGTGCAAAATCCTGCAGTTCGTCGAGTGTCCGCTTGAGGCTGGCTGCAGGAACACAGGAAGTCACATACAAAAAACTAAACATATCTTATTAGTTATTGTCATCGCTGGCACACACTGTACGGGGGGTGATTTTTTTTAAACGGCCCCGTTTTGATTTTATGAACGATACGTGTTCTCCATAGTTAGGCGTGTAGCTGACATGATTGACAGGTGGGCGCGATGTAACGGTTTGTCAGGAGGCTTAAAACCCGCCTCAGCTCCAGCTCTCAGCCTGTCGTTAGGTTGACTGAAAGTTAGGCTAAGACAGGATTTCCAACATGGCGGCTGCTGCCGATGAGCCTCCGGAGCCCCCTGCAGGAACAGATGGCTGACGTCACTCAGGCTTTGTCTGTTAATATTTACAGTCTATGGTGTAGACACATAGGAATGGCTAATGCATGACTGTTTGTGTACAGACGATGAGATTGGGTGAATCCAAGTGACCATAAACTACAATGCCAGTCAATTTTAAGAAAATATCGACAGTGAGTGAGCAGCACAAACAAAACTCGGGAGTTCACCATTGCTGTTGTAGTCCACCTACGCATAACTATTGACCTGAACTGAAATGTGTCTGTGCTAAGAGCCTACTCACGCTCCGCTTTTGTCTGTAACCTCAATGTGCATGTGCTTAAAGTTTGTACTTGGAAAGAACTGTGTTTTACATGTTTACACGCCGACAGGGATTGTGCCGTTTCCAAAAGTCTGCATTCTGGGACCCATTTTCAGAACCTTCGCTGTGTAAAGGGTTAGCCAAAAGACGACAAATAGGTTGCCGCTTTTGGATGAAATCGTTGTGGGAGCGGGGCCTATAAGAATAAACTACTCACTGTATGATGATTTGGCTAAAAGAATCTGAAAGTCCTGAATCCACCGCAAATGTGCAACAATGTTAAATGTACACTGATATGTACATCAATGACCATGCAACAGATTTCAAAAAGCAGTATACGTTGACAATGTGGAGTCTGTTCTTGGACTTAATGATCACGTTAGTGGTGGGCGTATCGATCCAAATATCGATAGTATCGATACCAAGGTCAGTATTGGCATCGGATCGATACTAGCGTGATGAGATCGATACTTTTTGTTGTAGTTTCTCTTCTATAAGTTCAGCAAATCACTCAGATTTCTTCACAGAGTTTGTGTGAGCGCAGCGTCTCTCTCAGTCCTCATGCGCAGCGCTCCTCTCTGCTCTCTCTCAGTCTGCTTGCTCACTCAGGTCCACTAGGCCCCTCCCCTCCCCTCCCCTCCTCTCCCCCTCCCCCGCTGCCTGCCAGGCAGTTAGACTCAGAGCAGAGAGACGGACTGGTGAGATGGCGGAGACGGAGAGGAAGAGGAGTGCTGTGTGGAAATATTTTACAGCGTCAGACAGAGAAACTGCTAGCTGTGACATATGCAGTAAAGTTTTAAGAACCTGTGGTAACACTACAAACCTGTACAAGCATTTAAAAGCTGTACACCCAAACATAAATGTTGAGCTGCAAAGCAAACGGAGGGAGGAGGAGGGAGCTCCCCAAACCCAAACCAGACCCCTTGCACAGAGACAGACGTCACTGACAGAGGCCTTTCAAAAACCTCAACAATATCCAGGTAGCAATTTCTAGAAGTGAAAGTTATTTCCAGCATTAATTAATGTTGTTTTTTCAAAGTGTAATTGGTGGTCAGAGATGTAATTTAGCAGAGAGATTAAACTATTATCGTATATTCAGTTAGTTGAAATAAATATTAATTGTTTTACTAGAACTCAAAAATATACACTTATATTAAGATTTCCAGCCTCCCTCAAATCTGAAGTATGAATATGGCAGAATATGTAAACCCTTTTGTGTATCTGTTGAAGGAAGATTAGTATTCCTATTTAGGCTACACACGGATAGGTTATAGATTTAATTATGTTCATTATTTTTGTAATTTCACCTAGATGACTTACCAAGAGCCATGGATATCACAAGGAGCATTGCCGAAATGATCGCAAAGGACCTACATCCTCTCTCTGTGGTTGAACAGGAGGGTTTTAAGAATGTAGTAAAGACACTTGATCATCGCTACAGGATTCCAAGTAGGAAATTCTTCATGGGAGAGAAATTACCATCACTGTATAAAGAGTGTTGCTCAAAAGTAAAAAAATCTCTAGATGCTGCTGACAGTGTTGTACTGACCACTGATATGTGGACATCAAGAGCCACGGAGGCCTATTTAACTGTCTCCTGCCATGTTATTGATGAGAACTGGCAAATGCAGGCATATGTGCTAGAAACCAGTAGTTTTTCAGGAAAGCACACTGCTGACAACATTTGTGCAGAATTAAAAAGAGTAGCTGATCAATGGGGCATAGCTGCCAAAATCCAGGCTGTAATCACAGATAATGGTGCAAATATGATTGCTGCTGTGCGCAAAGCAGGTTGGGCACATTATCCATGTTTTGCACACACTATAAATTTAGTTGTGAAAGACTCCATTAAGGCCATCCCTGAGCTTCTTGACATCCAGCAGAGATGCAGTGCTATAGTAACTTTTTTCCACCATAGCACAAATGCAACAGAGAAGCTCAAAGAAATCCAGAAACAACTGAAGTTTCCAGAGCACAAGCTCATACAGTCAGTTGAAACTAGGTGGAACTCTGTGTTCTACATGTTCGAGAGACTACATGAGCAAAAGGAAGCTGTGACCACTGCACTTTGCCTTCTTGGAAAGAGCTCACAATGCTTGAGTGACGAAGATTGGTCAGTGGTTGGTCTCTCACTTGATGCCTTGAGACCATTTGAAGAAGTAACAAGGGAGGTATCATCTGAAAAACATGTATCTGTTTCGAAAGTGATCCCCCTGGTTACACTTCTTCTGAGATCAGCTGCATCTTTTGAGGCCAAAGGAAGCAAGCTAGCTGCTGTGTTGTCAGCACAGTGCAAGCACCGCTTCAGAAGTATTGAAACCTTTCATGGCCTTAGTATCAGCACCTACCTTGACACAAGATTCAAAAACTTTGCCTTTCGGGACATGGCAAATGTTGAAGCTTTGAAAAAACGACTCATCACTGAAATGCAATCAGTGAGCCAGACCTCAGTCCATTCAGTATCAGGTCCTGAACCAAGCACAAGCTCTGCCACCAGCTCTGTCTCAGCAATGACTCCTGCAACTACCTCACGCTCCCCTGCAGGGGCTTCTCCATCTCCACCTGCAGCACAAGGTGGGATATGGGCAGAGTTTGACACCCAAATCCTTGAATCCCGGCAGCATCGCACAAGTGGCACTGATGCCATCATTGAAATGCGGCGGTACTCAGAAGAGAAGCCAATACCACGGGATGGAGACCCACTTCTTTGGTGGAAAAGTAATCAATCAACATTCCCCTCTCTCAGCAAGGTTGCAAAGAAATACCTGGGAGTAATTGCAACCTCTGTGCCTGCAGAAAGGATTTTCTCTAAGGCAGGACAGTTAGTGTGCCAGAGAAGAAGTACTCTAAAGGGCAAAAATGTTAACATGTTATTGTTTCTTAACAAAAACATGTAGTGTTTGTGTGTTGTGAGGCGACTAGCCGGGTTCAGTAGTGGTTGGACTTTATTTGCACTATTTACTTTATTGTTATTGATATTATTACATTGTTTCTTTAAATTTACATTTCTCAGTTCTCCAGTTTTGTGTTCATGTTTGCAACTTTGGTTAATGAATATAATTTTCTTATTTGGCTTAAATCGTTGTCCTGTGTTTTATTATTATCATAATCATAATCAATTAATTAAAGGCAAAAGTACAAAATCATTCAATGATCAGGCATTTTCAAGAAAAAAGTATCGGTATCGGTATCGGTATCGGCAATACTGGCCCTGTAATTACTTGGTATCGGATCGATACCAAAATTTGCAGTATCGCCCACCCCTAGATCACGTTTCGATCTCTTTCTTTATCCCTCCCTGTCCTCTGCTCTCTCCTCCTCCCCACCACCTCCATCTGTCAGCTCCTCTCAGGAGGGCTCACTAGGCTGGAGTCATGGATGTTCCCTCTGAACCATCAGGGATATGCTCACCTTGTCCTCGAAGCATGTTCACTCTCTCACCACATGCTCCTCTCGTCACTCGTCCACTCTCCCCACCCCCGTATCGCCTTGCGTTGCCTCTCATCACGTCATCTGCTCTCCCGTCGTCCGCCCTCCTCTCTTCTCGTGTCTCTACATTACTGTCCCTCCCATCTCTCCCTCATGTCTCTGTAAGTGTGTACTCCAGGAAACAAAGAAAATGAATCAGGCAAAGAAGAACAAGGACGGGAGGTTTATTTTTATAACAAGCACCAATACAATTCCATTCAGCACACATGGAGGACATTTTTCTCTGACTGAATGATAAACGTTTAAGCGTTACAGCTGTTTTCCCAGCGTCACAGTCCCTCTGCTCAGGAAAATCCAGCAAGACCTCAAGCCCTGTTTCACGTTTGATATCATTAGCTAACAAGACAAAGTACTTGCTAACATTTTGGTTAGCTAGACAACATTGTGGTTTTAAGGAATGTATGCTTTACATCATCTTGCATAATACAATGAAATGGTAATAATATGAAGGAAGTGTTTGAAAGCTAACTTTCCATTTAATGAGATTATTTCTATTGCTGAAAATATGTTCCTGTTTATGTTGATTTAAACGCGCAGTAGCCTATGTTAATTCCACCACCAGGGGGCTCTCAATCAAAACAATAACAAAAGATGACGTCGAGGCTGGCGGGGAATCATGGGAGTCTTCTGCTACTCCCCCGCTCTTCCCCCCCCCGTTGTAAACAAACTCCGAGTTGACCGTAGTCAATTCGAACGGGCGAAACCGACCTGAGGAAGAGAATATGTCTACAGACGAGCTAATGTATCCGAGTATAATTAACATGACGTTTTTATCACAGCAACAGTACGGCAGCTTCCAGTAGCAGCTCACGCTCCGCTTATGCGGCGGTCTTTGACGTAACATCTGGTGTTTCCTTGACAACGATTAACATAAGTACTCAACAACAAAAACTATATCACATGGGTTTAGTCCATTTTTATTTAATCTACATGTTTTAATGTAAACATTAGCAACCAAATTCTACATATTATACCTTTAAAGTGAATAAATCAAGTGTTTGCTAAGCATTAGTAGGAAAGGGTCAGAACACTTCAGGAAAGGTTCAAAAAAGCTCAAGTTAATTCACTCTTCATTGAGAATATTCTCCATGATTGTTTACATTTGTGCTGAAATTGCAAAAGGGTTAAGTCTGATGGAGAACCAGTTACCAGAAATATTCTACAATTTTAATTCTACAATTCATTTAGCAGACGCTTTTATCCAAAGCGAAGAACTTCAGAGAGTAAGAACAACACAAGCGAGGATCTAGAGAGGAGGAAACAACGTCAGGAAGTGTAAACAAACAGCTTTAAGTTTGGTCGGACACACAGGCGCTGACAGGAAGTGACCAGAAGTGCTGACAGGAAGTGACCAGAGGCAGAGGACAACATTGACAAAGCATCATCATCATCATAATCGTCCTCAAGGTCGTAGGTGTTTGTAAAGAGCTAGAGGGACTCTGCAGATCGAACGGAGTTTGGTAGTTCGTTTCACCAAATATGATATTCTTATATTTTATTTTATTTAAGTTCTTGCTTTTTTGGCTGTATTTCCCTTGTTAACTGTTTTTGAACCAATAAACCAAGACCAGTTCCTTGTATGTGTAAATGTACTTGGCAATAAACACTATTCTGATTCTGATTCTGATTCTGATATGAGAAATAATGCATCTGAAACATCCTGATGTTCTCTACCAAGGACATAAAACACACCAGAAATGTTCACTGTGATGTATTTTATTTTCATCCTTTAGACCTAATTTATTTTGAAATCACTGTCGTAATCAAACTTGATTTCTTTCTGGGTCTCAGGAGGATATTAAAATGTAATACAGAGACCATGCTGAAGCGTCTTTGTCTATTAAAGTAGCCTGTTATGATGCTAACAAGAGGTGTGTGTTTTATTGTAGTGATGCAAGGTTGAGCAGATTATTGGGCCTGTAGTCTTTTATGAACACAAACTACAAACAGCCTCCCCACAAATCACTTTTATACTGTTTTGGGTCTGCTGCTGTGTTTAATAGAGAACAGTTCACACACAGAGAAAGAGGATAAAGGCTCCAAGTCTCAAGAAACACCCAGGAGCCATTTCTTTATACAGTTAGGAGAAGACCAAGAAACTGTCAGATTAACCACAAAACACTTTCTGCAGTGTGTTAATAAAACGAACCTACTAAGACCCAGATCATTATATATTTATTTGTGTCAGCCACTCTCTACCTTGGCTTAGAAATCAAATTCTATTGTTTCCAAGCAAAACAACGTTAAGAGTCTAGACTCATCTATAGGACGGGCCAGAGAATTCACCTGCATTAAAACGTATTGTGGAAATAATACCTGTATTTTGTTGTACTCCCCAAGGTGAAATTCTGGTTTTACACAGACATGCTTCTCACACACAACGGCCCGGATTACACACACATGCACAAACAGGACGTGTGGACATGTATTAATGGAGAGATGTCGGAGTGGGGATGCTACACAGGGAGGGCACCAGGGCTGTTGGGGGTTCGGTGCCTTTCTCAATGGCACCTCGGCAGTCGGGAAGTGACCCGGCATCTCTGGAGCAACCAGACAAACTTCCATATTTTGGTCCGCCCTTGGACTTGAGCAGCGACCCTCCGGTTCCCAACCCAAGTCCTTACAGAAGCTCATCCTTGTCTGAAATAATCATGCAAGCAGATCCCTTCACATCCCACTGGAGCTTTAGTGTGTTAGCATGCAAGAATTTGCTAATCAGCCGTAGGAAAATTATTTTAACTGGATCACCTCAGTATATAAGTCCAGGAATGCACGATGGAAATGTTGTGTTCCTTTGTCAGCCACCTAGAAAGAGCATGCAGCACAATAACCATTGTTATCATCTCAGTCATGTACAGGAGCACAAAGAGATATGAGACACATCTTGATTTCTGGTTAGTTTAAGATCAACAGTGAAAGTCCTTCATCCTTATTCTCTTTGATTCTCCTGCTTTTGTAGTTTCCTCACTGTGGGGGGGTGGGGGGGGGTGCTGATGGATGAATGACTGAAGCTTCAGTGGACGACCACACGTCTTTCCCCCTCTTATGTATTACATTCATCTCTCTCTCATCTGTGGAAACAGATGCCCTATTAAGGTGACTGAAAACTGAGACTTTTCACACATACGTATAACACTTATGTTGGACTACAACAGCAATGGCGGACTCCCGAGGTTGTGTTTGTGCTCCCAGTTGATATTGTCTAGAAAAGTACTCTCTTTGTGGTCAAAGGTCCATTTGTTGTAATATACGACAGCGCCAACCTCAGAGGGTTTACAAGGTAACACATTTAAGGCAACGTTGACATGAAAACAATCCACTGAAAAGTACCGAGTTCAGACAAATGTTTTTGTTACGAGCAGAGAAACATGATTCCTCATATTAATGCTTGTAAATGGAAGCACTTTTTTGTAATCCAGTCCATCCTAATATGAAATATGAACGTGAATCCAAGGTGAACTGGATACTGGAGCGCCTTGACTACTGCCTTCTGTGGTTGTTATGTTACGTCAAAATCCATCTTTTATTTCCATATTTTCTTTGATGCTGCAAATGGAGTTGCTTTGATGCAAGAAAAAAACCCATTTCTGACTTGTTATGACGGTTATGTATCACCATCACCATTCTTTTCTAACACGGTCCATGCAGGGCGCCAGTAGCTCAGTCTGTAGGGACTTGGTTTGTGAACCGGAGGGTCGCCAGTTCAAGTACTGGTGCTGACCAAGTCTGGAAATTGGTCTGGTAGCTTGAGAGGTGCCACTTCATATCTTGAGAACTGCTGAGGTGCTCTTGAGGAAGGCACAGAACTCAGGAGCGCTTGCTGTGGGCAGCCCCCTCACTCTGACTCCATAGGATCCTGTGTGTGTATTTCAGCCTGTGTGTGTGTAGCATGTTAAACAACAGAGTGAAAAACTTGAATTTCCCATCACGGGATTAATAAAGTATATCCTTCTTCTTCTTCTCCTTTTGAACTGTGAGACTCTCATGCCAAAAGCAAGCTGAACTTTGAGTCACGTAACACTGGGTCAATGACAGAAGGTTTCTCCCATCATGCAACTCTTTCAAGGTAATGGAAAGTGTTGCATATAACTTAAAAGAGAAGATATTTCACTCACAGTTTGTATATAAACCTGCAGAACCAGCAGCACTTCTTACATTTCTGGAGAATTCTCCAAAACGTCCTCTCTTGTTGTAGAAACAGAAATCTTCATGTTGTCGTTGATGCTAATTTGGCAGACAAGTCATTGAACAACAAACATGCAACCAAACATTATGTTTGACCATTTCTCCTGTTTAAGAGCCCCATAAATTGTGTGTCTTTATAATCTGCTCCTGATTAAGTTTTAATCCATCTCAGATACTCAAAACTCATCCTTCAGGCTTTTCTGACAGAACCATCAATAATCCTGCATGTCGCTCTGATTGAACTTTAATAGATAACCATGATGACAGTGAGTTTGCAATGTTATGGAAACAAGCTCTCCGGAGGCATTCAGAAATATCAGCGCTGACATTGAGATGCTTGGGGAAGTCAAAGTCAATGAGGAGTCATTATGCAGAAGAACAGTGGTGAAGCTGCCAGGTGTGAGGATAAGTGAAAGGAACAGGTAGGAGGAAACAAAGGTACGTGGAGCCGCAGAGTGGGGGAGAGAGGTAAGACAACAAACAGAAAAAAGATTTGAGAGGAGACGAAGAAAGAAGAAGAAGAGACAGAAAGGAAGCAGACGTGGGGAACAAAGCGGGCGGGGTAGGAGGGACGCATCATTTTTGAGACAATGAAAAATTCATAGCACCTTCACCGGCTGCCATCCTGAATCAAAGGAGGATATGCATCGCTGACGGGCGGCGCAGGAATAAAATCAATTTATCTCTGATTTCACGAGGGGGGTTTAAAAATATCCCCATCACTTATTTATGTCTGTGTCGTCCCATGACACCCGAGAGTGAGGCGACAGCCACCCTGCAGGGAGCTGTTCTGTTTCCTCAAACCTTCAAGGATGCTTATTCACACAGACGGCAGCTGAAAGGGCCCGAACATGACGTGCACTTTAGTACACTGACGTGCACACCAGGACACATGAAAGAGGTGTCCTCATGCTATCAGAGCAAAAACTTTACAACTGTTACAAACACTTTTACCTCGGCTTCGTTTGTCAACGCTGGAGGTTGCTGCTTGGTCTGCTTATTCTTCAGCTTTAATGAATAGTGGATGCTAGGTGAAGAAGTTTCAAGGGGCTTTGCTAAGCTTTGCTAGCCCCCTGCAGGGGGCTGAACCGTTACATCACGCCCACCTGTCAATCATGTCAGCTACGCGCCTAACTTTGGATAACACGTATCGTTTTCTAAATCAAAACAGAGCCATGTTTAAAAAATTCACCCCCCGTACAGTGTGTGTCAGTGATGACAATAACTAATCAGACCTATTTAGTTTTTTGTACCAGGCTGTAAACATCTTTATCTATGCTGTGAAAAAGGCTTTTTGGCTGTGGTGTGTATGTGACTTCCTGTGTTCCTGCAGCCAGCCTCAAGTGGACACTCGATGAACTGCAGGATTTTTCACATCTGCATTGGCTTCATTTTTCAAGACCGGAGGTTGCTGCTTGGTTTAAACCTTTTATAAGTTGATATATGTGCTACATGTCCTAAACACACACAAGTACACAATAAGGAGGTTTTGCCACACACCTGTGGTGACACAAGAAGATCCTGTATCTCCCCACCAGGACTCCCTGTTTCATCACTGTTAAGTAATTGCAAAGTAATGGGCTCTGCCTTCCAGCACATGCTGTATGATATCCAGCACATGTTAGGTCATTAGAGAAAGTGAGTCTGAGCACTGAGGGCATCAGATAACCAAGGTGATACTTCATCTGTTACAGGGACACACAGTGTGGCTCAGGTGGGCTCACACACACTCACAGCTAATAAAGAACAAGAGTGTGCTGCCAGAGCTGTTTGTTACGTTTTCCACCTGCAGCTATTTGAGTTACGCTCATCTTATCTGATCCGCCTTCTCCTTTCAGTACGTAAAGCGTTTTATCACATTACTTTCAAGGTTTTTAAACATCATGTGAACTTTACTATCCTGATATAATAATAAACTAGCCATTGTGGTTAGTCTCCGTTTTGTAGATGAAAGCACCAAACTTTGATTAGGTTTAGATCAAAGACTGCATATTAAAATGGACGGAGCCACAGCCGCCTGAGAGTGAAGCCAGATTATTTAGAGCTCCCCCTGTTGACTGGCTGAAGTATAGGTCATAAACCCCGCCCCCTTAATGATTACAGCTGTCACATGCGTCAAACTATAAATCCCCATTTGTTTGTCAGAAATGAGAACTATCACGATAACCCTGACCATGTGGACTAAGACGTGAAGATGAGGAAGATGAGGACGACAACAGATATTGTAACCTCTGCTGTACCTGTTCTCTTAGCTCAGACTTCCTAAAATATGATTTTCACACTTCAGCCTCTTAAATCAAAAAGACGAACCCATGTTCACCTTTGGCTGGGTGTTGGCTTGCTTTGAATAAGGAGGGAAGTGTTCGTTTTGCATACAGTATTCATGTGATGCAGCATGACTCAGCTGACTATCAGAGGTGGCATTTTCTCACCTTGGTCTCCATGCTAATGCTCATGCTGCTCCGGCTCAGGGAGGGAAGCGGTGATGCTTTCTCACCGCCTGTGACCAAATGTGATTTTAATGCTTAGCTTCTAGCCCCATGAATTCCCCATCCAAGAGAGCTTTTGGCAATAGGATGTAAGAGGCTCTGAGAGTCACAGACGACAGGCTTAACACTCCATTATTTATTCAAACAGGATTTAAATAAGAGATGTTTTAATCATTAAGAGACAGAAAAAAAACATGCTAATGTCACAGCTATGCAGGTCTGCTGCATAACAACATGACGGATTTCATCACGTAAACCCTTTGAACTACGCAACGGAAAATACTTCACCAGTTTTGCAATGTCATGTCTCAAATGTTCACATCACCATCTGCAAAAAAAAAAAGCCTGGCATACATCGTACAATTTGTGGCAGAATGTCAACTCACAGTATACGACTGCATTGACGCACGAACAAAGTTAATGATTTACAGTATGTGCTCACACTGTACGACCTCGTTGTCGGGCATGACCTGACAGCTCACACTGTACGAGTGAAATCAGGAAAGAATTGAAGTCAGATCTGCATCGATCAGTGGTCTCATACACGGCTTAAATACACACACTGTCAGAAAATGCTCCCACTCTCTCACACACACAGCATCTCCAACAAACAAGCTAACTAGCAAGCTAAATCACAACAAATACTCCCTGTCAGCTTTCCTGCCAACGTTTCCCTCGTTCATGTCTTTCACGATAGAGGGGGGAAGACACATCAAACAGACATGCCTGCAGTTGCCATGGTACAGACATAATCAGGAAAGAAAATCCTCTAGTCGGGTAAATCGGCTCATTGCTCTGCTCTCACTGCACAGGTGTTTGCAGTAATACAACCACAATATCAAACGACCCTTCGGGGGTAAGCTGATCGGGCTGTGATCGGCCGCCGTGACCCCCTGTTCACTTCGCGTCTAACAACACACTACCAGGCTGAATTCGGCCTGACTTCAGAATCTGTCTGCGATTCAATAATTTTGTCTAAATCCGACTTAAATCATACAATGTACGCCGGGGTTAAGTCAATAAAGCATCATTGATAAAAGTATGAAAATAGTGTCATACAAATGCTAAAGTTTAAACATTTAAGAAGGCCTAGCATTTGATCAATGAAGGCTTTAATAAACCTTCATGCAGTCATGTAGAGAACGGCCTTTTCAAAGAGTCGATGTGACCCTGACGTGTATACCAAAGTGAGTCCTGCAGATCAGGTTGTATGCAGCTCAGATCTTTGTCTGCGGCTCTTCTACTTCATGTAGCGCTGCAGAGTGAATTAGATGAATCAGTTAAGTGATACAGCGTCTTTTGCTTCCTGCTCTGCATTAAAAGAGTGCCTCTTCTTGTGATGAAGCCATGCTCAAAAATGCTTGAACCCTCAGAAACTGCATGTTTAATTGATGAGTTTGAGTAGGAGCAGCTCCCGAGTTCAATAAAATTAATATACAAAGAAAAATGGCCAACCCTCCCTCAGGTTTCAAAGGCTTCTGCTTTGAAAGATGAACCTGTTGTGCTGGGATTTTGGCAGAGCAGGACGATTATTAAATTCATTTAATCTATTAAAGCTGTTCTGCATTACCTAAATGAATTTTTTAATGGGGAGCAGGCTGGTCGGGTAAAGACACACTGGGGAACATGTAGAGCACTAAAGTAAGCGGACATAAACAGAACCAGACAAGGGTATCTGACTGCTTACTCCCCCCAAAGCGGCTCTTGCATTATGTGGTTTTAATATCCTCAAACTCAGCGCTAAAGCACAAGTCCTCTTATGAGACACACTATTCAATAACGCTGGACAAGGTCTCGCCTGAAACCGCTGCCAGATACTGAACTGAGAGCAGAGCAGGAGATACTGGATAAATGAATCAGGAAGTATAAAAAGGAGAGTCCTGATAAACAGGGGCTGTAATTTATTATGTGGATTGGTTTCATTTTGTCCTTGGAAATACTGTTTTCTTTAAAGGATAGATTTAATCATTATAATGTAGACAGTATGTGATGGATCTGTGTAATATCTCTGTATCTTAAGGGGTCTTATTAGTTTGATTGTTTTGCTGTTCCTTGACTTTGATACGACTTCCTGCAAAGTCTCAAAGAAGCCAAACAGACGTTTTAAAGAACATATAAAGGAGGACATTTTTGTGTAAAATCTTTATATTCTAACTTTATGTGAAGCACTCTGTAACTGAGTCATGTTTCAATCCAGCTTGCTCTCTAGCTCCTGCTGATAGTTCTGATGGCTGACCGTTGTTGATGATGTTTAAATGATGGGAAACTGGTTTGTGTGACGATGGCTGTGTGCATCCAGCTTTGTCTCAAGTGTCAGTTGATTTGCACTGTATTTGTGGCCCTTTTTATTTATATACTCTGTGCCCGATTACACAGAGACCAAGAGGCAACCTCCGGTCTTGAAAAATGAAGCCGATGCGGAAGTACAAAATCCTGCAGTTCGTCAGGTGTCCACTTGAGGCTGGCTGCAGGAACACAGGAAGTCACAAACACACCACAGCCAAAAAAAAACCAGCATAAATAAACATGTTTACAGCCTGGTACAAAAAACTAAACAGCTCTGATTAGTTATTGTCATCATGGGCACACACTGTACAGGGGGAGATTTTTTTTTTAAGCAGCTCCTTTTAGATTTTATGAACGATTCGTGTTATCCATAGTTAGCAGGTAGCTGACCTGATTAACAGGTGGGCGCAATGTAACGGCTTAAAACCCGCCTCAGCTCCAGCTCTCAGCCTGTCGTTAGGTTGACTAAAAGTTAGGGTGAGACAGGATTTCCAACATGGCGTCTGCTGCTGATGAGCCTCCGGAGCCCCCTGCAGGAACAGACGGCTGACGTCACTCAGGCTTCGTACGTTAATATTTACAGTCTATGACAGAGACAGAGACAGAGACGTGTCACGCTGGGCTCATCTGCTCCAAAAATACGTGAGCGCATATGAGGAAAAATAAGAGCTGCGAGCGCCTGTGGAGCGCGACTGCTTGTGCATATAGGCGACAAAATAAAGGAAGTGGGAAAAATGGACTCATGCAAATGTAGAGCTCTTGTCGTTTCTTTGCTCCAAAATGAGGAGCGGGGGAAATGTCATAAAAAGTGGAGGCAAAGCTACTTGATTTGATTGGCTGCTTTGGCCTGCAAATAAAGGTAGGCTGTAAACATTTATTTACTTATTTTCTCCACTGGCATCATTGGATATATTGTGTACTGCGTGCATAATGGACAGTGGACAGTCTGTGGGTGGCACTTATAGTTATGAATAAGAATTATTATAAATCCAACTCTCTCTGTGTGCGTCTGCGTGTGTTTCTGTGTGTATTAGAGGCGGCAGTATTTGTATTTGGGGCGGCAGTAGCTCAGTCCGTAGGGACTTGGGTTGGGAACCGGAGGGTCGCCGGTTCAAGTCCCGATGCGGACCAAAATATGGAAGTTGGTCTGGTAGCTGGAGAGGTGCCAGACCACTTCTCGAGCACTGCCGAGGTGCCGAGCAAGGCACCGAACCCCCACCAGCTCAGGGGGCGCCTCCCAAGGGGCTGCCACCGCACTCTGACATCTCTCCATTAATGCATGTCCACAGGTCTCGTTGTGCATGTGTGTGATTCAGGCCTGTGTGTGTGAGAAGCATGTCTAAAAAATAACAGAGTGCGAACCACAATTTCCCCGTAGGGGATTAATAAAGTATATAAAATTAAAAAAAATTTTAAAAAAAAACACACATTGGAGCGAGTGCAGAGCTCCGTGTTGGTCCCTTTGCACCGGACGTACGACACGGCTAAACACAATTAAATTGTGTTTAACATGTTATGGAATTTAAAAAAACAACTCTCACGCTAACCAAATCATAATACATACTTTTAGAGAGACGACTTGATATCTGGATGAGAACACAGCTCAAGTCAGGACTCTGTCAGCCAGATGAGGTCCAGTGTGTTTCTTTATTTACAGGCCAATTCTATTTCAGGGGACAGTTGGTACTGATTACTAGCAGAGTATTGTGATTTATTGACTCGTGAATCCCTGTGTGCGCGTGTGTGTGCGCGCATGTGGGTGTGTGCGTTAACTTGCATGAGTTGGCCTTTTCTTCGCACTGCAAAACCGACCCTTCAACACTCTCCTCCAATTGTAAATCAAGAACAGTATTTTGCGTTCTGCCATCACTGTAGATTCGACCAGAAGGAATTTGGACTGAATAGTGGGGTTTGAGCGAGAAAATTTGGGTCGGACATGAAATGAATAACAGATTTAAAATGTGTGATAGTGCATGCTTTGAAATGCTGTTTACTGCACGCGTGTGTAACAGGAACAGCTCTGTCTTCCAGAGAAGTTCTGCTCATTATTCTGAGTCATAAACTGGAGGACAGCTTCTTGGCTTTTCCTTCTGTGAAACGTCCTCTTTAAAAAACATCTCCACTCTCTCCCTGCCTCTCTCTGTGGCATTCCTTTGACACTATTTATTTCTAATACTTCATGGATCTTTGATGCTTTTTGAAGTCAGCAGGAACTATTTTGCATCTGTTACATCATCGCTTTTTTTCCTGGCAGCACGTGCACTTATTCGTTTAAGCAATTCATTCGGGCCCTCTAGGTGCCTGTAGTAAATGTGATATTTGAGCCTTCCTGGTTTGGCCTTTGCTGGCTTTAATTCCTGCACTCTGAAATGGCTGACCACTAACATTCAGGCACAAATGCAATCAAAGGCAATGCAGGCTTTGATCCATGGTTGTCAGCTTGCGTTACCATGCTGTCAAACACTTCCTGGTTTGCAGTTGACAGTTGTGTTTACACAGCCTGTGTCGTCATGACTCCCTTCAATCATCTTAATGGTGCACAGTGACACTGAAGAGCACAGAACCAGCATGAGAGATGACAGCTACCTTTACGACATTCATATTTATTCATTTTCTTCTCCATCATGTGGTGTAAAGTCTCAGAGATGAGACCTGGCTGAAACAGCACAAAGACCAGCTGCCAATTACTCTGACAGATGAGCCATACTGGCGCTCAAATAACATGTGCACTGTTTTATGGACACAAGGTGTCTTAAAAAGCAGATTCTCAACACCTCTCTGATCACCAGATATTCACATATACGGCTTTCACACGTGCAGAAAACTCCTGATAGTTGCAGGAGCAGCTGCATGTGTGAACGCAAACATCCACATGACTTCACCCCGAGTTTCTACTGCCACAATTTTTCCGCAGCAAGTCTGATCGAGCTGATGTGACAACGCAGCAGGATATAATCCGGAGAATTCACCTTGAGCGAGTGGGAGGGGTTGGTGACGTTTGTTTAAAACTGCGCTAGAGCTTGCTGCTCCGATCGTAGTCACTATGAACTTTACTCTCCTGCTGCCCCTGTTACGCTCAGACTACTGAACGATATACGTATAGAGAATTGAATAGTGCCGCGAAAATCAGGGAATAGCAGGATAGAATGGGAGTGAATGTGGGAGTTTCTGGTTGGTGTGAGCTGGAGGTGCAGAATGACAGAATCCAGGTTGTCACAAACTGCCTGGGATGACAGAGAGTTGCACGTACAGGAACATAAACTGCGTTTAAGGTTTTAAAGTCCAAACTTTCCTCTTTAGTGATTTGAAGTCAAAGAGAATCTGCCCCAAGTTTTCACACCAGCTTTTGTTAACACGTGTTGAGAAGAACTATTGGGTTCATAAAAAAGAGTTTTCTCGTGGCTCCATCCTGAGCTGGGAGACATTCGATCAGTGGACTCCAATGATCTCACTAATATCAAAGTGTGTTTAGTTCCACTGCTAGTGAATCTCTGGTTTTTAAACCTCCGCTTGTTTCACAGCATCATGGGACCATTGTTGCACTTCCTCACTTTCACTACATGAACACCATGTGTGTCGATGTTCACGGTAATGTGGATTTCATTCTCTGCCCTGGAGCATAAAATCATCTTGTCTGCTTTGTTATGGCTCGGTACAGGCAGCCTCAC
Organism: Tautogolabrus adspersus; assembly: GCA_020745685.1. NCBI lineage: Eukaryota > Metazoa > Chordata > Actinopteri > Labriformes > Labridae > Tautogolabrus > Tautogolabrus adspersus. The sequence goes on along the minus strand of CM036548.1, from coordinate 27,267,589 downwards.
CAAAAGATAATCCATGAAAAATCACTGCTTAAACACCTGAGTGATGATTCAAAGAGTGTCATGGATCTCTGTTAATACTGCCGTCACTTGAGACTGTTTGTCTCCAATGAGATTATCACGCCTGGAAAAAGGTAGTGGGGGGGAACATTTCATGGCATCATCAGCCATGGCTCTGAAAAAGGTCTCTCTTTCCAGGCGTTTAATACGCTGGATCATTAACATCACCTGTGACATGATCACATTATTTTCAGTTTAGCTGAAAGGAAAACAATGACTAAATGCTGGGTCTTTATTTGTATGTTCACTCACAGCTCCTTACTTAAGTCAGAACTTCAGAACACACTGAGGTCAATGTAAGTTATCCATACATATATAATACAAACAAACACATTGCTTAAAATGCAAAGAGGGAGTGTGTATTGACGCTCGGCATCTGAGCATGTTTCCAATCATATGGAGCTCTGGGTACGTGTACATGCTCACCATTTGGCCAATAGAAAGAAATGCTAACTAGCAGTTTGCAACCCTCAGATGAACTGGTGTCATATAGATAGTGACTGCCAGGTTAGCTACAACAGTGGCCGAGGTAAGAGAGACAATGTGGTATAAATGCTCTATTGATGCATTTGACATTTGACCTTTGATAACCCAAAGGACACTGTTGATCTTTTTTTACACAACACTTGAATTCAAACAAGCCGGACGGCCAGATCATTGAAGTTCCTGTCCACAGGACAATGATTCAGACAAAATCAGCAACCTTGGGGTGCTGGTGGCGTAGTGGTTGGTGCCCCCGCCCCATGCATGGAGGCTGAAGTCCTCTGGGCAAGCGGATGGGTCCAACCTGTGGCTCCTTTCCCACCTGTCATTCCCCACTCTCTCTCCCATTGATTTCCGACACTATCCATTGTCCTATCTCTCTAATAGAGGCACAAAAAACCCCAAAAGAAATCTTAATAAAGAAAAAAAAAGCATCCTTTTGTTGCGTTTTGGCTGTTCGTTTACACGACAACGGAGATCTGGGTGCTTGTAAATGCAAACTTTAGGAAATGGCATCATCTCTGTCATTGTGTACACTAGAAATATGCAGATCCTCTAAAAACAGAGACATTTGGTACACGCCCATTACGCTTCCAGTCAGTGGCAAAGCAGGAGTATGCGGACTACAACAACAAGGTTTGTTGTTGTGCTTTTTGCCTTTCAGTGTGGATAGAGTCGGTATCAAGGAGAGAGAGTGGGGAATGACATGCGGGAAAGGAGCCACAGGATTTAAACCCTGGCTGTCCGCTTGGAGGACTGTAGTCTCTGTACATGGGGTGCGAACTAACCATTAGACTACCAGAGCAAATGTGGCAGCTGATTACTCAGGCTGTTGAGAACAGCAGTTACGAGTTACCAGTTATGAGAAAATCAATGTCCCTGTAGCTGTAAACAGAGAAATCCCCTCTGCTCTCCGCAGTGATGTGTGGCAGAGCCGCTAAAGTGACTCTTAAACTTCAGCCAGTGAAGCCACTCAGCATCATCGTGACCTCGCAGTTTGATGAAGTGGCTGATTACACACATGGAGGACGGAGACACCCACAGACAGAGGCTAACGCACAACATGACATCTGCAAGCACACAGAAGCAAACAGAGAGGCGTGCTCATGTGTGCAGGCATTTATAAACACACAAACCTGTAGTGATGCAGCCTGAAGAGCGCACACACACACAGACACACACACCTTTCACATCCACATGCTTCCTGTCAGCTTTAATCATCATTGTTTTCTTTCAGCTCTCTGTAGTGACCATGAAAAAAACCTTCTGAGGCTTCGTTCTGTCCTTTCAAATCAAGTTCTGTGAAAAAAGAAGATTTTAAAAAGTAGAACAATTTAGCATGAAGATAGCAAAACTGGGCAACATAAACGTCACAGATTGTTTTACCGGACCCGTCAAAATGTAAGGAACAATATGTAATATTTTACAATACTTATAATTTTCCTCCAGGTGGCAGATATGCAAAATGTCTTTCTTGGAAGAAATAGTGGTGAAATATTGAAAGAAAAGTTACAAACCTTTAGCTTTATTAAAGGTTCAGCAGGATTTAAAGGCATTTTTTTGTCATTCTGTCATGACAAAGCAAGTTCCAGACGACCCCCGCAGTCATTTTAAGTCGAAACGCAGCACATTATGCGATGTAAGCACCGAGGATTTCTTTTACTGTCCATGGTATCATGATGTTAGGGCTTCATAAATAAGATCTGAAAATACATTGAGTGTAAAGTTAATTGCTGCGTATCTCTGTCAGAGCTGTGCTTGTCACCAGTCCACAGCTTCAGTTGATCCTTACTTGTGGCAGTTGCACTTTGAGAGTTGGTGGTAGTGGTCAGCGGGAGGAGCTTACGAATTTGATGCCCTTCCTTCATTTCATAGGGATGTTTCTGGTGCAGTTTTGTTTGTTTGTTTAGTAAGACTTGAGTAAAGTTGCTTTTAACTACGCGAACGCAGGACATCAGCGTTGTGTATTCTTGGGGGCAGGAGCCGATTCAACGTTACGCGTCCGTGAGATGCAATATGCATATAACCCCTAGGAGCAGTGTCAGGTTGTATGGTGTGATCAGATCAGATGTGACAACATCAGAGACACCAGAGAGCTGCTACAACAATGATGGAAAGTTTTGAAGTGAAGTTAATGGATCAGGTCCACAACTACCGCCGTGATCAGAGAATTAAAGTTAAACCTACTCGAGTGTCGTCATGTTTGTTTACAGTACACCGTGCAAATCTGGAATCTCTACTTCTGTGTTTTACGCGGTCGGATTTATATGGTGCTCCCTCTAGAGGAATCCTCCAGTAACACACGTTGTATATAGGCAAGTATGTGAACAATTAAGTTCATGACGCAGTCACGTGTCTACATGTACACGTGGATCAAAAGCAGATTTATTTGAGTCTAAATTGGATGGCTTCCCCGGTTCAGTCAGAGGTGGAGCCTGCCAATTGACGTACGAGGTATTATAGCATAAAAATAGACATAATAAATCCTCCCCTAACTTCAAAGCAGATGTCTTCAATACTGTGTATGTCATTTTACTGTACACGCACAGGGACAATGCTTTATTCCCTGTAGGACGCCTCTACTTGCTCTTAATATCATTCAGCAGCTCAGCAAAATGCAGCATAAAACGAGTCGCACGCGTACAGTAAATGAGAGAAAACCCCAGCAACACTGACTGCAGCTTACAATAGGCGGGTTATATCTCGAGCATGAGGGGAATTGAATTCATTCCACGCTGTCGTAAGACGAGCGGGGTTGTAATCCGCTGTGATAACGGGGAAGTCATTTAAAAGACACACAGAAGTGATTGGAAAAGCCTTTCTTCATACATATGTAATGTTGTATGATGGTGGAGGAAAGGTTTCGATCATGGCGATACCACATGATACCTGCTAATATACAAGACAGGTACTGCAGGGCTCTCTGCTCTCACGTCATTGTGAAAGGGAACACGAGAGCTATTAGCTCGTCTCTTTCTCATCATTTTATTTCAGTTGCCATGTTTACCTGAAATCAATCAATGCAGTCCAGTTATACCTGTGTAATGATTCTGTTACTTTGGTCTCATGAGAGTTCTTGAAATGACCACCATTTCTTAACCTGACATTACAGATGGTGGTACAAGATGGGGAGAAAATGTAAGTCACCAAAATGAAAGAAAAACAACAGCTCCCCTGGAAAGTCGATGCAGATCATTTATGCTGGTTTTACATGACTCCTCTTAAATGTCTGATATGATGGTGGTGGTCACGGACAATAGGTCAAAATGAGAAATGGCTTTCAGCGCGGAGCCTGGCATTTCTTCTTTTTACTTTATGTCACAAACCTTAATAAATGGTAACTGGACTTGAACTTGTATATTTCTTTTCTAGTCTTCTGACTCCTCAAAGTGCTTTTACACCGCAGGTCACACCTACACATCCACACACTGATGGTAGAGGCTGCTGTGTGACCATCAGAAGTACCTAATCCCATTCATACACATTCAGGCCACCGACGAAGCAGTAGGAGCAACCTGGGGGTTAAGTGTCTTGCCCAAGGACACATCGGACATGTGGCTGCAGGAGCTGGGGATCGAACCCCCGACCTTCTTGAGAGACGACCAAGCAGTTTTAATGTCTAAAGCTTGCCAATCTGTTAGTTTAGTGTAAGTTTAACTACATATATGCCATTTTGGAAAGGCTTTTTCATGTCCCATGTGTAAGTATCAATGGCTTTGCTTTCTATTTACATGCACTGCATTGTAACATATTCCATATCACCACCTCGTAATGAGGTTTGAAGAAGTTGATGTTGTTTCTCGTAATTATTTGAGCAAAGATTGACTTCAGCTCTGTCACCACTGTCCTGTCATAGCCCTCTAAATTGTAAGTGACGGAGCAGGTGTAGTACTGGGTTTGGATTCAGTAACCAGCCTCTCAAACTCCAACCCTCCCTCACTGTGAGCCAACAGGAGCAACACAAAGGCTGCAGTGCAATGCAGCAGAATGGCACCCAGCCATCGCTCACTTTAGTATTAGCATCCCATCACATGATGTCAAAGTGTGCCTACCAAATTGAGAGTGTTATTCTTGAAACCTGAGACAGATGGTGCTTCACTAATAACTGTGCAATATACAGAGTGCTGCAGTGAATTTCCCCTGAATTAAAGGAACCTGAGGGGACGGGTCAGACGGCATCCCATCGTACTGGATCATATTGCAGATTACTGAGCTTGAACCAGGTAGTCTGTGACAAATTACATTTTTAAAGCAACCTCCTCCATCCATTTGGCCTGTAGAACTTCACCTAAGGTCCCATAGCCTCCCTCCATCACTCCTGTACTTCACTGTAATCCTTTATGACACAGCTCCGTACACCATCCATTCAGAGTCAGCCGCCAGACATATTGAGACTTAACTCTGACCATGTGTGCATTAGCATGGCTGCTACAGTGTTCCAGATGGGAACACATTTTCCCTCTCATGTCCTCTCCTAAGATTGAATGTGAACAGTCCTTTCAAACAGATACAAGTAAACATCCCGACCCATTTCATGTCCAGCAGACTGGACTGTAAAGAGCTTTATCTCTGGCCACCATTGTTGGAAAGACGTGTGGGGATCCTGTGACCATCCATGTACTCTGAACGCCTAAAATGACTCATGAAAGTTAAGAAAACGAAACAAAAAAAGAACGTGAAGGGTCTATTTGCAGGAACAGACATTTCAGTTTATCTGAGTCCCTTTTTGTGCAGAAATAGAGAATATTTCACCAGTGATGTTGTTTTAATCGTGTGAAAGGATTGGTTTTTGTAGCTAATATGTGCGTTGCAAGGGTTGCACGTGTGGGTGTAAAGGTATTTATCAAAAAGCACAAGGTCAAACACATTTTAAATGTCTAAATTCAAAGAGTTGATTTGCTGAAGCTGTAGCAAACTAATGACTACAAGCTGTCATAAAATTAAAATAAATATGGGTCGTCTTCTTTGATTTAGTTGAATTGACCTAATGATGATTTTAGCTCAAAAGTTGTAACCATAGATTTTCTATTCAGGGATTTAAGCTTCCTTAGGCCTCGTGTCCACCTAGCGTTTTTTCTTTTTTAGATTTTCTTTTTCAGTTGTTTTCAATGAGTAGAGAGCGTTCGCAGCAGAAAGCGGCCACCCAGAGAAAAAGCGCAGTGCCCAGCGTCTTTTTCTGAGCACTCCGCCCTTTTTGTGCGGGCGCTCCAAGCACTGAAGTTGAAAATCTCTCAACTTTCAGAAAGACGCTGTTGACGTCACCGGTGCTCTTTTCCAAATGTTCACAGAGAAGAAAGTACTCTGAATTCTACAGTAAGATAGTAGCTGATAAAGAGGAAAGTGAATAATAAGTTTAAAATAGTGTGAAACCCTCTTTTCAAGGAAATTAATGGATGGAAAAGAAATCAAGAAAGTAGAAATGTATATTGTTGTCAGACGAAAAGAGGGTACAGTTTGATAACTCCTTCATTCAGTCAAAGTAAAATGCTTCTAAAAATGACTTTTCTTTAATGTTTTATTTACAGTATCTTTGGCTTTTTAACAGAAATGTGTTGCACACGTATTAAATCATCCCTGAGTCTCCTTAACATTTTATCAACATCTTTATAGAAAAATGTCCTTGCGTCCACTTTTCTCGGCTTGGTGTCTGTCCTTTAAAGCCCTCCGCACTCCAGACATGTCCCAGCATGTTTTTAAAGAAGCTTAGAGGTTCTGGGGAATGTGATGGATTCGATTCAAACATCAGGTGCAACAGTTTCTGTCTCCTTTTTTTGTTTTTGTTGAATGCACTTCAGGGGAAAAGCCATTCAGTTTTTCTTGACGTCTTGATGGATGGTGATGGTGTTAACCTTGCAATGCATGCCGATGCAAACTGCAGACTTTTTAGTGTGGAGGTTTTGACACTTACTCATATTGAAGTGAATTTATGTATTCAAATAATAATCCATGCACCTCTAAAAACGTATTTTTACGTATCACATATTTTTACAACTTTCTACAGCATCTAAAGAGCATCAATCACTTTTGCTAATTTATTTATGTGTACTAAACTTGCTCTGTTCCTGGGTAACCCATGCAGACTAATCCCATGGTGGGTCCGATTACAGCTCCGTAATGTGGTGGGAAAAAGGTGACAGAATCGACGTTGGGGTCTGACCTCGCGGTCTCTGATTCTGAACGGCTTCTCTCTCAGCTGATGAGGGCTGGTCACCGAGGCTGTTCACTCAATTCACCCCGACACAAACACACCAAGCAGGCTAATTGAGCAGCACCACCCCGCTGCCCTTCCAATTACACGTTAGCCTCTGAGACAAAATAAATACATCCGTGTGTGTTTCAGTGTGTTACAATGAGAAGAATGATTTGTTGAGCGGTGCCCTTGGTGTTGCTGAAATTGCATAAACTAACAGCAGTGAAAGGGTCAGAGGAGATCTCAGGCCACGATCCAAAACCTTCCAAGGAAGTCGAAAATAGTGTAACCGTAATTACAAGTGTGACAGTAGACGTCTTGCTTTAACTTCAGATGGCACTAGTCCATTTTCTCCTATAACACTGGTGAGGATACGTGACAAACCACCTTTAAGACACAAGGGTATAAGAGCATGTAGTAAATGAAAGCCACACGATCATGATAAACAGGCAGACCTCACTGATCCAGTCCTGCACAGCTGGTCCTTACTGCCACTTGTTGTTTGTGCCAAGAAGAGTCTGAACCAGGAAATGGGTAATCTCTACATCTGATGGAAGGAGATCTGTCGCAGGGAAACCTTTCAAAGACAGGTTTGGAGATCACTGAGCACGATCGCAGGAAACACTATCCCTCTCAGAGTGAATGAGTTCACCATACCTTGGGAACAGTTGGACTCGCTTGACGGATGTTGTGTGTGGGATTGCTTTACTGAACAAGAAAGGAGTGTAAGACGTAAGCGTGAAGCTGACTGCAAACAAAGGGGCTGTCAGGGCTGTTATCATACATGAAAAACACACAAACATACACATGTGTATCGACAAAGGCCCGACGTAGAAAAACAGCCACACATGCCTTCTAACGCCCGTAATGACATGTACATGGAGTTCTCAATGAGGATATTTACTTTGCTTTAAGCATGAGGCTAATCAAAGAGGTAAATGCATCCAATGCTGCAATTTACTTTATTTCTCTTCATGTGCTTAACAACTGTTGTTGTGTTCTGGTCTCTAATCACTGCTAAAATGCAGCTCATGCAGTTCTTTGCCTAAATGCATTCTGAGTAAAAAGGCTGTAATGGTTTTGAAATGCTGCCATTTACAAAAGATGTGAGCTCAACCAAAATGCATCACAGCCACAGTCTGTGGGTCCTTACATGCTGGCAGCTTACATCAGTAACTCGGCTTTTATGGGAAATAAACTTGAGCTACAAAAAACAGTACAGTTGTCAGACAAACTTTGAAAGGGAAATGATAGTTTGAAATGTTACACCGGTGGCGCTGCCCTGCTTGCGACCCGGACTCATGTACTGCTAAGGCTGTGTGGGTCGTGCAATAGCGTCATGGTCCTATATGTTTGTTTATTGTTTTACCTGTGTCATCTCATCTGTCATGCTGTGTTTTTGCAGATCTTGTACATTATGGGTAACGTGCGATATAAGTGTGTTGTCTTGCATTGGTATGTGCCCTTCTGTTTACTTGTGGATGTGTTTTTCTATTGTTTATTTCTTTATTGATTCTAGTTGAAGCAGCTGAATGTTTTCCCGAGGGGACAATAAAGTGTATAAAATAAAAATCCCACAAAACAGCAAAAATCAATCATGGTGACAATGCTGTCCGTATCTTATGACATTGTGATTCTTACATTGTTATCACACACAACACCAAACCCATTTGTCACTACAGATGTTCAGTAGACGACTTTTTCCTCAGTTATCGGCGATAATGCAAAGCCATAATGACAGAGGGAAAAGATGAGTGTGTTGGGAATACCTACATCTTTCTAAAGACATACAGAGACAAACTCTAAACAAGTCAAGCTACAACAGATTTACCAACCAACCGTCGAATAAAGTCATGACAATGGGCGTCATTCACCAACTCTTCTTCAGAGGAAAACACAAGATTGTGACGCTAATCAAAGTTTTCTCATCTTGGTTTTGTTCTCAGCTAAGAACCCTCGAGAACGCTCTTCAATCAGTTTCTTCCTGTATTTATCTCTATAGCTTCAAACGTTTTTAATTCATCTTAATGGATTCTAGAAACATTTGACAGAAAGATGCTGAACCAGAGTTAAAAACCGTATCCCAACATTGCATCCTAGCCTCGTCTTTTAAGGAGGAGAGCTTCAACCACTGTAGAATATTTATCTCAGACATTATGAAACACAATCAATGTATCACAACAACAGGAAAACACAGATCCAGATTCCAGCATTATGCGAAAAAACATGCTTTATTTACCGAGTACAGAATGGAATCCCAAAGGTACGACGGCCTTCTGAAGCTCGGAGGAAAGAAGAGGTCACTGTGGGTCAAATTATAAAGAGAGTAAGCACTTCTGGATACTGTGAGTCATCCAGTGTGTGAGCCTGCGTGCATTTCCTTTACATTGTGTTTGAAAATAGATTGTGCATCAAATGAACAAAGGTAACACAACCCACTCACATGTCACTGCAGCAGGATGGATTACCCAAAGTGTGAAGAAGCTGCGCTAACCTCGATCTGTTTATCACAGCCAGGATGAGGTTGTATAACGAACGCTCGGTAAGCATGTCAAATGTCAGATATGATCACATGGCAGCATCATCCGCAGCACCAAGTTTCATGTTTGCAATAATTGGCCTCCTGATAGTAAACACTCTACACTGCATGCCACAGCTCATAAATCATGTTTTGCCATCACAATGCAGGGAGAAGAGGTCAAGTGTTACGCTAACTAATAGACAGAAAGGAGCTAACTGCTGTGTGTGATGCAAAGTCAAGGCAAATACAGGAAAGCGTAAATGCATGGAGGAAAGTGAGAGTAATTGCATGTTCAGAACCAAAGTGCTGCGTGGGTTCATTAAGGCAAATAGATCTGTATGCTCCTGTGTCTGTTTGCCTCGGAAAACTGTCACCTTCTCCGTGTTTCTCTGTTCTCTGCTTTTTTAAATCTGCTTTCCTCAGCAGAAACCAAACCATATAGAGAGGAGAAGAAAGAAAACAGAGCGACATAAAGGAAGAACGATTTGCTCTCTTGGTGATGGACTACATTCATAAAACACCTTTCTAGTCTCACACCACTCAAAGGGCTTCACACTGAATTTTTTAAACGGGGGTTCAGGATCTTGCACGATAACACTTCATCATGCAGTGTGAACGAGTAGATTAGCGCATGATTCATCCGAAAGTTGAAGAATCTGTTTAAATATGATAAACTGGGGAACAGGTTTGTAACAAATGTGCTGCACTAAAGCAAGAGCACAACATATATTGCATTTGCATATGTTTCCAGCGCTGAATCTCAGGTTTACTGGTTCCAGGCAACACGTTAATTAAACTGAGAGGAGCAGAAACAAACATTAGGTCAAAAGGTTATTCCCTAATGAGCTGCATCGGTTTCTATTTGGTGGAGGTGTGCATGAATGTGTTTTATTTGTATGTCTGTAAGTGTATCCTTATATATTAATAGAGGCCTTGTGTTTGATGACGTCTACCCTTTCATCTGCTCATTAAAATGACAAATGTGCGACACAAACAATTGATTCTGGCTGCTTTGTTGTTTGTGTGTGACATCTCTGTTGGTGGAGAGAATTGGTTTGTTACGAGCGCTCGTGTCTCTGCACCACAGCTAAAGTAATTGAAGAGGATAAACTGTCACAGAGTGCAGTGGGACGCGGTACAGTGATAGAAATGGCGTCCCTTGCTGCAGCTACTACACACACACACACACACACACACCTTAGAGTAATACAAAGACACTTGGAACGCATTGTGAGCGAGCACTGTGGGAGGTTTTATGAGACGCAAACTCACTTTTGAGCATTTTCTCCCCGAGCCGGTGGATGCCGCTGATTGCTCCATTTGTCTTATTTACTGTACATCAGCCTTATTCACTCTGCCCACTAAACAGTCCTAAACTGAGCCAATGTGCCCATAATTCACAGCTAGTGCTGCTTTCAAACACTCCGGAGATTCTCTCGTATAGTGCATGCCTTTTCTTTGCTCTTATACCGTGAGAGATGAAAAAAGAGAACAAAGAAGGGAACAAAGGGAGCACACAGAGAGAGAAGAAGAATGAGAAAACAGAAGGGAGGAGAGGGAAATACTACAAGACAGTATTTCAAGTGCAAATGGCACTAAAGAACGAAAGATTATTTGGAGTCATTTTTGCATCATGTTTGCAGAGTTCATGTGACGAGACACAAAATAATAATCTTTAATCATTAAGAAAATATCTACACAATATAATAACATGTTTTGTAAGCATGTGACATTAAGAAAACAATTTCAGTTTGTAATTAATAACTTGTATGCATTTTTTCTTGATGTAGGTAAATAACCAAACCTGTCATTTCAAAAATATTTTGCTATGATGTTGGATTTTACAGCAAGTCATAGCAACCAACTGAGACATTTCAGATTCTTAAAGATAGAATCAAAAGCTTTTTCCTACAAAATAAAATACAGACTTATCCTAAAGTAAAGCAGCTCAATCAGTCCTTCTGGGCCTCCGTACATGTGTGCTGGTGACTGTCTGCAGAGACCCTGTCCTCTGACTGGATTTTACTGTTCTGGTTTGTTTTGGTTGACTCAGGATGTTTCTGGGTGGAGCTGGTGTGTTTTCTCCAGCCAATGACAGCGTGACCTTGAGTTTTGGAGTGGATACAATTCAGTGATTGGACGCGATTCTAAATGGTGAATATGACGGACGAGGACGTAGCAGCAAAGAAGAGAGAATTTAATAACACTGTGGCAAAACGCAAAGAGGATAGAGCTTGTTTCAAAAAACCAGGGTGAACCTTGTGTTGGCTTTTACCCGTGGACGTGGAGTTGGTCTGCTTCCTGTTGGACAGGCAGGTGACAAACACCGGGGGTTAGCTTGTGCTAGCGTGCAGTAGCTTGCAGTGTATGTACAAGCAGTAACCGTACACACTACGTCCTGCAGTGAGTGTGAGCTTCTGGTGGTGATGAGCCCAGGAGAAGGGGCCCAGTTTGAATGTTGTGTTTACAAGCCAAACTCCACCTTTAAGAAAATTACTTGTGATGCTGTTTTGGTGTTTTTTAATACTCTTAAAGTTCAGTAAAGTTTGAAAAATGTTGGTAAATCCTCTCACTTACAGTATCATAATATTCCTAACCCCAGTTGCAGAGAGAAATTGTATCTTCAGATTCTTGTCATCATAAGGCCCTTATTATTTAAAAAAGAACTCAAGAAAAATGACACAAAAAGACAAAATGACAATCCAAATTTCAGATTAGTTGGGTTTTTCTTAACGGACCATTTATGTTTTCAGTTTCAGAGAAATAAAAAAGATAAATGGTTGTCAGCTGGTTCACCACGTTGGTCGACTGAAATATTTTGCAAACTTCTGTTCTGCAGAAGTTAGCATGCTGAAAATGCTAACAATACACCTGCATAACATCAGAATTTAGCATGGATTAGCATTTGGCTACAATCAGCGCTAAGCATCTCCACCTGCACGTTGCTAAACGACTCAATCATGGACGTTTTGTGACCTGCTTGAAATGCTGAATATAAAGTGGGGGAAACAACCAAAGTCTTAACGTGCATCGTTTCTCGAATGTGAATATTGTAACACGTCATCCAGCATCTTAGGAGAACTTTCCCTTTGAAGAGGCCTGAGGAAGACGTTTTAGATTCAAACGTTGCCGTGTTTAATAAAAAATGCCAATTGGAGCTGAACAGTCTGTGGACCTTGCTCTTTTTTTCTGCAGTTACTACATTTCTTTTCCTGCACCTGTATACGTGTTGCCCGGATGTGCACACACTAGTTTTCTCCCTTTGAAGGGGTTGACCGTCCAACCAGCTGACTGAGACGCCTTCTTTACAGTTCTGCTGCTACATTAGCTACACAAGGAAGAGAGAAAGAAGATGGAAAGAACAAGGCACACAAAGAGCAGAGGCTTAACAAAGGAGAGTGAAGAAGAAAGACAGCAGCGGTACAACAGGAGGTGTGGAAGAAGAAAGTGTTTCTTACTCAGGCTCATTTTCCTCTCTCATCTCTTTCCTCACTTTCTCTTTCCTCAGCTGTCTCTCGGGCTCCCTCTGTCTCTGTTCTCACTCTCTCTCTCTTTTCTTTCACTTCAAAGCGAGGCTGGGATTACAGGCTGGAACAGACAGCCTTACAGCTCATTCATAATGAATGGAGGACCAGTTTAATGACTCGGTCCACTCAGAGACACCCCTTACAGCCCCGTTCCTCCTCCTCTACCTCCCTGTCCAGGCTCGGTCTCTGAACGCCGACTAATGATGTCACCTTTGGCTCCCAGGGGACACTGATAAGTCCTCCTTTGTTTGCTTTAATTTTACATATGATAAATGCCTTCATCCAGTTGATAGATAATTAGGATGTGATGTCATTGGCTGTCTGCCTCTCCAGCTCGTAAACAAGGCACCAACAGCGCTGTAGTCAAAGGAAGAGTGACAAGAAAGGGAAAGCAAAGGGGGTGTCTGGTGCTGGAAGGCAGTGAGAAAAAGAGAAATAGAAATGGAGAAGAAATCTGTCAGTCTGTGCTGAGTGCCACAGATTGACAGATGAGGGTGTAAAAAAAAGAGAATAAAGCAGAAAGAGGTGGAGAGAGCAAATCTATCACTTTAATGACCAAGTGCAGCCTTCTCTGTTCTTTAGAGGACGATCGGCACGGTGACCTGTCTGCTGTTAGCGTTAGCTCTCGGTGACGGATGAGCCATCGGGATGAATAGCGCTGACAGGAGCCGTAGGACTAATTTTACCCCAGCAGACAACAATACAGTACTGAGCTGGCTGTGGTGGTCGATCTGCACGATTCTTATGACCTGTGAGAAATGAGCTTTGTTCTAGATTTTACACTGCACATGAAAAATTCAGCAGGGAGCGGGTGATTATTTCCCAGATCAAGGGTTTGAATGTTTGGAAGTTTTTTTGGGACGTTTTGGAGAGTTTTGACTCCTTCTTTGGCATGATGAACTGTGGCTCTAAGGTCAGAATGATTGTTCTTGTCTAACATCATTTTCTTTAAAAATTCTAATTACCTTTTGCATCTTTCTCACATTTAATCAGAGTGAAAATGGTCCAGTGGCTCCGGTGAGGAAATCTCTGTGTGAACAGCATGGTCATGGTTGCCCTCCTGAATGGGACACACCGACATATCAATATACTAGATTACTTTGAGACAAGTAGTTGAAGATGGGTTGAACTTCAATAGGATCAATAAATACGTTTCTTTCTTCTGAGTAAGGTTGGACACCTTTTTATTTCATCAATTGGAAAACTATCTGAACAAATTTGAGTTGTCAACAACACATCCATCTTATTAAAAGCACTTCTTTCTTCTAAAGTGCTGGTGAAAACAAACATGTTGTAAATACCCAACAGCATTTGTTCAAAAGTCTTTAGCCTAATTCAGATTGCTGTTTCAAGCCATGATATTTACGCCTCTGTGACGTTTCGCCTTCAATCTGAATGTAGCGCAGGCGTCATGGGGGGACAAAGTGATCCCTCCTCTGTACCGTCTTCAGAGGTAGTAACTGAGGCGTCAAAGAGGCGAGACGGTTTCAGCGGAGCCAGAGGGGAAACGCAGCGCTGTGTGTGCGTGCATGTTAGACTCTATGTATATGTTGAGTTCTCGCTATGGCGTGCTTCCGCAACCCGAAAAGCAATTTGTATTCACAGACTGCTGGGACAACAACATTACGCCGTCGTTAAAGAAATATGAATGTTAAGAGACGTGATGACGGCTGAGCTTAGTTGGGAAACTTTTGCATAAAAAAAAGCAGTCAGAAAAGGGATCATGATTTAGGATTAAAGACTAAGGAATCGTTGTAACCTTCGGGAAATCACGAGGCGGTCAAGAAGATGTATTAAGAGTTGATCAATTAAGAATGAACTTTCCTCATACAGTAGATCATGACACACTACTCTCCCCAACACGAGATGGCATAAGATGATTTTTAATAATTTCACTTACTATATTTGTAAAATGATCAGAGATCGAGTCTGAACCTGCATTACTTTGAAATCAAATGTTGCATTCATACCTGACCTTTGACCTTTTATTACATTTGTTGACTGCAGCACTGCTCACAGGAAAACACCATACTGTAGTTTAGGAGCTATAAGTTGTCTTCTCCCACACAACAAGCTCATGGTGATCTCTGGCCGATCATTGGTCAAAGATATATGTTGTATTACATTTTTAGTATGGGGCTTGTAAGCTAGCATCCCATTTAGACAACAGGAAGGGAGCAAGCCTAATATTAGAAAGGAGGGGTAGTAACAAGGGCTGCCTGTTGGGGAGAGATGTTTGATAAATCACATTTGGCATTGTTTGATTTCAGATAGAAACCAGTTCCAAATCATTAAGTTAACAGATCATTAATTGAACAGTCATGTTTTTCTGGATGAATTAGCTCCAACTGAAACACTTTTTTTGGGGTGTTTCTGATTCAACTCCATTTGCATGCATGCTCGGTTGTAAACAGAAACCTATAATGACTTCATTTGGGTCCTGCCGTGGCCCAGGTGCTGCTAAATGAGATTACACAGCTGGTAATTTCGGAGGCCTCGGTGAAGAGGCTCAGCCTGTAGAGGAGGTCACATCAGAGGAACGCTAATTGACTGATTGAACTCCTCAAGAGGGTCTCCATCATCAAAGTCACCGTGTCACAAGGGCACACATCGGGATTAGTTGAAAAGAGGCTCCTTTAAACTTCGGATTTCTTCCCTAAGTGTTGCTTGGCAATTCTTTGTTGTCATGTGATGCCGCACATCTCCTCTGAGGCCATTATGTACAAGCTGTTTGTATTTTTCTCGTAAAAGCTGTACCTGGATGCTATTATAAAAAAAGCATTCACAAACTAGGTCTGCAAAAGAAAAAAAGTCTGCAGTCAGTAATCCATCTCACGAAGCCACATCGTAGCTTTTTTAAATATATGCCACGAATCTAAGAAAGCATGAATTGATGGAGCTTTGAACCTGAAATGTTAAACTTTGACCCACATCACGTTTCCCACAACACAGGCTTAGAAAAGTGCTTTCAGATATCAATCTCCTGGCAAAACAAATCAAAAGGCGTACAAGCAATGACACACAGCTGCACAACAAAACCAAACAATCAGTCTCCATTCTGGTCTGCGGCTGCAGCCGACTCCCTGATTGATTTTGAGCAACATGTGAGACGGTTTCATACAACTTTTCCTCTCCACTTCTCTGCTGATGATAGACGCAGTCGTCAGGTAGGCCCCTCCGACCCCGGGGAGCCCATATCCTTTTGAACACACAGCCTGATTACCCTTGAGGACGCAGACACACCGAACACCCACACACACACAAACACACATATTGTGTCCTTGGGGGGAGGGGTGACAGATAGAGGGTGATCGCTCTTGTCTTGTCCTCTGGCCTGGGACAGGTGTGCTCTCTGCTCAAATCCCACCTGGGTCATTCACTGAGGCCGATTGGAGCAAATAAAAAAAGGTGTGTGTTTGTGGAGCTCAATGTGATACCTCCACAAATGACTTTGAAACAAAGCTCTCTTATCTCAGGGGAAATGTGTGGTGGAGGTGATAAACTGATGGTGTGTATGACCCTCATATGATGTCTGCAATAACAGATCATATGTGGTGGACCAATGACAGTGACAGATTCACTGACATGAAAGCCCACCAATTATGGCTGTACCCATTATTCATCTTCTCAAAGACGTTTTGGTCATTTATTTACTTCATTTTTAATCGACTTTTTCTTTCATTTTCTTTTCCATTATGAAAATAAGATTCACTTTGAAAACACATTATTTTATTTGTTTGGAAAAGTACGCTGTTCTCAAGCATGCAGCAACCTCTGAGACTAAGACATGAAGCCAAAACTGCAGTTCCTCAAGCGTCCACTGGAGGCTGGTTTCAAAAGTGAGTCAAAGCAATAGAGCCGCACGTCAAAATGAAAAACTTAACAGCAGAATTCAACACGTTTACAGCCGGGTACACTCCTTCTTTCCTCTTTATAGCTGTTTTTCTTTTCAAAACAACTTTACTGGGAGTAAATCAGTTAGTTAATAACCCTAACACTTTATTTTAAGTTACAGTTATGCATAATTAAAGGGGTGGTCTGTTTGATCGACCTATGGGTGCTGCAAGCTCTCTGCTTGGATCCACCTCCGTTAACTAAGTCACTAAACTAAACCTCTTATCGCCGTGTTGTTGGTGTCATTCGGAGATTTGTAATTAAACATTTTTGGAAAAATCCTGTCTTGTGATAGTCATGTGATTTATTGCCCAACCAGGCCGTGCAAGAAGGCTGTGCTGCAATTGTTCAGGTGAAGGAATATCTCTTTCTGTTTTGTTGGTAGTAACTTGGGGGTCTTGGTATTTGTGCTAATCAAACTTGGCTTGTTTCGATTGTTCAGTGTGCCTCATTTGATGATTTATTTACAGCGTGCCGAGGACTGTTGTGATGAAACAACTGGCTGACCCCCCTCGTAGCTCTCTCTCCCATGTTAGCATGATGTGGGCAAGCAAGCAAGAAGTACCACAAAGCCTCTGAGCATTCTTACTCTTATAAACTCTTAAATAAACTTCAGTCAGCTCACCATTAACCAACTCTTATTCTGTTGAAAAACACGACTGTTAACTACCTCGTTCTCCAACTAATGACTTATAGGAACGGGCATAGATTGTTAAAGGGCCGATCTGTAAGATATCTACTAAATTAAAATATAAAAATGACCTTACTATGTTATCAGACATTAAAGAAACATGCTACGTTGAAGTGCTGGATTTGTTTGGACCAGAGAGGGTAGGCGGTTTTAAGGCACCCCCACACAGCCGTTTTGGACGCCCCTCGGTTTGCCAGATATGAGAGCAGTTATCAGGTCAAACCAACAGGTGTTGCAGCGATGGAAGCGGGCAAGAGAACTGGTTGAGATAGAAGTGATTGTACCCGACCTAAAAAGCCTCTGCATGTTTCTAATAAGCTCCACGAGCAGAAACGTGCTCTCTTTGATGTTTTTAATTTGGACTGCAGTACCCATTTTAAACACTAGGTCTCAGAGTTACATATTGCTCCTTTAAGCTTTGAAAACAGAGTTATTCATTGGCAGTCCATAATGTGAACATACTGTATTCACAGGAACATGTGTCACATGCATGATCATAAACATGCGTACCAAACAGAGCTGCAGCATGCACAGTGAATGTACAGTAATAAACAGACAGCTTTGTGTGACTCTTCATGCAGCCAGTGTGTGGGGGGGGGGGGGTGTGAAGGCAGCAGATATTTAACCCTGAGGTGGTAAACGTTGGCAACATGTCAGGCGGAAGTAAAGAGAAGAAAAGACTGCCTGTTGAATTATTAAAAGAGCAGGGACATTTCAAGAACAAAGAGTCCCCTTAGATAAATGCCATCGAGACCTGCGTCCCTTGAGAGGATGTTTATCAGTCAGCCCTCCCACAATGCACCTGGGTGCACATGAGGATGCTAGACACAAATATTCAGCACACTGCCTGCTGTGGGTAAAATATACTCTTCAGTCATGGAGGGTTGCCGTGGCTGCTTTGTTTTCAAATCCTGACAAAAGGGAAATAACGGAATAGCAAAACATTAAAGCAAAGATTCTGGAGATAATTCCCAACACCTCTTATCCTTGCAAACCAAGTGCGGACAATTGCACATCCATTTATTGAAGAACTATCTTAAAAGAAGAACACAAGACAAACTTTGAGAATAAAGCCAACCGTCCTCATTTCCATTAGGTGAAGACATTTTTCTCCCAGTTCCTACAGAGCAGAGAATGTCAGATTCTGTCTGAAGGGTCATTGTAGCTTCACCCTTTCAGAGATGAGAGCTGGAGTAAAAGAAAGACATGTTTGCTGTCCAGAAATGTGATGGCTCGGGTTGCTGGAAAACTCAGGTGCTGTGCGCAGTAGGAGGCGAGGACAGAGGGTAAACAGAGCGAAGGGCCAGAGCGAGTGGCCTCTCATTTACCCCTCTACTTCTTTCATCCCTCCTCCAAATCCCCCCACCCGCCTCCATGTCTTGTTTTGGCTAAACTTCACAGGCTGTGGTGGTGGCAGGGACTGTTTGAGGGGGAAGGTTCAGTGAAGAGACCCCAGAAGGACCCTGTGGCCAGAGTGCACCCCCCGTGGTCTACAGTTCTTCGCCCTCCTTGAAGGATGGATCCGCCGCTCGCTTCCTGGCTGCTTCCAAAATACATCCCCCCGTGAGCTTCCTGTGCATAATTGTCCCCAGCTGGAACATTGGGGATAAATAGGGCCGTGGAGACAACAGATTTGTAATTTTGGGGTGAGAGTGAAAAGGAGGAAAATTGGTAGCAGGCCACAGAAATTAGCATTCTTTTGGCTTTAGAGGGCATTACACATTAAATAGCTGCAAAGTCCCCTAAGTATTGGGGTCTTGTGAGGGAGAGGGGGGTGGTGGTGGGGATGCGGGGGGGTTAGAGATCAGAGCTTCAGAGGGTTTTTGTTTGGGCCACAGATGGTTGGTTTCACTACACTAAGTACCTCCTGCAGTGTTGAGCCCAGGAGACAGTACAACTGTCTATTATTAATGATTGTTTGGAAGGTTTTCTGCGCTTCACTGGCTTTCACTTATCAGCTTTCATGTCTCTGTTACACTGAACCTTGCTACTAGCTGCCACACAATGCTGAACACAAAAAAAGCATATGTGCAATGATATAAACAAACAAGGATGACCTAGAACCGCAGACAATGACGTATTATTAGGGCCAGAAGTGACTACATGTGGGCGAGTGGGTGGATAGCCTTTGTTACATCTTTATCCTGGGTGACAGAAAACTGGTACAACATTGCCAATCCCAGGTAGCCACGCCTTAACGCTTACCAAACTGTACTGTCTATTTTACTCTGAATGGGAACAAATGAATATCACGTTGGCCAGGACCATCGTGAAAATGTTTACTGTAATAATAAATGAAGAGCGAACTAGTCTTTCCATGTAGACATAGGCCAGCGACACATCAGACGATTCAGGGCTCCATTTGAAGACCAAATAAAAAGAGGGAGCTATTCACACTTCTTGTGTGCAGAATCCACTTATTTTCTGTGAAGGTGAGGTTTCCTGCCATCACCTGCACCAGGTTATAAAAGACTGACCGTGCTGTGCATAGGGCATCTCCTTCTGTATGACCACACAATATCTGTTGAACACACATTAGCACTAAGAAAGCAGGAGACACGAATCTTCAGTGTTCTGCAGTGTAAAATTAAAGTTATTCTTATAGAGTCTGGTTACCTTGAAGAAAGGGTAAATAAACCTTCTTCCTTAAACAAAAAAGGTGTTCTTTGTATAAGGGACCTTGCTGTCATTTGTTAAGCATAACAATCTGAGCCTGCAGGTTGCAAAAAAGCCTTTTAGTGGACCATGTTTGTTTGGAAGCATTCACCACCAAGCATTACATTGAAGCCTTTAAAATGCCAAAGCTTCCTCCTTGCACAATCTACTGTAGAAATGTGAAAGCCTGTTGGTCCCATTTGTGAATCAGACTCAAGAATGAGTCAAATAAACAGATACAAAAAATTAGGGACCATGAACAAAAGCACAGTTTCCCCTTAACATATGGACACATTTTAGACTTTGAAGCAAAGGTCGACCACAACTAAGGTTTCCCTCAGATGTCCAGTTGTGGCTTTTATGTCAGAACAGCTTCTTCTTTTTAGCATCATGCGTCCGTGATGTAGTTATGTTCTGATCTGAGGTTTAAAGCTGTTCTCATACACATTGTTTTCCATTTAATTTTGCACCATATACCCCTTTGTTATAGCACAATGCACTTTCTTTTTGACGCTGGCTTAAGAATTGCAAAGATGTAAAAGCTGCAATGAACAGAGTTTTTAAACTGGAGTACATAAATAAATGTTCGAATGATGAATCGAGGCTGAAAATGAAGGAACCAACTAAAAGTGTCCTGGCCGTGCTGTAAAATGTTTATATGACATTTTGGCTCCAACAGTAGAAACATACAAACCTGCCAAGTCATTAGAAAAGACCCAGAATGGGACTGTCCCTCACTCATAATGTAACAAATGGATTCTTATTTTTTGCAGATTGAAATTTGCCTGAGACAGATTCTAATAAATTACAAGATGGTGTCTGCAAATTGAAATAACATTTTTACAGTCGGTTCGGTCTGGTTTGTTTTTTGCTTTCTTTTGGTGAAAGTTAAATAGGAAACCTGGCTCCTGCTTCTGCAACCTGCTCAGCATGGTCCCACCTTTCATCTGGCGTTTGTCACCATCGTACGAGGCTGCAAATGAAAACAGGACGTGATAGACTGCCTGTCATATCAGCTTGATGCGCTTTAATTAATTACGCTCTGCACAGAAAAGTCAAGGGAAAGAACTCAGAGAAGAAAACTTTTTGTTGTGGCTTGCTGGTTCTCAGCATTGTGTCTCTCCTTTGAAGTGGCAGCTGATTTGAAAGCAAGTGACCCCTGCTTTTCCTCACACTTTCATTTTTTTTCTCGCCTGCCCCCATCTGAGTGCTGACTTACTCATCAAGGGGGCTGAAATCAAATTAGCAGCCTCTTAGTCAATCACATGTGGATCTTGTGCTCATTATGCTTCTCCCACAGCTCACCTTCAGCAGACTCCTCGCACAGATCTTATTGCACCGTGCTTTTATTTCACGCTGTCAGCAAACGAGCACTGAGTGCATCCTAACTTGATTTGCGTCTTTGTATTCACACTTCCCATCGCAGAGTGCTCTGACCTGGAAGGCCCCGATCTCTCACAAGTGTTTCTAACGCAATAAGCTTTTTGTTTAGAGCAAAGGAAATAAAAAGACTCTATGTAAGAGCCTGTTTTTATAAAACGATCTTAACTAAGGTGTTCTGCCAAACGACTCGGTAGAATTAAAGCCTGTCACATGGAATATCAATGGGCTGGTTTTGAAGAAGATCAAGTTTTTAGTAAAAGTGGGGGGGCTGTCATTGCAAAATGTGATTGTTGATAAGATATGTGAGAAAGATATAAGATAGCTAGAGTACTAAATAATCCCTGAGGGGAACTGAAACAATGAAACCACCTGGGGTTGTAACCCCACATACTCTGCGGTCCGTCTCCGGAGCATGCCAGCAGCGCTCTGCTCCGTTTCAAATATGCTGCAAGTCTATTTTCGACGGAGTACGCTGCAGGCACGCGACAAGCTGGACAGAATATGACAACCCGGACAAGAAGTCAGACAAGGAAACGCACAGAGCATACGTTAAATTTCAAAATAAAACACAATACACAGACTCGGGATCGTATCGTTTCATCACTTTATCAACATGGCACCTAACGAACAACAAATCATCCTCGCAAAGACAAAGCGACATGTTGTTTGCACGTTTTTCTCTTCATTCCCGCGGGATCTTGTAGTTCTCCCTTGATGTGTGTACAGCTGATCATGGCTGCGCTCATGCTCCAGAAACGGATCCAGTGGGGCAGGGCGCGTGCCGTCCGACGGAGCAAAACTGTGGCGCATGCCGTCCGACGGAGCACTCACGGAGTATGTGGGGATTAGGGGTTAGAGTGTCATCACTTTCAGGGACTTTTCTTACAAATGGACAGCATTAGGGGTCTTTTCAAGTGCATACATGATCACACATTTACCACACACCTTTTGGTGGAAGTTATGATTCTTCTCTTTAACTACAAAGTCAGATGTGACATTGTTAAACAAACCCGTCTAACATTAGTCCATTACAGGGATAGTGTTAGCCATTTTGGTGCCCTAGGCGAGATTTTGTTTGGACTTCTTTGAGGTATAAAAATGGCGCCTTCCCTGAGATACTTAGTCTATTGGACATTCTTACATGAACATTGAACAGTGGAGTGGTATTGCTGCATTGAGATTGTCCTTGGAGAGAATCTCAGTTGCCTTCACAATTGCTTTCTCAGAAGTCTCCGAGTTTAAAGCCAAAGATTTAAAAGAAAAAACGTCTCACACATACAGCATTTTGTTCTGTTGGCTCCGTTCACTTCGGTCCTCCAAAGTTTGCTCACAGTGAACAAAGACAGGGTGAAATATGGGACTAGCACCTTAAATCCAGGAAGTATCAGCTGAAGCTTTCCACATATTCAGACTGCCAGTTATGTCAGCAGCAGACAATTTTCAGCAACACTCTGGCAGCCTTACAGAGACTCACAGAGCAAAGCTGTGTGTTAGGGCTGATAATGAGGTGTTAGTCAAGACTCTACCTTGTTGAAAACCTTGTTGGTGAGCAGTTTCCTTTGAGTGAAATGAGTAAAAAAGCTGCTTTTGTTATAGACCTATAGCCTTGTTACACGTTACATAAGAGTTCTTATTGCAACAATAACTTTTTGGAAAAGACAGTCTTGAAGTGTTGATCCATGGGAAACGACTTGGTTTTACCAAATAATATAGTTTGATAAATGGTAAGTGGACTTGAGCTTCTGTAGCGCTTAACTATTCATCTGACTACTCCAAGCACCTCACACCTACCTATTCAGACCACATCCACACGCTGATGCCAGAGGCTAATATAAAGTGTCCATCAGTATCAACTAATCCCATTCACACGCCGCTGACGAAGCAGCGGGAGAAATTCGGGGTTAAGTGTCTTTCCCAAGGACACGTTGGACATGTGGCTGCTGGAGCTGGGGAACTAACGCTCGACCTTCTGATTGAGAGACGACCGACTCTACCACTGAGCCACAGCCGCCCCCTGTGGCACAAAAGACCTGCCTTGCATTGGTCAGACCTTTGTGCTACGTCGTTACCTTGAGAATATTTTATAACAATGTTGGACTGTGTACTTTTAGTTTGAGCAACTTTCCCAAATATTTTGTGTATGGAAACATTCGAGTGGCAGAAAGAATAAAAACACTCAAAGGAATTAGGTTCTCAGGCTGGACAGAAAAATCAGAGAATGAAAAAGTATTGAAATGACACTTAAGTGTTGTAGTACTTGAAATCGGTCTCAAGATCAATTTCTGAAGGTTTCTGTCTCGTCTCTTAATCGAAAGCGTTTTGTCTCGGTCTTGTCTCGGTCTTGGACTGGGCGGACTCTCTGCCCTGAGCCCTCTCTGCACTGACACGCCCCCTGCACACAAGATGATGATTTTTCATTGATATTTATGCTCTTGATCTTTTCTCAGTCTCAATCTCTAAATGTCTCGGTCTCGGAGCACTCTGGTCTCTTGGTCTAAGAAATGAGTTGACATTTTTGCACATTTTTAAAATAAACATTACCAAAAGCTGTCAGGTTCCTCTTGACGGTTATTTTGGTGGCTATCTTTGATATTATAACTGGAAGTATGAGTACGTTCCAGCAATAATGTCTGCAGGCAGTTATTCAAATGGTCATCTGGGAGTTTGCTTTATATCGATATGTTATCTGCCATTTTCACCTTTCTTCTTCTTTCACTTCTAATGAATAGTTGTGGCTGTGGTTAAGGCAGAAGAGCAGATCTGTTCACAAAAGCTAGAGCTTGGACCCTCAGACAGATGGGGACATGATGACAGTGAACCGGTCAACAATACACTCACAACTGTAACCATGGTAACTGTACACAGGTCGATGGGCAGAAGAATGCTAAGACCTACCAATTAAAAATGTATTTCAAGCTGACGCTGACCCTGAAATAGTTTTGTATTACTCAGAAGAAACTGATTGAATTTGTGTGAAGACATAAGATTTGAATTTAATCACAAAGAGCAGAACGTTAAACTGCTAATGGTGTTTGTTGTCAGTAAGAGTCGGTCCTCACACATCCAGGCTGGCAGCCTCGTGCTGTCAGTCACAGAGTATCATAGTGCAGACAGTGAAGGGTTAGTGGGCTCTGTGATTAATTGTCAGCTCTTACTCTCATGTCCGTCTTTCTCAGGCACTTTTTGGCCCAAAAATACAAACTAATGAGCAAACAAGAACAGGTCTTGATAAATTGCTTGTTAGTGGAAGGTCAGACGAGCCATCTGGAAGACCTGACAGAGCCTGTTATAAAAGCAGTGTGTGCATGTCTGTGTGTGTCTGTGTGATTTAAGCTACTGATAATGATGATAGACTACCTAGCAGACCTAAAGGCGTCCGTTGAAGTGTAACAAACATACAACATGTTCTCTCTCCTGAATCTTTGAATATGGCAGTTTGGTCAACGGCCATAAGCTTCAGAATATCCAGACACTACTCCAGCAATATTCAAGAACTTAAGTCTGTTTATGAATAAAGTTTGGTGGGAAATATTCCACTTAAATAAGTTTCAGGTGTGCCAAATTAATTAACTTGTGGTTATTACTAATTGTTTAGTTTCAGGAAAAAGACGTTACACCGTGTCCTAACAGCACGCGAGCGTTAGATATCACTGCTTTCAACAGACCAGGCTGTGACAACGTCGTTACTACTCAGCCTAACCCACTAGTGGCCCCCTGAACTCATCCCAACAGATGGGCAGCAAGAGCCAGGACATGTCCAGGGTGTTCACGTGGGAACCTCCCTTCACTGGTGTTATGTCAAGTTAGTCCAAAGACAGCTCAGAAAGGCTGGACAGGTAGCTGTAGCATCCCAGAGCTACCACCCTTCATGCTAACTCTCACCCACATGCAGAACATCTTTATCTTACCTACTTTAAAACATGGCCATCACAGACCAAACAGCAATGCCACCTTCAACACACCCAGACTCCGTACATGCAAGCTCCAGATATTGACAACCCTGATACTTCCTGCCCTACCACGTGGCCCCTGGAGCTGGTGCCAACGTTAAAAGCATGTGTGGCTGTGGAAACATCTCACGGGCTCTCAGAGAACTCTTTGAGAGTGTAAGAGATGTTGTCCATGCTGCTTAATAGTTTGTTATCTGACTCTGTTGGCGTCAGCTGCTTTCAACATGCTGCCCCACCCTGCATTAGATTTTAAACAACAAAAGCATTGGCAAAGCTAACTTTAAAGTGCTCTCCATTTTGCCAACATGGCCGCTCACTTACTTTACTTGTCTGTTCCGCTCATCTTCCTGTTTCGTCAATGGAGATGTGAGAGAGAGAAAGATACAAGAATTGAGTCTTGCATACTAAATGAGACGGCAACAACTCAGGTTAACCTATTTACTCAGATGCTTTTCAGGCATGTTTTTCTCATTTTTTGAGTCCTGGATGACAGAGATGACTGGAAGACAGAAGATTGAGTTTGATGACATGCTGCAGAGAGCGTACGATATGTTGAACCTGATGCAACCTGACTGACTGTCTGCTGCTCCTGTTGCTGCTATGAGCTGCCTGACTGAGAGTGAACAGAAATAACTCCAATGTGCAAAAAAGATGGAACTGCTGGAATTACAGGAAATACAGCAGAATATACAAAAAATAAAATGGGCTGAAATTAAATTAATAATTGGTTTGGGGAAAGTATGTCAGTGCAGACAAATATCTTAGTCCTCAAACTTTCCCTGATTGGCTGAATATTCACTTTCAAAGTGTCACATTACCATAAGAGAGGAAAAGAAAAGAGCTCAACATTTTTTTGGCGGCTTTGGTAAATTTCCCCGTTCAAATCATCCTTTGACATTTCACAAAATCTTTAAGAGACTGAAGCCTGGAACCATGACAACCAGCTACCCCGATGTTCTACTGATTATAAAACATTTGATTTAGCAAAAAACAGCATTAAAAAAACAGAGACAACGGCAGAGGTACATGACTGTGTATATTATTTTCTTTCAGAGTCAATGAACTACACATCCCACAATCCATTCTGAATCATATCACTTCTACTAAAATGTAACTTTAGTCATTGTTATCGTATTTGTACTGTTAATACAAGTGCTGTACTGTGTTGTAGTTTGTGTTATTGAATATATAAATCACATTCACTGCAGTGTTACAAGGTTATAAGTACATTTCCTGTTAGCTAACTAACCAGCTAGCCTGCTAGCGAAACTATCTGTCCGTATACGGCGCTGAGGGGAGGGAAACATTGCCATGGTAACAGCGAGCTCCACCAATCAGAGACGTTGCTGTGACACTCTATGATCGTGGGTAGTGTAGTTCTTTTCAACGATAATGTGACTAAACCACGAGGTTGACATAATACGAACTTGCATCTTCTATAGGAGCATAAACCATCGTTTCACACACAGGTAGCTCGTGGTCAGTCGACCTTGGATGATTGTGACATTATGGCTAATAAACAAATGGAGAAAATAAAAGTGATTTTTACACCTGGAACCACACTGTTGAGTCTTATAATGGTACACTTCTAGGTCACGGTTTCATGAAAAAGAGGACTAAAGAGGGAGAACAGTTGTGCTAAAAAGATAAGCACCCTCTCAGGGATAACATATTATAGATAGATCCTGCTAAATGTTAGGTTTCTAGCCGACATGCAACATTTTGAGACAGTTTATTCAAAAAGCAACGAAAGCAACTTTGCTCTCCTTTGAAGTTTTTCTGGCTGAGATCTATCTTCTTAATATTACTGACCCTGAACAGATCCCTTTCTCGAGTGTCCTTGCATCCATTGCAAGAGGGAGAGGACAAAATTCACTTTTCTTTTGCTGCACAAAAACACATTTTAAGTTTATTCTAAGTTAAGATGAGGCCAGCACAGGAGCAGTTAGACGAATAAGTTCCCTTTGCATGTTTGAAATTGATCTCTTCATGGCCAGTATATTCATAGGAATAATTACAGCAAGCAAACCCTGTTTCATTTTCTTTATGGGCACATGGCTGCTGTTTTAAAAGATCGTAAACTCTCCTTCATATGCCTATTTAGACCAGCGTTTAAGATAAGTGACAAACTTCCAGAGGCCGGGTGAATTATCTGTCAGGAATTAAGGGTGCATGGAAGCAGTGGAACATTATTAGCCTCCAAAATGTTACCTTTGTTGGAGGTATTTGGTAAGTCTGTTATGTTACGATGACAATAGTCTAAAACAGGGAATTCACATAACTTTGCTTCTATTAAATCAAACCGTAACTAGAGCAAATCATTATTTTCACCCCGTCCTTAATAACCTCCACTGGCTCCCCAACCTGGCGTATCCACTTCAAACTCCTCATCCTGACCTATAAAGCCCTTCATAACCTGGCTCCCCCCACTACCTGTCTGAGCTCCTCATAACCTGCCCCCCCCCCCCCCCCCTACCTGTCTGAGCTCCTCCACCGGCACACTCCCACCCGCACTCTCAGGTCTGCTGACGCAAAGCTCCTGTCCCCCCCTGCAAGACAAACCATCGGTCTTTGGGGGACAGGGCCAGGGCCATTCCCATTGCCGCTCCCAACCTCTGGAACTCACTCCTAAAAAACATCAGAGACTCCCCCTCACTCACTCCTTCAAAAAATCCCTAAAAACTCACCTCTTCAACATCGCCTACAACCACGGACTACTCTCATCCTCCTTCTTTTACATTACTTCTTCGTTGTTGTTATTCCTTGTTAAGCGTCTTTGAGTACTTAGAAAAGCGCTCTAATACTCTTATGCATTATTATCGTTATTTAAGGGCTACATTTGTAGTGTCAAACAAAGCTTTGTTGTTTGGTTAGACGGACTGTACAATTCTTAACCGTTGCATCATCTGTTGTCGACTAAAGCAGCATGACTTCCTCCTCTTCTCTTTAGATGCAACTCCTGTCCGGTCCTGTCAACTCAGAGCCGAGCTGTCAAGGAGTCCAGAATGTGAATGTGTCCATTATCATTGACGTGAGATGCTGTTTGCACCGCGCATCACTAAACCGTGGTCAGTGAATGGGATTGCCTCAGATGTCATCACATGTCGACAGCACTGCAGAGGTAAACTCGGGTTACATGGTGCTAACAGGTCATACATGTGTGTCATGAATGACAAAAAGGTGAAGGGACAAAAACGTGGATGGGGGGATGTGGAAGACAATGCAGCTTAATGTTTTTATAATTCATTATGTGATCCAAAATCCTTCTTTAACTCACATCTACAACAACTAACATTAGCATTTTACCATCTCTGGGAGAATTTGGTGTAAATGTGAAGACTCTGCTGATGTCCTGACGTTGCATTAGAAACTGTCAATTCTAACCGTAATAAAAACAAATTTAAAGTTGTTCGCTTAACATTTTCTTTTTTGATCGACACGACAAAACATGAATTTAGACTTTTTATTAGAAACATATAAGATTTATATTTGGGCTTTTTGCCTTTATTCAATAAGACATTGGATAGAGTAGGAAACCAAGGAGAGTGGGGACATGCAGGGGCCAAAGGTCAAACTTGAACCCAGGCCGCCCTTCTTGGAGGACTAAAGGCTCTGTACATGGGGCGCAACCTAATGCTAGACCATCAGCGCCCCATGAATTAAGCCCTTAACACATCAGCTGTGTGATCGACGTATTTTGGCTACGAGTCCACCTATCTGATGCAAAAATTTGGTTTTATTTGGGGTAGAAACTGCTGTAGTTCTTCACGTTGCAGCCACCACATGACTGCTTCAAACAGTGACATGATGCATTTAGAGTTCACAGCGTACAATGTCAAATTCTTTGGTTAAAAAGGGAACATAATGTCTGTAGTATGAGTCCAGCTTAAGACGATTAGGGTTAGGATGTCTTTGAGGAACGGTACATCTAATAAGAACACATTTAGGCGTTCCTGTTGTTACATAAGATCATGACTCGAGTTAAACTGAATCCAAAGTGTGTTAAAGATGTATTGTTTCCTGCCTGTGCTAATAGAACAATGTCATTGGTATTCGTGGAGAGAACGACTCCCACAATCCTCCAGTCCCCTCTGAAGTGGTTATGAATACAGAGTCGCAGGAACAATAATCATAATTGCATCTGATTGTTTATCTGTGTTGCATATTTGTCTGACTTTGACCAAATGTCATTATCTGCTGCGGCACAAATTCACCCAAGGCCTTCTCGAGAAGACGAAAATCAGTGCAGAAACAATTACCTTCCCTCCTCGGGAAATGAGGTCATAATAACTACCGAGACCCAACTTAATCTTACTGGTGATCAACATGGCCATGCCTCAGCGTCCTCTACCTCTATTAGCATAAATGAGACTGTAATGGAAGGTATTACCATACATGAAAACCCAGTGCAAAACAACTCCATTAGCTTCTCTTGTTTGGTTCTTTACTGTTAAGCAGACGGAGGCAGACGAGAAACACGCTGAGACATTTCCACTGATGATAAAAAGAACTCAGCCTATCGAGTTTAAGGGGATTGCTTCAAAATGAAAAAAAGATCCCATCCATCCAATGAAGCAGATCCCAGCTGTCATTGGGCGAGAGGCAGGGTACACCCTGGACTGATTGCCAGTCAATCACAGGGCTGACATGTAGAGACAGACAACCAGCCACACTCACATTCACACCTACGGACAATTTAGAGTCACCAGTTAACCTAACGAGCATGTCTTTGGACTGTGGGAGGAAGCCGGAGTACCCGGAGAGAACCCACGCATGCACGGAGAGAACATGCAAACTCCACACAGAGAGGCTCCTGTCAGACGGGGATTCAAACCAGGAACCTCCTCGCTGTGAGGCGACAGCACTAACCACTGCTCTACCGTGCAGCCCTAAAGCAGATAGATGATTAAGCAAATATCTTTCTTGACTTAAATTTGGTGATAAAGGAAGAAATGCATTTTGTGAGAGGGTGAGGTCATGATTTCTCCATCATTAGGAAGTATGATAGGTGCATTGATATCATAAATTGTCTAACTATTAGGTCAGTTTTCAGGAGTTTCAGACATACACCAACAATAGCATTTGTGTTATTCACAACATTTTCAAGTCTTGAGCAACACTAACAACAGGGCTGTCCTCTAACATGTCATCAGAATGATGATGATGAATGAGAAAGATGAATAGTTGTTTCAGTTGCACTTTCCCGGTGGTGATTGTTGAGACTTGATGTTTCTAAGAGCAAAGACTAACTTGAAGCACTTTTACGTTCCCAAGGTGTCAAATACTGACACTTCCTAGCATTTCAGGTGACGTGAGTGTTTAGGGCTTTGACGAAGCGTCATTATTTGACGCCCTTGAAATGAGAATGTCCTGCAAGTTGGTCTTTGCTTCTAAAAACATCTAGACTCAACAATCAAACACTGGATCAGTAGGAAGACAGAGGAAGTCTGCAGCTAGCTGCTGGTGGCAAAGGAAGGGTTTAACAATGGTAATAAAAATAAAAGCACCTTTGTTGTTTTTGCAAAAGGACGTCATGCTAAACCTTCCTCAAACATCATCGCTGATGTATCATGAATATATAAAATGATAAATAAGAAATCTTGAAGATATCCTGTGCATCAAAATAATTCATCACCGTCTCCGATAGCTCTGAATTTCTATTGTTTTTCCTTCCACATATATTTCAGATCAAACTCAAGCTCAAAGAGGAAGCACTGAGTAGTACAAGCCATGACTCGTAATCTGAACTGTGTGTTGAGTTTAGGATTTGGTAAATGTTTGTGAAATTCTTGATTTGATAGTCTAAAAAGTTGGAGACTCCTGTCACACCGACTTCATCCACTCATAAATACACCTCCCAGATTACCGCAGGTGGGAGGTGTTATATATCCGCAAAGGGCTGTAACAAAGACAGTAAGAAAAGCCTACCTGACACGAAAGACCACCAAAGTAAATTACCACACTTTATCAAGAAATCTCTCCTGGAAAGCATTGGACACCACAAAATGAAGACGTATCACTGTGCAAGAGTATCTAAGTGTGACATCCTCCTTTAGGGGAGACAGAAATAAAGTTGTCAAATCTGGACTTCTACAAGCTTCCTCCGTATTCCCTGCACAGCCCCGGAGGAACGGCCCTCACACAGGCCTGCAGAAGCTGCACTGACTTGTTAACTGAGCTGAGGATAAGAGAAGAAGATTCCCTGTAACAGGCCTTCATGTGGCTCATCCTCTCACAGCCACAAATATAAAACATCTCACCCCAAAGTAAACTATCCATCAGGCCTGATGACATCCTCAGGCAGAATGTGTACATTTGTGGCTGCAAAAAGACTCTTTATTATGCTTCTTTGTTGATCTTTGTGTTGTGTGGTACTTTCCAGATAAAGCAGAGTTTATGCAAAGTGACATTTTTCACCAACAGCTACCATGAGGCTGCTGTTTGAGGGACCGGGGGGGGGGGGGTTCAGACGCAGAAACCTTTATTGCATGTGTTTACAGCTCTCATGGAAGAGAAAAAGGAGGCCGGAGGATTGGTTCAAGTCATCATATCCAGATAAAAAGCAGAGCTGGAGATTATGTGTGGGGCTCAGTATGTACATGCAACCTAGCTAGCATGATAAGATAACACAAATAAACACGCATACAGTGACAAAGAAAAACAAAGGTATCAAACTAGCTAGCAGCTAAATCATACAAAATGTCCCTGAAAGCTAAAGGTCCATAGCCATTTTCAGCGTTTCTCCTGTCATGTCTTCAGTGGTAGGAAGGCAGACACACATCAAACAGGTATCCCGACTGTTGCCATGGTGATTTCAGATGCTGTCTGCCATTTTGTGCAGGTGCAAACAGGAAAGGAAAGCCCTGAAGTCAGGGACTCGGCTCGTGGCATTGATCTGACCGGCCTGGAGCAGCTGGCTGTGATCCGACCTCGTGCCCCTACAAGCACGACTAACAACGCACCATCAGGCTGAAATTTGGACCAACTTCAAAATCGGTCGTGTGACTCAGAAATGGGGCCAGAAACTGTATCAATTCTCCCAGTGTATGCCGGCCCAAGTCACACGATTTAAGCTCCTTCAATACAGCATAATATTTATTTAGTTCCATTTAGAGTAAATAAGGTCATAAAAACGGGACGATTTAGGGTATGGATACCTTCAATTGAAAAATCACGACCAGTGCCTCTTGAAAACTGCTTGTATCACATTTGGTTGCACAACAGAGAAAACATCTCCTGAAAACATTCAAATGTTAATGACACGTCCTGCTACTTTGAGGTACGATACCGACTGTGTGTCAAATGAAACGCTGCCTTGAAGTTTTATGTCCCTTCCCCCCCCACGAGCTAGCAGCTACATCACTTTCTGATGATGTTTGAATGTTCTCACATTCAGCACTATGGGCAAAAGTAAACACTGATTAATATTCATGACAGTTACCTAGTTTCCAAACAGTAGATCTGAGAGCCCAGTTTCTAATGGAGGCTTTTATGTGACTCCTTTGAGTTCTAACTCCAATCAGGAAATAAAACACACTGAATGTACTTGTGTTTAATTATGCACAACAGCGAGCAAGAGACTGCTCTGTAATCCAGTAAAGCAGGTGTTTTATATCTAATAAATGTTTCATTTAGTGCAAATGTATGTGTATTTACTGCGTTCTGCTTGCTGCACCATATCTCTTATTTCACACACAATAGCGGCTCAGTTGTTCCTCTCTGGGTGAGATGTGACAGAGGAGGCTCATTTGGCATGATGTGCTGTTACAAGGCTCATGTTTATCACTTGAAGGTGGCTGGGATTACTGTGCAGATGCCTCATAATGGAGCTCCAGACTGCTGTAGCATTCATCTGTGTCTGCAGCAAAAAGGGGATCACACACCCTTTCACAATAAACATGCAGAGAGATCAGTTTGGCATTAAGAATGAGGATTATTAGTCTGACTGTGGATTTACTTTTTCACCCCTTTGTGTGTGTAATTGTGCCGAGGATAAAGACGTGTAGCAGAGTGATTGTGTTGTTTATGCAAGACCGCTTTTTTCTTACTGGTGCACAAAGTTAGCATATTTTCTATCATGTTCAATGCTTCCATTTCTATGTTTTTAAAGGAATCGCAGACAGACTGAACTCAATCTCTTGTGGTTGAAGTGAAATATGTGTTGAATAAAAGCTCCTCACACCCCCTTTACCCCTTCAAACACATGCACAGATTGCTTTCACAGACCCACAGTAAACGGATACAACATAACACAATAAAAATTTAGAGAATACATATCCTGCCTCCATCCCCCCGGAGCATGGCAGAAGGAGGGAAAGCACAGATTCAAATTAATGTCCAAGCTAGAAACGGATATATTTGTTTTTGTCTCAGAGCAATCAGGGCTTCCTGTACTCGTACAATTCCAACGAGGCAAACCTCCGGATGAAACAGTAAGAAAGCTCAAAGCACATATCTCATTACAGGCCTTTGTTTATAGCTTTGACTCTGCATGATACTGCAAATGGATCCCCCCCCCCTTCCTTCTTACAGTTCTTCAATTCTTTCTCTGTGTATTTCCTCTGAGTTATTCTCTTTTGTGCTTGAAGAAATCTGAATTATTGTGTTTTCTTGGGATTTGCTCAGAGATAGTTAGAGCCATTTAATGGCTGTAAACGAATGTACAGTAACGTTTATTGTTTCACCATATCCGACAGGCTGATGTTTGAATCAGTTGCCTGATTTAATGTTAGTATTGATTATTAATGTTCAATGGTAAATGGACTTGAGCTTGTGCAGCACTTTTCTAGTCTTCCGACTATTCAAAGTGCTGTTACACCGCAGGTCACACCTACACATTAACAGCACAGTCACACACTGATAGTAGAGGCTGCTATGGAAAGTGATCATCAGTATCAACTGATACCATCCATACTCATTCTGACGCAGCAGCGGGAGCAACTTAGGGTTCAGCCCAAGGACACATCAACATATGGCTGCAGGAGCTGGGATAGAACCCCCGACCTTCCATATGAGAGACGACCGACTCTACCACTGCTGCCCCATTATGTTAATTCTGATCTGAATTTAAATATGTGTAACCTATGTGAGTGTTGCCATGTCTGCTGTTGACATCCTGCACATCAGGTAGCCTATAAAGCTTGAGATCTTTAGGGCGCCCTCTAGAGGTATCCTCCAGTACCCCGCATTGTGCATTGTCCAGTATAGTATGTACATACTTATAGTATAAACATATGTCTCTAGCCTTAGCTCACCTGAATAGGCACCAGCTCACACCACATGAGCATCATTAAATTGTCATTTTATTGGCCTGTCATGTCGGTATGAATGTTCATTTGGGGAGGGTACATATATTGTGTGTTAAAGGCTTCATCATGATACAGACGACTTGCTGATGTAATCATGCATTCCTATTCTTCACCCCCTGCTTAGCACACAAATGAGTATTTTTCTATTGTGGTTGTATGAAAATGTTTATTCCTGCCATGGTTGATATAAATCAAGACAACACAGCTTCACAATCTGCAGCTCACATCCCTAAAACCCTCTCTGTAGCTCTCTCTCTGGAGCCTCCCGCTCCGTCTCCCTGCTGTAATTGTAAATTCACTTTTTTGCGGGGGGATCCCTGAATTGTTTATAGAGACTAAAGAATCCACATAATCAATCTTTAACAATGTGAGAACAGCTTTGGTTTTGTGTGCGAGACAGCAAATGTAAACTTGTTCCTAGAAGAAAGGGGAGCCTGGATGTTGGATCTGGATGAAGGCACGCTGCCAAACGCCGCAGCGCAGACGATTACATTGAATATGACGGGGAGCGGGAACAGATGAATGAAAATCAGAATGCTTCTGTCTGCACGGGAATGATCACAGTTGACCTTTCCTTGATGACTTGTGCAAATCAAAAGTGTATTATTTCCGCTGTGCCTGACCTAACCACAGACCGCAGCTGCTTTAGAAACAAGGATGAACAATGTGGAGTAAAGACCGGCTGAGGCAAAGGAAAACAAACATCCATTTAAGAGATTGTTTTTATTATCCTGGGTAATATAATCAGACGAGTGTTTTTCATTACGACAGCCTGATTGTATGGGTTTCTCTCCCTAATAGTAATGAGTGGGTGGGTTTGGAAGCAGAGGGACTGAGCTGGGGCAAAAAGGGAGAACAGAGAGACTGCAAACAAAAAAATGCTCTTCTTATTCCGGCCGTTTTCCAGGTTGTGTTGACAGAAACGTGACGTTTGATTTGATATCAAAAAGGTAGCTACATTCTTTACCTCCTGAGACTAAACAAACATGAATGCATGTGTGTGCATGGAAACAACACACACACACACAGTAACCTCACCCCAGCACACATCACAGCCACAGCAGAGCATGCTCGCCGCGAGGGCCGACATAATTGTATTAATTGTTAACATAATGACGCATTTATGTTTAATGCCTACCTCCTGGTAATTACCAAGGAGGTACCTTAAGGCCTGGAACTTGGGCCTCTTTCTCCCTCGTCCCTCGACTCTTTCATGAATCTCATTCCCTTTGTTATTACCCCGACTGCCGCCTTTGCTGCTTCAAAGACTTTGCTCATTTTGTCTCTCGTAGTGAGTTTCTGTGCTCTCTCTCAGGTGCACCACAGGAACGTATCATTAAGTCATCAAAGCTTAATTTGTCTGGTATAGCTCTATTGCATCCTGTGAAGTCCTCTTAACACACAGAATACTAAATGTGTGCTCACCATTAAACTTTGAGGAGACAAAAAGATGAAGAAGAAGGAGCAGGACTCTTTCTTAAAGCTTCTCTTTGTTTTGAATCAGACATGCAGGTTTTAGAAAAGAAAGCTTAAAGCAGTAAAAGAAACATTACAATGATGAAACTGAAAATGCAATGCACATATCTCACTTTCCTTTTTTGGATGGAGATTTGAGACGCTAATATCAGTCTAACATATTTGCAGTAGGGCTGCACGGAGGAGGTTCCTGGTTTGAATCCCTGTCGGACAGGTTCTTTCTGTGAGGAGTTTGAATGTTCTCCCTGTGCATGTGTGGATTCTCTCCGGGTACACACGGTAACCAGAGGTCACTTCTGACACCAAACATCTTGTCACTTGCCCATAGAGACTGAACATCTTTGCAGAAACAGAAAAACAGAGTCTTCACTAGTTCTCTAAAAGGGATCAGCGCCTTACTTCAGAGGACGCTGAAGTTGCAGAGAGTAGAAATGTTTGAGTAAATGTGTGTACTGCATATCACCGAGCCGGTCAGCAGAACTAATTAGGCTGTTTTCATCATCAAAGCATTCCCACACAGTCTTGTTTTTTTTTTATAGATCTTAAGGTCTAGCCACATATTGACTCGATTCCTTTTCTTTTTGCCCGGGAGCCGTCATGGAGGCAACAATGAGGGCCCGCCGCAGCATGTTAGACATTATTACTGTTATTGATGACTCATCGATCTAGCAGGCAGGCCACAGTAATCAAGCACAACGTCTCCAGGGACAGCAAGGATCAAGGCCTAAATCATGCCTCCCCTGGCGGAGAGGCTGCTACACCAGATAAGAGAGAGCAGTGAGTGTATTTGTGTGTGGGAATCTTTGGTGAGTGTGTGTTTGTTGGCATGCCTCTGTTTGTCTTGGAATGGTTTTGTAATTAGATTAGAGCGTTTGTGTTTGTGGACGGGGCCTGTGTGATCATGTGTACAGTTTTATGGGTGTAGAGATGTTGCAACATTCATCACAGCACCGTGTGGGTGATGTATTGCACACTACATCAGAACATTAGCCTTTTGCTAAACCAAGAAAAATCAATTATTTCAAGGGCAGATGTAGAAATATTTGTGTCAGCATCGCGCTGCTGCGTTGGCATATCCGTCGACGTGTGTTTGGACGACAGCATATTGCATATGATAGATTTTCAAACGTTATTGATTCGTGATGGAGACTTCTCCATGGATGAATGTTTTATTGATGCACTGCTGCCAGACTTTAATGGAACAATGGTTGAAAGATGAAGACGACAGGTCAAGTCCAGGACCTGCCCTTGTATTAAATGCATGAATGTGTGTGTGTGCGTGTGTGTGTGTGTGTGTGGGGGGGGGGGGATAATGCTCCCAAACAAGGGCGAGGTAATTGCATTTCTCTCTGTGATATGAAAAGTTTGTCAGCTGGCCGTCACGCTGTCTCTCTGTTTGTGTTTTCACTGCTTTAGTCCAGCCTAGATTCATTTATGTATTCACAGAGAAGTGCTCATTAAATATATCATCTTTTGCACTCCAAAGGTGAGACGAACAAAATATTTGTTGTCATGACATCCATTCAGTCTTTGGAGATCTTTAAACTAATCATTTGTTCAGTTTAAACTTGCTCTCACTGCCACTTTGATTCATTTGAGCAGATTGTTCTTGAGTATTACTAACATCAGCTGCATGAGCTCACAGAACGGCTGAAATGAATTCAATAAAACAGAAATCCTCAGCGTAAAAGCCCTTTGTTGTTGGTTTTGCTCTTTTCAGACGATTTGAATAATCATCAGCCTTATTGTTTAACTGCTCCGTCGCTTCAGTCAAAGGAAAGCATCACTCCTGTTCACATCCCTGATTCTTCCTCTGCATCCGACGGACACAACAGCTTACGACGCACCCACTCCATTAACCTCCCTGCCAGCCAATCGATGCCATGACACTGTTAATCTTCATTGCACATATGTGACCTTTTTTTCAAACTTCACTGCCCTTGCTCCCGGGTGATTAATACTGCTCAGGGTAATAGGATGTTAATTGGAGAGACTATTGACCAAAGCCCTAAGAAAATAGTAAGCGAGCAATTTGATGCTCCGTCTTATATTGATAAGTAGGCACGTAAGAGCGGGGACACAAACGCCATTTGACCGTGTGCATTCATCATCATTATCACGGGTATTTTGTGAAGGCAGAGGGTCCTGTCCTGCAGGCTCAGTATCCTTGTGTGACGTGTCTTGGGATTATTTATCTTCTGCTTAGAGAGGAAGCATGCATAGAGCAATTTTCAGCTTCTAATTATGTGAAGAGGATGTGGTTAAAAAACTGGAGAAGGAAACTGCTCTTGAAATGTCTATCTAAGTAAGGACCCGTTGTGAAACTTATTTGGGATTTGTTTTGTTGGTATCATTTGAAAGGGCGGCTCCAGTTACAGCACTTGACCTTGTAACTAAGTAAAGCTCGAGCTCCACTTAGGAGCTGTTACATAATGAGTCTTTTCACAGTGAAGGCCAAACAAACGTGTTTGTCAGGGAAGAAAAAGAAGAAATTCTAAACTTTGCAAAAACAAACAACTTTATCAATTAATCAACTCGAAGGTAATCCCCGAAGTCATTAAATTTACTTCAGGAGGGAGAATTAGTCAAATCTTCTGTTACTGTTATTATGAGGTGTGTTGCATCACTCACTGTTTAAAGGTTTGTGTTGGCAGACAGTTCTCAGAGAAAATACAAATTACATCTTTCTCAACAGGAGACTGAACGCTGAGGTCGGGCATGATCATTTGAAAATTGTACTTAACGATCTTTTTGAATTGCTAACTTGTAAATGGTTGTCTCACTGTAACAGTACACCAGCCATACCTACTTATGCAACGATCCCACAGCGACCCTGCAAAGAAGTCCCATCATTATGCAAACTTCACATATGAATCAAACAGTGTCGGCTCATTGCAGTGTGTCATTTTGCAGAACATTACATTTGTATTTTTTCCAAGGGGAAGTTCTGGTTTTACAGTCTGTTATTGAGAGACAAGCTTCTGACACACATAAGCCTGAAATACACACACATGCACAAACATGCTTTAATGGAAAGATGTCAGAGAGGGGTTGCTACACAGGGTGCA
Organism: Tautogolabrus adspersus; assembly: GCA_020745685.1. Lineage (NCBI taxonomy): Eukaryota > Metazoa > Chordata > Actinopteri > Labriformes > Labridae > Tautogolabrus > Tautogolabrus adspersus. The sequence goes on along the minus strand of CM036548.1, from coordinate 27,228,386 downwards.
TCAAGAGCTGTTGGGGGTTGGGTGCCTTGCTCAAAGGCAGTACTCGGGAAGGGACATGGCACCTTTCCAGCTACCAGACCAACTTCCATACTTTGATGTGCTTGAACTGACGACCTTCCGGTACCCAAACCAAGTCTGTACAGACTGAGATACTGCCGCGCAAGCACAACAGAAATCTAAGAGCAAAGAGGCCACATGTTACAGAGTGGGTGTGTTCTGTGAAGTACACGTCGGGCAGGGGCATGATTTATTTTACAAATAATATTAATGGATTCATAACCATTCCTTAATTGAGGTTGACCTCATGAACACCAAGCTTTCAGTCCCACCTCTTCATAAACAAGTAAATGTGACTTTGGGCTGTAAACATTGGTAAAGCTTGAAGCTAAACTTTAAAGGTCACATATTATTCAAAATCCACTTCACCATGTTTCTCTAACTCTAATATGTGTCTCTAGTCTGTCTACAAACCCCCCAATGATGAGAAAAGTCCATCCTCTCCGTCTTCTGCCTGCTCCACTTTTCAGAAAATGTGTGCTCAAACAGGCCGTTTGGAGATTTTCCCTTCATGACATCACAAAGGGCAGTAACCCCTCCCCTAGGTGGGTGACACTCCCACAGCTAGGTGTTTGTTCTGCCCTCTGAGTCTGCCTTCTCACCGTAAACAATAGGGCATGGAGCGAGAAAGCCCGAGACACCCAAGCCCTTCCAGAGAGGGGCGTGGTCAGACACAGCTCATTTACATTTAAAGCTACAGACACAGAAACAGCCTGTTCTGAGCAGGGCTGAAATAGAGGGGTTTATAGGCATGATCAAATACAGGATCAGAGTGGATTTAGAACAAGACACTTCACACACATGTTTTGAGGAGCTCTGAGACTTATTTAAACTTTTGAAGAGGAGGAGAATATGTAACCTTTAATATTTTTAAAATGTTTTGCATGAAGTGGAGAGCAAACCAGAACATCAGCCCGGTTTATATTCATACCTGAAAAACCCTTTGTTACATATAAATCTTCAAACACAATACTGAAGGCTGTCTAGTGTCTAGTGTGGATATTTAAAGGAGTTCCTGTTTAGACTTATTTCTACACTGATTTGATCAGACAGAACATTGATTTTCATATGAATCTCTAACTCAGCTCGTCGTAAAGCTGTGGGGACTGGACACTAGTGTCAGACCGATCAATAGATCCCCGTCTCACTCCTAATAACTGTGAGCAGAAAGTCTGTTATGTATATTAATAAAAACAACACAAAGGGACCTGGCTGCAGTAAAGGAGCGTGCAGGAACACAAACACAGTGATGGACGTGGTCTTGGCAGGACAAGCTGGGCAGGAGATCTGTGCCCTCTCTGGCTTTGTTTTGAATCCATTATCAAATAATTGATGAATGGAAACAGGAAGGTGTGAAAAAAATCTATGTGAAACACAAAACACAAGTAAGCTCATTGCAAACCTGACTGGAGAGGTTTAGATGGATAACAAAAGGTAGGAAGAAAAATAAATCCAACGTACAAGAATTGAATATGAAGCATTGCCTTTAGTGTCCTGTATAGCTCAAGGCGCAAATCGAAAAACAAAAAGAAGTGCCACAGATTATTGATTTATTGTTCATGGTATGTTCCTGCAACCATGCGCACCTGAGAACGTAAAGACTGTGCACGCTGCACCCTGTTGGTCATTTAGATTAATCATTACTGTCTTTTGAATGAAGCCCCACAAAAAAAACTATTGGCAGTTTTGCTTCAAATCAGAAATACTTTATTAATCCCCAGGGGGAACTCGGTCGTTGCCGTTGCTCTTACACACAATATTGTCTTTGGTCTCTGTGTATTAATAATGGTCTTTTGTAAGCTCATTGCAAACCTGACTGGAGAGGTTTAATTGGATAACAAAAGGTAGGAAGAAAAAGGATAATTGCCTCTAGTGTCCTATCAAAAGTATAGCTCAATGCATAATCGGACACAAAGCAGTCCATACTGTCTTTTGAATGAAGCTCACCAAAGTAGTAGTTTTGAATCTGATTCTTTCAGGATCAGAATCAGAAATACTTTATTAACCCCCAGGGGAGAATTTGCACGTTGCAGTTGCTCTTACAGACAATATAGCAGTAGACATATAGTAATATACATATATGAATAAAATAAGGAATGTAAATACGAGAAAAATAAGAAATAAGTACAAGAAAGAATGTTGAAGAAATACAGCTTTGTACCAAGTGCATGTTATTGAAGAATAAGATATAACGAGCAGATTATTTAAGAAATGAGTTCTGTACTGTTAAAGAGTGCAGAGTGTGAAGACGATAAGCAAAGTGCAGTATGTACAGTAGGATAAGAGTATTGCATGGTACGTTTCAAGCTGCATTAATAGACAGATACTTGACCGGTTAAGATTCAGAATATTGCAGTTTTAATCAATAATCAATGATGGAGGAGGTCACAGATCAGTCAGTGTGAACTAGTCCACGGTCACAGAGTGTTTGACACTCGGAGGGAGGAGTTTAAAGTTTGATGGCCACAGGTAGGAATGACGGGGATGGATGGATGGAAGACAATTTTACTTTATAATCGAGTCCCTATAGAGTGAGAAGTAAATCAAACATTTGACAGCAGCACCGTTGTACTTAAAGCGGCTCTAATTTGGAAAATGAAAACGACTTTCATTAAGAGCATCAAGTTAAAGCGGCGCCATGTAAGAGCTGTGAGTACCTTGTAATGTCCAACCTTGCCCTGAGCTGTTGTGCAGAGTTTTCATTGACAGCTCAAGGGGGTTAAAAACCCACTCGTGTTTTCACGATAAACAGAAATACAGTCGAGCACTCTTCAGATTTCTCTTCTACAAACACTCAGTCGCTGAATTCTCAATCATGCGTGAAGAAAGTTCTTGGCAGGAATCGGTGCAAAGAGCCAAAAGCATGAGGTCAGTGCTCACCTGTCTCACAAATCACTCTTTTGTCTTTCACTGACCTTTCTTTATTGAGATAATATAACAGGAGAAGCAATAAAAAAAAAAGCCCTCTGGTGTTTTTGATGGAGGGCGGCCATCTTGTGATCGGGGAGACAGGAAATTCAGGGTGACACGGCTCAAGTAGCACACCTGCAACGCCAGCACCACCTGCCTCACCACTGCAGGCAAAACGTGGCCCATTTACATTATCCTCACACTCACACACACACACACACACACACACACACACACACACACACACACACACACACACACACACACACACACACACACACACACACACACACACACACACACACACACACACACACACACACACACACACACACACACACACACACACACACACACACACACACACACACACACACACACACACACACACACACACACACACACACACACACACACACACACACTTACACACAAACACGCACGGCATGAACAGGTATGCACACACTGTCACTCAATGAAATGCCACTATTATGACCTGTGAGGCTAATTACAGCAGGAACTCATACATATCATTTCCAGCTCACAGCCACACCATTCTTCTTTGTAGCATAGAATTCAATAGGCTGCTCATTAGCCACCATTAGCTGAACCTCCGTGTTATTTATAGTAAATGGTGGCAGTGTATTGAGCTTGAACCCCCCTTTAGTCCCCCCTGGCTCCAGTTAATTTGCGATTGAAAAAATATATGGGTTTAAAAATGTAATACATACTTATAGCAACGCCAGGCATGCTTATAAAAAATAAAGGATTAAGTTCACTTACATCGTATAGTTCCACGTTTTGCGATTTGATGATGACTGATGCTTCTGCTTGATTTATGACTAGATCGGTTCGTTCCAATCACAACTCAAAAATGTCAAACTAATTGGACTCAAACGTTGGCATTGTTTCAGACTGAAGTTAGCCTAGCAGTTTCCACAGGTGCTGAAACAGAGAAGTGAGTGTGCCTCTCCTAGTTTCTTAATCCTATTTGCAGATTAAGTCTCTTTAATAATGAATACTGCACACAAAAAAAAGACAGGAGAATGGATGATTTCAAAATGCAGCTGTTTGACAATGTGCCAGGGTGCCAGATAATGTAACAATACTGCAGTCAGGGTTTGTGAGTTAGAGTCTTTCTTTTCTATTAAAAAGTCAACTGAACCAAACAGCAACACAGACACTCAACAAACAATTACGCAGCACAAATAAATTAAATTCAACTTTAAGATAGAGTCAGTAGCGTTTCCTAAGAAAGAAAATACAGACTTAACGTACTGTAGCTCCACAGTCACCACCACACATACATGTGTGGTGGTGACTGTGTCTGCAGAGACTCTGTCCTCTGACTGGATTCTGATGTTTTGATTTGTTTTGGTTGACTCTGGATGTTTCTTGGCGGGGAGCTGGTCTGTATCCCTCAACCAATCACAGCGTGGAGGTGAGTTTAGGAGGGGATATATTTCAGGGTTCGGAAATGATTCAAACCGGCAAATATGATGAACGCGGACGTAGCGGCAAAATCATAGTGGAGCGAAACATCACATGGATAAAGTTTGTTCCAAAACGAGGGTGAACCTTGTGTTGGCTTTTACCCGTGGACTTGGAGTTGGCCTGCTTTCTGTTGAACACGCAGGTGACAAACACCGGCAGTTAGCTTAGCTAACGTGCAGTAGCTCGCAGTGCAGGTACAAGCACTGAACGTACACACTACGTCCTGCAGTGAGTGTGAGCTTCTGGGGGCGATGAGCCCAGGAGGAGGGGCCCAGTTTGAATGTTGTGTTTACAAGCTGCAACAAACATTTTTACGGACTCCACCTTTTAATGTATTATCTCAGAAGGTAAAACTAATAAAGAGAAAAGTGTTCCTTCCAGAAGTTCCACAAACCGTACCTCAAGTAAGTTTATCAATGCACATAATTTTCAGGCCATTTCAGATCCCTTTTAAACACAAAACATCATTGCAGTTCAATGCAAAAAAAAAAGGTTAGACAGGGAAAACAACTTTCAATGCTAATGCATTGGTCTCAAGTCAAGTCAGTTTAGCCTCGGTTTTGTAGTCAGTCAACAGCTCCAGGGGTGAAAGGAAGCTACTTCTGTCATGTGTCAGGTGCTTTGTGCTAATGTTACCTACAGCTTACCAACAGCTGCTAGTTAGCATGAGATGTCACTGTATCAGCTTCAAGCTGCTACAAAAATAAGTAAACCCACTGATACTCTTTTGTTGAGAGAAGCCATTTTCAGACTGTTTTTATTGTGTGTGCAAAAGTGCTGTAACTGAGCTTAGCAATCATCACCTCTTTATACATTCATATTGATCCCGCTGCAGCGTGATATTGGTGTCCCAGTCTGTGAATTCACATTGCATTTCTACATTGAGGAAGCACAGCACAGCGGGAGCTCCACAAACACACACAGATAGACATGCACGCACACACAGCGCTGTGCTCCCCTGCTGGCTTCACTTATACCGCCACGCCTCTGTAACCCCTTCGTTACTACCTCGGAGGACGGTACAGAGGGGAGATCATTTCGTCCCCCTGCTACTTCACCGCGACATTCAGACTGAAGGCAAAAACGACACAGGGGCGTAAGTATCGCGGCTTGAAACGGCGGTCTGAGTATTCGATCACCAGGTGCTATCGTACTGTGGTTTGTTCATGTATAGAATCTACAGCAATAATTATCATTATTATTACTAATGCAATAATGTCGATATGAAAGCGTTATGGAAAATCAATTAAAGCGACAAATGACAACCAGAAAACCACATCTCCCTTCATAAGCTGAGATTGTTTTGGTGTAAACAAACACAGCTCTTCTTTCCCAGTAGCCAGGTGCTGCATGTGGCATGCCACAGTGATTCTTTGCATCCCACAGCTTCAGAAGTAACCCGCTCGCAAGAGGTGAAAGAAAGAAAAACCTCTTGAGGGGACCGTGGCCGACCAACAGACAAGGACTCTTCAGATGAGCACGGAGCGGGAGGGCAGATTGTGGTTTTGGCAGCGTTTCAGTCCAGAGAAACAGACGGAGATAATGAAAGGTGGGAGGAAAATAAACAGCATGGGGCAACCTGCTGCGTCGAGTCACAACCAGGAGAGGATGAAAGGAGAAGAGGAAATAATGGAGCTGTAAGGGATGTCATGTATAAAAGGGACATCAGGGGGCAATCATCACAAAGTAATTGGAAATCTTAAAGTGGTGCTTTAAAGAATTGTGTTTGCTGTTATAAAAGTTTGTTAATTTGAACACACATAGGGGGATATCTACAAAGAACAAAAAGTGTGTTGTGTCACAATACATTTCAACAAATTACCAAGGAAACAAAGCATTGCAACGAATGTGATTCAATCTTTTCAGTCCACATGCCTAAGTTTGCATCATCGCTGTATTACAGGATTAATGTAAATTGGTGGTTTTAATGTAATCAGCTTATGTTTCTGCAAAGTGAAACTAATTAGGCCTGCTCGATAGAAAAGATGGACCACAATTATTTTCAAGACAGTGGAGCCTGAGAGTCGAGATCTGCAGCAAGGCCCTCAATTCTTTTCAAATAGACATCCTCCTCCCAGCATAATTATACATTCAGTATCAGTAACGATTATAACTACATACTACTTTAACTTCAGTATGCTTTTTTTCACTTTGCAGAAGTTGTAATCAAATAAAATGTTCTATCATTTCCAAACTAATGTGTTCACTTGGGCATAACTGATAGATTTACTGAGGATTGTCCAAACACAATGTTTAAAGTATGATTTCTGTGTTAGATATGATCTATGTAAGCAGTTTTTAAATATGAAGATTTCATCTTAATAAGGAATTAATAGGTAGTTTCTATAAGGTTGACGTCTTAAAGGAAGAATGTGCAAATTTATGATCCAGGAGAAGTCGCCCTTGAGCAGCAGCATCAAACCAAAACAAACTGAAGCCTCCGCTCTCCTCCAGCGACACACCTCCAACCCCTCTCCGCTCGTGTTTGCACAAAGGAGAACTAAAAAGGAAAAAACGTATCCTTTGCTCGAGCTGCAATCACCTGTGTCCTGCATTGTTGTGTTAGCAGGCTAATATTAGCACACTTTAGTTAGCGTGTAGCTTCACATTGCATGTAAATTGACACAGAACGACTGTGATCTAAAAACGCTTACGTAACGTCCAAATAATCAGTGAGTATGTTCTTCTTCTCTCTAGTCCTTGACTAAAACAGCTTTTATACACAAGGGGAGGAGCCGGCCGTCCCGTCCGTGTAAACACGGCTCTGACAACAACACAGCCAAGCGGGACTCGAGCTTCTCCCTCATTGTAGACAGTCATGACTCAGAGACACATTTACACTTTATTTGTGTAAAATGTTGCAGATTCTTCCTTTAATAGCTTGTAAACTTTAAAAGAAAGGGTGTGAAGTTCAAACTCTTGGAAACTAACTTTGGACCTTGGAAACTTTTCACGTGTCTTCAATGTCCACAAAGGAGGTTCAACATCCAGGAATCAGCTCTGCTTTAAAACAAAGGTCTGTCAGAGTATCTCCATCTAATCCCGAGAACACATTTTGTTTGTCCGTGCCTGGTGGAACGTCTGCACTGGCATCAGTAAAAGATCAAACCAAGCAAAAACAGAATGGGTTATAAAGGGATGCTTATTAATGTTACTGCATCAGTTCTGCTATCACATATTTTATGGAGATTGTATAAAGCTGTGTAATACTTAAAGGAAAGATGGTTACACAGATTGGTGATATGACCATGACTTCCATAACCCAATAAGTGTTGGACATTATGGAAACTGTTTAACCTTTGCATACACTGAATGTGTTTGTATTTCTGCAGCGATGACTCTTTTGACCTCTTTCACATGCTCTTTTATTGTGTCGAGCTTAACTTGTCAACTGATGGCACTGTGCTGATGAAGAAACAACAAAGACAAATATCCTGGCAGGAAGTATGACGGGGGGGGGGGGGGGGGGGGGGGGATATAATTGCTGCTGTAGTGTGCTGAAAAGGCTATTCAAATGCCATTCTGCACTCAGCGATTGGCTTTCCTCCCCTCCTCCAATTCGCCCTCTCTCAATGCTCTCCCTGTCATTCAAAACACGAGGAGGCCTTTTCAAAAGCCTGGAATAGTTAGCATGGCAGAATAACAAGCTAATTAGACTCCTCCAGTGATGGATGGCTGAGAGAGGGTACGAGATGTGGGCACCGGGGCAGCACGGCACCCCGATAGCGTCACAACCATCTGCCCCTCTTTGACGGCTTAATTGGAAGAGCGATGGGGGATATTTGGGACCGGGCCTAATGGCTGGGCAGACCCTGTGAAGATGGCTAATGCCATTTTGCCCCCATTTGTAGATGGGACATTTGGCACTCAGCCCCCCCTTTCTTTCAGTTTCTCAGGTTGTGGTTTGGATGTCGGGGTCAATGGGGGTCAATAAGTTGCCTAAAGTGGCCATCTTAGTGTCAGAATTCAGAATGAAGGATGAGGAGGGTTGAAAGTGGTAGCTTTTAAATTTGCCACTTAAAACTAATCAAGATAATCTCAAGTACTCGGTATGCTCTGGAGAATTAAGTTAAATAAGCACACAGGTCCACAGGTCTTCTTCAAGAAGCCACTCTACACAGAGTATGGGATTGCCTCATCGTAAAGTTTTGGGCATCCAGTTTGAAATCCACATCACATATTCAAATGTTGGTGTCAGTAACCATTTGAAAAAAACAGAAAGGCTCTATTTCCAGGGAAAAGTATTATAATGGTTATTTTCTAAGCATAGAGGTAAACACACAGATCAACAAGGTCAAGCACATTATCGGGAAGGACATTTTAAATGGATATTCAATTAGATTGGGCATTAAACAAACGTTTTCATGTCCATGTCTCAAAATCAGTGTTGTTCTAAAACTGATAATACCATCGATATAGAAATCTATACGGCTGAAAATACAGTGTCAGGTATCTACAAGGATGACAGTCAATGCAACACTATTTCAAAACATCCTTCCAAAAAATGTGCCGGTTTGAAGTCAGTTATCGTGTGACACAAAAGCAGTGTTGTGTAGAGAGTGTAATCTTAGTCGCAGCTACCAAACTCTGTTTCACCCAATTCTACGGTTTTATTTTCATCATGCTCGTATCAGAGATATCGGCCAAATAGGTGAAATATCCCTTTAAGACAGTGCATGAATGGAAATACAAAATAATGGAATTTCAAAAAATACGTTATAAAATGTGATTAATCACGATTAACTAGTAAAATGTAGCAAAAATAAATAAATAATCAATCGGCAGCTATAAATCTAATTCTAATTCTAATCCGCCTTTCACCATTCTTTCAAAGCTTATTAGTGCATCCTTTTGATGCATTGTTTTTCTTTTCCCAATCGTATTTGTATTTCACTAAGGTGAATATTAGGATGCATGGAATATAACTTTAAAAGTACATGTGGGTATATTTTCAGCACCGCCGTTATAAAAAGTCTAAGTGACCGTCTGTGACCCACAGAGCTGCCTCTTCCTTTACATTACTTCTGAACTAATGCAAGTTACACACTTTTACAAAGTTTTGCTTCTCTTTTTCCAGGATGGATCTAATTTTGCTGAGCCATACGTCTCCCCCCCCCCCTCCCGCCCGCCATCATTCCTCACTAAGACCTCTTAAAAGCTATTTGTCTGGCCCCCTCTTCCTTTAGCCGTTTAGAGTACACAGGCCTGCGCTGAGAGGTGAGATGCTGATGAGGCGAATATATTATTAAAAAGGCATTAGACATGGCTGCGAGAGAGATAATTCGTCCTGCAGCGAGCCCTGCATCAGATATAGGGTTACATCTGTTGACTCTACGACTGAGCTGTAGAAAGCAACAAAACTCGGGTGCGTTGAGTTTGTGCAGAATCGCAGACACATTCCTGACCCTGGTTATGACCGGTCTCACCCTCCCTGTCAATTCCATCCATCCAAACACACTTTCCCTGCCGCTGTGGTTGAATGGCATGAGTTTGATGTGAAGCTGGACAACGAGATGCTTGTAAATTTTGACTCTCTTACTCCATTACAGCCTCTCTGGCTCTTTATTCAAGTGGACATTCGTGCTAGTAATGCTAGCGAGGCTTGAGCTCGAATTTCATTGGTTGTGGAAACATTCCTGACCCTCATGTGTGTGTATTCCCTCTTTCCAGAACGAGAAAAAAAAAGGTCATTGAAAAGAAGCAGATGTGAAATATCAGGTTTGGTTGAGATTGTATAACACATAACAAATTACCACGGATCTCCATACGCTCATATTCAAAAGCCCCCCGATCAATTGTAATGTGAGCGGTTGCTAATTCTCGACATCACTTCCTGATTGCATCACTGCTAACTGAAGCTTTATTGTACAAACAGTGGGGTCACTGCACGCTCGTGGCACTGAATGATCCAGCCATCGCCTCAAAGTGCCCTACCCTAAATTATTCTCCTGCTGACTCTTGGGAGAAGGGAAAAGGTGACCCAGAGAGCACATGCTGTTTCTGTCAGGTATAAAGGAGTCTGATTCAGACTGTCACTCTTAACCCTTGGGATGCTGTAAGACCTACAATGGCACAGGAGTGCATATAGTTTTAAAAACCTTTACAATGGACCAACACAGAAAATAAGGCCCCAGCGTTATTTGTTAAGATATGTGTTGTTTTTCACAGTTTTCTACGCCGAGATAAGACAATAGATAACTCCATCAGCTTAGCATTCACTTCTGTATTCACTAATGGAAGCTGAAAGATTTTGCAGAGGTGGATCCAGCCCTAACGTACACATCGATCACAAGGAAGCCATTCTAAGACAAGTTTCTTTGCTTGAATCATGTCATAAAAGTCGGTAAACAGTTGGACATACCTGTTCGCCCCTGCTGAACAAAGCCTCCGATTCCTCAGGGCGAGATCAGAGTCTGTAGGCAGGCAGGCCAGGTTGCAGAGATAAATCCTCTACCAAGTGATTTTATTTCATGTTTATTCGTATAGGGACACGTATGGAAGTAAGCAGACAGCTGCCACACACTGCAGCATCTAAAGCCTAAGCTAAGTTGCGATTCCCGTCCCTATCATTGTTTCTATAACTTTTCTGTGAGAGGGGAAGCTTCAGACATTCATTTTACACTTCCAAAGTGTTTTGTTATTAGGTGAAGGACTTTTGTATGTCAGGAAGCAAAACAAAAATGTTGTAGATGACAGATTTGTTATAAAATCTGAGAAACATTTTTATAGTTAGGCAGTGAAATGTTTGGTTTTAAGGTCAAAGCTATTTAAAACGTGATGAGTGTTATTGTAAAACCCTTTTTTAAAGGAAGTATGTGCGACATTTTACACATAAATATATCAGACATCCAGTCTATCCTGTAAATGTGTCTCTGAGTCATGACTGTCTACAATGAGAGAGAAGCTCGAGTCCCGCTGGCTGTGTTGTTGTCAGAGCCGTGTTTACATGGACGGGACGGCCGGCTCCTCCCCTTGTGTATAAAAGCTGTTTTAGTCAAGGACTAGAGAGAAGAAGAAGAACATACTCACTGATTATTTGAACGTCACGAAAGCGTTTTTAGATCACACTCGTTCTTTGTCAATGTACATGCAATATGAAGCTACAAGCTAACTAAAGTGTGCTAACATTAGCCTGCTAACACAACAATGCAGGACACGGGTTATTGCAGTTCAAGCGAGGGACAATTTTGACCCCCGCTTGTGCTTAATTTTGGTGCTTTCCATTTTAGTTCTCCTTTGTGCGAACACGAGCGGAGAGGTTGGAGGTGTGTCGCTGGAGGAGAGCGGAGGCTTCAGTTTGTTTTGGTTTCATGCTGCTGCTCAAGGGCGACTTCTCCTGGATCATAAATTTGCACTTCTTCCTTTAAGACGCTGGAAATGCTACCTACTTAATTTAAATAGGGTTTTTCATTTATTTTGACTTTTCTATCAGAGCTTTAATTTGTAATTGAAAAGAATGCTAGTTTTAGTGACACTTCTTGTTGAACTGCAGCAATGTCATAATATTCGACCAGGGTTTTGAGGGTTAAACTGTGAGGTATACTGGTCTGACCTGTTCCTTATTAGTGTGCTTGGCTTCAGGTTCAGACTCATGCCTATTGTTGCACTGGATCACATGGCCAGTATAAACACCTATAATCAAAGTATGGTGTCTGCTCAGCGCTGCTTAAAACCCAAAGTGGCAGCACAGCTGGCCTTTACTGTAACCAAAGACCCACTGTTACATTACCTGCTAATGGAGCCGTCATACACACTCAGCCCCGAGGACTGCAGGGTGACCGGCTCACCAGAGCAGCGTCACTAAACATCTGCATCTTTGCCAGACTTCATCATCTGGATTTTAGGGCTCAGAGTCCAGATGGTGGCGCTAAAGCTACCGTCTAAAGATTAAAACGTTGAAAATTCCCAACAAATAAGTCGACATGCTAAAACTGCAACGCATACCGAATAGTAGAGCCATAACAAAAATGTAAAACTATCGTCCTACAAAGTTTTTTGCTGAGTAAAGTTTTAGCTCCTTTTAATCTTAACATCTTTCAAATTTCAGCTCACAGCTAATCAAAAGGTTTTACTTTGACCAGAAACAGATATAACTGCTGCAACGTAAAAGCTTTACCTTCATGAATTTTACTTTTATTATAGATATAGTGCAGTACATTTTAGAATAAAACCAGTACTTTAGACAACATTTTGAAACTATCTGCACTGAAATATAAAAATCTGAGCATCGTAAACATTAGCTCATCACTCGATCAATCTTTGCAGAAATAAATGAAAGACATGTCTCTGCTGTCGGTCTATACGAGAAGTGGACAAACTCCCAGAGCTTTTTATTTGACACTAGCTTGAAATCCGCCTTTTCCTGCACAGACAGCTGTTAAAACAACCGCAGTTTGTGCCTTACCCTTAATGTGAAACCAGCTCGGTCATCTCTGATTTCTTGAGGTAGCTAAGCGTGGTCATGATCACGTGCTGTAGTTGGTAAAGGCTTTAAGTTCAAGAGCCTTCTGGTGCAGAATCAACATATCTGTTCTGGTGTTGTTCTGTTTGATTTACAGACATGTGACCAAAATGCTTGATGATCATTTTGGTCTGGACAGCATTAATTCCCTTTGGTTTTTCCCCCCGTGCTCCAGAGGGCTGTTATTGCTCCTCATTAAGCTTGAGGTTGGTTTAAACATGGCAGACCACCCATGGAGATCAAATTTGCCTTCACCATTCTCAATTCATCCCTCCTCCTCCTCCTCCTCCTACCGACTCCTCGATTCATCAGCAGACATTCGCCACACTTCTCAAATGTGACCAACAGGAAATGAAACGGAGGAGGGAAAGATTTAGTTCTTTGTCACGAGGTCATTATCATGGGAGGTTCTGTAAAAATACACGGAAAAATAAATACGATGGAAAAGGGCCTGATGCAGAGGATGAAAAGCATTGTAGGGGATTGGAACAGATTAGAGCAGGGGAGCAGTTATTCAGAGAACGTGGCGGTAGTTCTGGGGTGATAAGTGAGGAGATGGCCGTGGGGGCGTGGTGCGTCTGTGAGTGGATTGATGAGTCTTTGAATTGGACCTGCTGCAGGAGCGAGGGGAGACAGAACCCTGCCATTATCTGGAAATGAGTTACACGTCTTCCCCCGTGACCCACATCCTGTCACACACCGTGGACTGAATGATAAGAGCTGTCCAGACGCTTCGCCCGGGGGCAATTATACACACAAGTGGACATAAATGTGAGGTATTTTGTGAGACATTTGTAACGGTGATTTCATTTTTACAGATTCTCGTTCTTAAAAAATTTATTTCAGATCTTAAAAGTGGCCGGGCCTAGACCTCATGGTTGTCTGAATATTTTCCAGATTCCACTGAGATGATTTTCAGATCTCTACTAATACTCATACCTAAGAAGTTAATTACATTTAATTCAAATATAACCCACACGCAGTGGTGTAGTGAAGGGTATACGCAGGTATAGACACTTGTTGTTCAGTCTCCATAAGGTTTACCCACTTCTAAATCTCCTCTGTTTCACATCATTGATTGATCGACAATATTCAGTCGGATGGCGAAGGGATGACCCTCCCTACTCGGTCTCTAACTGGTCAATACTAACAAGCTAAATGCAAGAAGATTCTTAAATGTCACAGTTGCTCTGCTGGAGACTAAAAAAAACATACTTAAAAACAAATATTTGGGGGTAAATGAAGAGTATACCCGCTTCTTCAGGCATCACTACACCACTGCTAACAAGTCATAAGCCAGTTTGTAGGTCTTACCTGAGGTGGATGCAGGTGCCTCGGATTGGGATCAGGTGGGGTCAGGACGTTCACACAGGAGCGTCGGGTTGAGTCCTTTTTTGAGGAAAAAAAAAAGGTATATCAATGGCGACTTAATCAACACCATGATGTGATTTCTCAACCAAGTAGTCTTTGTTCTGAATCAAATTAACCACGTGAGTTAGAGAGAATGAACCTTGAAACAGATCTAAAATGCTTTAGTGAACACGATGCAGCAGATAGGGGGAGTTTGGAAACAGATGCTAAACAAACACAGAAGAGAGGCCGTTGTAAAGCATCTTTATCCAACAACCTGGCATGAGACTGATCGGACATTGATCAGATTTGGCCTTAGTTTAAAAGGCACTACATGGCCTTGCACCAGACTACATCTCAGATATGCTTTTAGTTTATGAACCAGGACGGCCCCTCGGATCCTCCGGCTCTTCTCCTTTAGTTGTTCCACGGAGTAAAACAAAAACATTTGGTGACTCCGCTTCAGCCATTACGCTCTGAGGCGCTCGAACAGTCTGCTGGTTAAGCCCTGTAAGCGCTCTGATCACTTGTGCATCAACATGCTTCAAAATCTGCAGGAGGTCAAAGTTTGCGTCCCGTTGTATCTCCCTTATATTTGAATTTATCTCGTTATTACTCTCAATTGACAGAGGGATATCGATACAGATATGTTTAATTGACTTAAGCTAAATTCAGCACTTATGCAATATAAGTAATACTGTGTGTGAGTATATTGTTCCTGTTAGTGACTGTGTGCTGCAAAAACATCAAGATGCTCAAAAGAGAGAGACTGTCATCATGGAGCTTTAAGCTCATTCATACCTTCACTCTCTAAGTGTTCCCATTAAACTATTGAACAGATGCTTTGACTCCGTACAAGGTTCATTTTCACTGTAAGATCAACGCTTCTGTCGTCTGCAGCCACATCGACTTATTGAATGTGCATAGAAGCAGCAGATTTAATTGAATCATCAGGTCTTCATTGATATTTAAAACTTAGAATGTATTCAGCAGAGTTTTCAGTAAGTTGAGACCGCAGCACAGGAGCCAAGAAAGGGCAGTTTTAATTAAAGCTTTCCCAGACACGTTGAGGTTGTAGCAGACTGCAGGCTGCTTGACTCAGACAAATGAAACCCTGCAAACAGCAAACACACAACATTAACAACGTGTAGACACGACAAGTAGAGTGCTAAACTGCTTTGGTTCCTGCACATTACTCTGTGTCAGACACTGGAGTTTCTGAGAAAAGGATGTGTCTCTTATCTGTCAGATAATTCAGAGTAATAACATCATAGAACACAGATGGATGACACTCGAGGTTAACTTTTAGTAGCTGTCAGCGTACAATCAAAACACCTCTTTGATAAATGTAGTGTTTAGCTCATAAACATCAGAGAAGGAACCAAACAGTAACTGACATGAACCCGCCCTAACAGCCATCCCTTCAATTAATGGATTAATGTTATCAGTTACTAACCACATCTTTTCCCGGGAGCTCCTGGGCTCTCTTAGGTTCCTCGGGATTGTTGGTGAACGGTCTGCCTGGACCTCCAACCCCCCCGCTCCCTATCCCTCTTCCTGCATCTTATCCCATCTCCCCCCTATCCCATTTTTCAAGCCCGGCGCAGTTTTTCTGTAGATGGCTGTTTCGTCATGCGCCTGGATTTGCCGAAGATTTCTGACTCTTAAAAGAACGTTTTTTTCTTGCCACTGTAACTTCTGTTAAAATGTTGCTTAGTGCTCATGATGAGCCCCCCCCAGCTAATAACTGTGTTTGTAGCCTCACAACCCTTTGGCTTGTTAAACTTAACAGCACTAATTAAAAACCCAAACCAAAGAATGGCTGCTTTGATAGATTCGAGGCTCCTCGTGATTTAACCAAAGCTTTGTATACAATTTTCCATTTTCTGTCTTTAAGACAGAGGTCACTTTATGCTGACGTCATTGCGCTGAACAGGAATCTGCATTAAAGTGAACTTTAGACTGCTTACATGATCAATAAAGCTGCACTCTGGAGTCTCATTCCTGTAAGGTAGAAATTCCACTTCAATTATTAACATATTGATCAGATATGGAAACCATTGTTGTGTTTGACATGCTGACATGACCCCAAAATATACAAGGGTCAAGTCAAAGCCTGACCCACACTAACTTGGTTACAAATGAATGCATATGAACACTGTGCATATCTGCAGGGTGTCAGTCATTGGCCGTTCAGCTGGAAAGGGTTCAGAGAGCCGCCCTTTGGTGACCATTGTAACGTGCTCCCTATCTGAGGCTCTATATCCTGAGAGAGGGGGCTTTTCTTCTCCAGACACAGACATGCCATTCTCTATTTCCAGTGCCACAACAAACACCACTGTTTGCTTTACCAGGGTATATATAGAGGCAGGAAGTTTTTTCAGCCTGCTTGTTATCAATAGAAAGTGGAATGGCTGGAGGCTAAATGAGTTACCTTCTTGTAAACCGCACTAAAAAGCAGTGGTGGTAATTTATCCACGGCCCAGGAGCCCCGGCTGTCTTCACAGTGTAAGCTTTAATTTTTGATAGGTTTCCTTATGAGGTGTGGTTTCACCGTTTTAGCTGCTATAAAAATAATGCAGTTATTTTCCCAGCTCTGAATTAAACCCTCTCGGCAGGTTTAAGGTCAATCAAAAGTCTCCGTTATTACCCAGGAATCTGCAGATTCTTTTCTGATGGTTTCACCTTGACCCTGGTGCTCTGGCGCTGGCTCAGCATGGCGTTTGGCAAAGTATAAAGAATGATGAATGACACAACATTGTTTATATCGTTGCCGTAGAAACACCTGATGTTACGTCACAGACAGCTGCATAAGGAAGTGTGAGCCGCTACTGAAAGCTGCCGTTCTGTTGCTGTATGTGCTGCTGTGATAAAAAAACGTCATGTAAATTATACTCGGATACATTAGCTCGTCGGTAAACATATTCTCTTCCTCAGGTCGGTTTCGCCCGGTTGTCTTGACTACGATCCACTTGGAGTTAGTTTTCATCGGGAGGGGAATTAGCAAAGAGAATCACTCCCATGATTCCCCACCAGCCTCAACATCATCTGTTGTTATTTTTTTGATTGAGAGCCCCCTGGTGGTGGAATCGAAACTCTGTGCGTTTAAATAAATAAAACTGAATATGGACTAAAGGAATTCAAAAGGTGGACATCCTCTTCTGGATGCACTTGCACAGAAAGATTAATTTGCAGCCATTACAACTCTTCTAGAGGATGATGGTTTAAACTGAACTACTGGAGCAGTTCCAAAACTTTTTGTTCTCATTAGTTACTTACACTCCAAAACACAACGTAAGAGAAATCCGGCCCAGACTGAATATAAAGAATTACCCTGTATAACAAGATCTCTGCTTCCTTGCTACCTAACCTCTGGAACCGTTACCCAGGTGAGGAAATTATTCCTGACTCAAACACATTTAACCTCTCATGGCTTGTGATTCATCGGCCCATACTCTATTTACACTGACACAGAGAGCAACAAGGACATTTTGTTTTATCAGCAAGTGTTTCTTCTAATTGCCTCCTGAACCCTGTGGAGCAAATTAAAAAGTTTGGGCGTGTTTTGCTTATCTTGCTCTTCACTTTGCTCCACAACAAGACGTGCTCTCATCACTCTTCACCTTGAGCCCTGGCTGTGGATGAAGTGGTATTATGGCACAGAGTAAACAGTGTCTTCACTGCGCCCCACTAGACTCCATCGCCTTGTCTACACTACAACTCACACTCATTTGTTGAAGTATAAACTTACAGAGCAATATATAACAATTGTGACAGGTAACGATATTTTGAGACAAACAATGGATTGTGTTTCCCTAAAGGTATATTCATTAATGTGTGTTTTGTCAGTTTTGTCCAAGCGGGAACCTCCGGTATTGAAAAATGAAGCCGATGTGGAAGTGCTAAATCCTGCAGTTCGTTGAGTGTCCGCTTGAGGCTGGCTCCAGGAACACCAGAAGTCACATACACATGTGCTCAATATTTTCCATGAGACCACCAAGTAACATGTAAACGATGTAAATGAATCCTGTCCTGGAGTTATCAGCAGCTCCAGACCTGGAAATCGTGTAATCTAAAAGACGGGTCAGATTAGTTTCTCCTCCGCCATTTTAGTTGACAAAGTTGGTATCAGAAGTCCCGCCCCTTCTTGATTTTGATTGGTCAGTCAGGGAAAAGTGACATTAACGAAAGGGGCACTGTTCCAAATGTTGAAAATGGGTGCTGCAAGCACCAAAAGTACCCGTTTTTACCACTAACACAATCAGACTATTGTGACATAGGTCATGTTGAAGACATTACAGAAATGATCCCAACAGAGACCATTTCATTAAGGTACATTTTGTCTCTTAAACACCCTAAACATTTCTCTGTTGAAAGCCGACACACTCCTATGATGGAAAATAACGGGGGTTTTTACCTGGCAGGATTCTTGAGTTGCTGGTCTGCCCGTGGATCCAAGGGTTTGTTTGTACCCGTTGTTGTGTTGTGATGATATTGAGCCCTTAAAATACAAAACAGACTTATAAACCTGGTGATGGAGCATTAAAGCAACAATGCATGATAAAGTAAGAGTTTATATCAGCGGGATTATGTTGCAGCCATTACAGCCTGTTTTGTGACTGCTGACTGAAGCAATCCAGTCATGTGTGATTCACAAACTTTTCAAACCTTTTAATCATTAAGAACGTGAAACGTGTCAAATTAGGGCTCAGTTTTAGAAGATAAAAAACTCTGTAAATGTTCATATGGAGATGTGTGGGAAATAAAACACAACACAGGTCATGCACAAAAGACTTCCTGATTGCTAAGTTAAAACATTTGGTGAGATGCTTTGCTATGGCAGCACCAGTGAGTGGTCGAGGAAGCAAAGAGGTACAGGCCATCTTGCTGTGTACAATAAACACTTTAGGACGTAATAGTGTTTCCCCACTCCACTATTTTCTATCGTAATCTATCCAGAGAACGCAAACTGCTAGCTGGAAAACAGCAGTACTCACCTCTTCCTGGTTGTCTCCTCAACAGGGGGCGTGGCCAAAATAGTGGGGAGGGACTAAGCACCTGAAGAGATTCAGGAACAAACCATTGTGATAATGGAGGTGGGGGGTAGAGGCATAAATAACGCTGATGTACGAGATCATTTTGAGTTGTTTGTGTCATTAAATGTTTATTTGAATCAGTGTTTGTTTATGTGTATAGACTTTTAATGGAATTATTTTTGTATGGAGTTTATTTGGTGTGAAAAAGTATTTTTTTCATTTAGTTGTGGTCCTGTTCACCATGTTACCTGCAGCAGGAAGTGTTAGTAAGGAAATGGAAAGAGAGGGACTAGTAAGGAGAGACTTAAAACTTATTTTGGTGAAAGATGGAGAGGCCGAATATGCCGGTTTACGTATCTTTTGAGAACAGGTCTGTTGAGGAGGAATTAGAAATATGAGGGGTAGTTAAAGTCAGCAGAAGGCAGAAATGCAACTTTTTGGATGCCAGCTGCCAACAAAACCCAAAGAAGAAGAAGAAGAAGAAGAAGTTTGTCGGGAGGCTTGTTAGTTTTGGTGTAAGTTTGGCCTTGTTGTCCGTATGGAGGTCTAAAACTGCCTCCATCATGCTTTGCACCTCATACCTCCACCTCATGACTCTCAGATGGAAAACTTCAAAGGAGATGAGCACTCATGTGAAGTTGGTGTTTGGCTGCCTGATGAATGTAAGTACTGTATAGTATATGTACTCTCCTGTTAAGGCCCTGACACACCAAGGAGATCGTCGGCCGTTGGTCCTAGTTGAAATGTCGGTGAGCGATCATCGCTCTTGTTTTTGCGGTGTGGCCAGCTCCGTCGCTACCCTACGGCCCCCGTCTACCTTTTTTCAGTTGATTCCACATGTTGAATTGGCGTCCGACCGTCGGCGTGGTTGGTGAGAGGAATCACTCTGATTGGCTGTTCAGCTAAGCAAATCAGTGCACTAGAAGAAAAATGGAAGTGACAAAAGCAAGTTAACCACTACAGTCAAGAAGCAACTTTTCATCAGACCTTATTCTCGGTCTGAGGTGCATGTGACAGCCAGGTCAGGAGAATATCCGGAGAAGTCCTCCTGAAATGATCTCGATATTTTCAGGAGTGTATGTGTTTACCTTCTAGTCATGTTTTTCTTCCTCTTATCTTTTCTTCACTCTGCACAGTTTGCATTAAAAGTATCTCTAAGCTTTTCAGGCTAACCCCAGCCTGTTATGTCTGCCTCTTCTGCAAATTCTGGGTCAATCAAACCACTCGGGGACTTTTCTAATCAAAATAATCTCTTTCTAACATACACCTTTTAACTTGGCAGTGAAATGTAAGACTATAGTTATGAAGCCAGAGGGGTTAAAAGAATCAGAAGCAGTATATCTGCAGAACTCAGCATTACAAAAGTATCTGAACAATGATTTCTTCCATGCATTAGACCTGTGAGGGGAGGGGAGGGGGATGTTTGGACAGAGGAAGGAACCAGCGGTGAATGACAGGAAGGGGGCACGATGCAGGGCTGCGTACAGTGGCAGGACAGACCCTGGGAAAGCTCTCTACACCCAGCACAGTCACACACCCAAACAATACAGCTGGGTGCTGCATGGTGACGCCGCCCCTCCCAGAGAGGCTGAGCACGGCGAGGAACACACCGCCAGCTCAAACAGAGCGAGAGAGAGAAAGAGAGCAGGAGGGGAGACGGCAGCAGCTCAGACTCTCCTTTCTCTCTTTTTTCTTTGTGTGTGTGTGTGTGTGTGTGTGTGTGTGTGTGTGTGTGCGTGCATTATTTATCATTTCTCTGTCTGTCTGAGAAAACTCCCCTCACTCCATTTCTTCTCCTGATTGTGACTCAAGAGCGCCCCCATGGGAGGGACATGAAAATTCCAGCACAAAAATCAGGGATGTGTTTTCATCCAAACTGAAATCTTGAACGCAGCATAAACACGTGTAGAAAGAATGGTTTTGATCTCAAGATGAAGTGACCATCAGTATTTAATAAATCATGTTCACAGATTCAAAAATAAAAAATCCCCCTCTTATGACATGCTTGTTGTTGCTGAGGTTTAAAGTGTAAACTTGAATTGACATTAAAGTTAAGATAATCTCATACCACATCAGCTTTAATCACATATGGTGAAATATCAGGAACTGAATGAACCCCCTCCTCACACATTTGACGTGGACTTGATGTGATTGGATATTGAGTGAATCAGTCGACAGATAATGCACCAATAAGTCTTGATTCTGAGCAGTAAAGATGTAATGAAACAGCTGCACTGACGACCCTGATGACTGATGACTTTTATTTGGTTTGAATGTTTTATGGATGTTTTTATACACGTTACTGATGAACTCTAGTATGTATTTAATGTTGTTCACAGTGTTGTTGAGTCTATGTGTTTATTGTTTTCACCCGGCTGCAAACAACATCGGGTACAGGTAAGTAGAAAAACAGCAGGGTTAGCTGACCTCTGACATCTTTTGGTGCATTTTCTATTTCCCATGCAGGGGCGTGTCCGGACTTTTTTTGACTGGGGTGGCCCAACTGGGGGAACGGACTTATGCAGGGGTGGCACAAACACACACAATTATTTACCCTTTAAAACCTCACCAATAATATCTGCGTTATAAAACAAGACAATGGCAACATTAGCTTCACTTTTAATGACACAAAATGATTAAAATCACAACTTAAAGTAGTTAAAAATCTACATGCAAACTCCTGCACAGTCTAACTTGTGTTGGTCCCGTTTGTTCATGCAAGTAAGACAGAGTGCATTACATTCCTAAGCACCTGTTTTAAGAAATAGACATGCAACGTTTTTTTTTTTGTACAATTTCACCCCTCCGGACGCGCCCCTGTTTCCATGTCAACTTTAAATGAACACATTGTGTACATTATAAATCAAAAAGGAACTAAATATGAACTGAACTGAAGGAAGACTACAGTTTATAAGACGGTTTCCTTCCTGTGGCTCTAACCATCCTCCTGCATGAAGTAAGCTAACGTTGTACGCTCTGAAGTAACTGCCAAGGTCTTTCAGGGCGACATCATTATTAAGTGTAAGAGCTACAAGCTGCAGTGATCAGGTTTCTGGCGGGTTTGGAGCTTTTATATGGTGCCTTCTCATTTAATTAACAAGGATACAACTCTGGATTCTTTAAAATACTTCATTCTTGGCATCAATACGTGCTGATGCTCTGTGGAGGAATATATCAGTGTAAAACACATAAAAACAGCTATCTCTGCTATCTGCCAGACTGAACATATAACTTTTCTACAAGTCTGATTTGGCAGACATATTTGTCTACAAATGTTTTATAGTATACATGGTGTCTTATTAGAAAGTAGTACCAGTAGTTTTAGGACATCAAAACGTGGGTAGTGTTCAGGGAAATGTAAAAGTACCTTCATTTCCAGGGCATCTCTCTCAACAGCAGGCAGCAGGTGGCCAATCATATTCAAGGGGGGCTCATGCAACCCCTCTGGACATGCCTCTGGCTGGCAGGAACATTTTTGGGTTATATTTGGGTGACAGATTTGGAGGTTTGCATCCACACATGCAGCTCACCCTGAGTTTCGTGAAGTTTTTAGGTGTTTTGTGTAGGTTTGGAAACACCATAGATTAGTCACAAACTGATGTCTTGATTGGGTCGGCTGTGGCTCAGTTGGTAGAGTCGATCAGTCGTTGCTCAACCGGAAGGTCGGGGGTTCGATCCCCAGCTCCTGCAGCAACATGTCCGATGTGTCCTTGTGCAAGACACTTAACCCAAGTTGCTCCCGCTGCTTCGTTGGCGGCGTATGAATGTGTATGATACTTTGTGTCAAACAGCATATTAACCACACTGTCCCTATTTGAAGACATTTTATTAAATATTTACTTCTTCTTCTAAAATACAGCTTCTTAAAGTCATCAGGTCCTCTGATCTCAAATATCTCGGAGAAGGTGGAAATAGCATAATGTATGTTTTTTTGTGTATATGAATGGGTTTGATATTTTGTAGTCACACTGCGTAAACACTCGGTGCACTCTGACACCAATTTATTGAGATCACAAATGAATATAATTTGTGGTGGGAATAGTGAGGTAACGCCGTAATGACTGCACCGCCCTCTCTGCACATATTAAACAGGCACACACACACACACACACACACAATCACTCCCCTGAGGATACACATTTTTACTTGTTAACCCGCGCACACACAATTACACACACACACACACAGAAAATCAGCATGCATCAGCTGTATATGAGCATCCGCCTGACACACACTGCATATTAACACATGAATGATCCCCTTCTGATGACATACACAGATGTAGACACAAAACGCACACACCCACAATGAATACACACCACAAACACACGTTTAACACATTATATCCTTCAACTACACACACACACACACACGCACCAACATGCTCACACTCAAACACCCACGCTCCTTCCCACTCTCACATGAACGCTAACACACGCACAATCCCACCTACTCGAACAGACCTTCACACTTCCCACATTTACACACTATAACGCCACCCACACTCACACACACACACACGCACACACACACACGCACACGCACACACACAGTCTTACAACATGAACACACACACCCTAAGAACAAGCAGGGGAACACAGTCCTCCTATAAGCAGTTCAGTTAGCATTAGCGTCACAGCGTAGCCCTCAGCAGTGTTTCCTCAGCAGATGGATCAGCTGCATATTTTCCTCCCTCTCTCCATCACTGCCTCGTACAGTAAAGGGGGCTTTGTTGGCTTGTGTTTCCTCCTCCCTGGACAGTCTCAAGTGGAGCCCCCTTCTTAACAACCCTCCTCCAGACTCCGGCCCGAGCCTGTCCGCTCTGCGTCCAGACGAGGAGCAGAGGCTGTCGGCCCGGCCGCCTGCCTATCATTCCTCGCAGGGTGTAAATCAGCAAAGGCCGGCCGGGTACTGTGTGTCACGGCGACGACAGATTTATGAGAGGGCAACCTCCTCATGAACCTGGTCTGTGATTCAAGTCCAAGCCCTGGTTTTAAGCCACAATGAGGGACTGGTAGACTTTTAAAGGAAACAAAAATCCAGTGACTTTTGAGCAAAATGAAGATAAATGAAGGACTTTATACTCCTACTAGTTAGACATCTGACCAGACAGCCAACAACCTGAAGTGTTTCATTGATGACAGCTTTTCAACATCGTTCAGCTGAAGGTCAGATTGTTTAGGTTTTGAGTTTTCATTCAAATAAGTAAACTACAGTTGTTTTATTGCTGCATCATTAAGTTACCTTAATGATGAGAACTAGCTCTACTGACATTTGGTCCTGGTTTGAAGTTTTTAGTCAGAAGTTTTCTTTTATGTGAATAACTTGAGCACTTAATGGCGGTTTAGGGGCGGCTGTGGCTCAGTGGAAGAGTCATTGTACTCAAAGGCCCAACTAGGCTAAGGGGTAGGAAATTAGCAAAAGCTACAAACTTTTGTAGTTTCTTGTTCTGTATTGAAACTGTTAAATTACCTCACCCCTATGAAATAAAATAGATTCAAAATTCATTTTAAGGCATTGTTCAGTGTCCGCTCTAAGGGTCACAAAGGATCTGTCATAATGTACCATTTGGAGTCTGTGATGAGGAACCCTTAGCGTCTATCAGTGTAAGATTGACTGTCTGTTTTAAGGTACCTCATGCAAGTGTTTCAGTAGCCCTATCCAGACTGCAGTTTAGAGACGGGATATTTACGCTCCTGTGACATTTTGCCTTCAATCTGGAGGGTGTAATTGGGGGATGAAGTGATCCCCCTCTGTACCCTCTTTAGAGGTGTTACAGAGGCAGGACATTTTCAGCAGAGCCTGCAGGGGAGCGCAGAGCTGTGGGTGCATGCATGTCTGACTGTGTGTGAGTCACAGACTCGGACCTTTATATTACGCCGTTGCGGAAGCAATACAAATGTATAAAGACGTGATGACGGCTGAGCTTAGTTACGGCACTACAGCAGTCTGAAACGGCTTTTGTAACCTTGTGAGTTAACCTTCCGCTCATAATTTACCCACATCTCTTCCATTATCAACCTCTTCCACAAATGTATATAATAACTTGATATCATTTTAGAGTGAAGTCATTCATTGGTGGAGTTTCCATTGAGTATAAGTGATTATACGTCTCCCTTTAATAACTCTGATAACCTGTAAAGTATCTCTAACTACATATCAAGTTGTAATCCTGCAGCACTTTTAATCCTTTACTTTTTCGACTGCTTAATCTCTCATTTCAGATCAGACCTTTGAGCAGAGTTTGGGGGATATGGCATTATGCAGATCACTGTGGCATACTTACAACAGATTAACCAGAGACTGAGGGGGGAGTGATTTTTATCAGTGAGTCGTCTGATGCCAGGATGTGAGCTCCATAAATCATTCATTGTTTTAACTAATGCCTTCAATCAGCTCTTCACTCAATGCCATGACATGCTGTCCAAACCTGAAGTTCAACAATACTCATCTGCCTGCTGCATTGTCCAGCTCTTATTAAAGACACACACACACTGTGGATAGAGTGTGACGTGTGTGTGAAGCTGATTTCATTCACTGACTGAGGTCTGAAAAGGAGGGGAACACCAGGTGAATTCTTTTCAAATGAGGTAATCTGTGAATAATGGGGATTAAAGGGAGCATTAGAGACAGAATAATAGAACAATATTAAACTTTCCAGAGACTGCAAAGAAAACAATTAGTCTAATCACCATGCTTTTTGTCTTTGGGTCCCCTGGGAGTTGACAGCTATTGCTGCAGACTGCAACCTGAGACTACATGAGTGGGTAGTTCACGCTCCTTTAACGTCCTCCAGAAGAACCCAGTCTAAGCATTAATGAATGAACTGCCATGCAAAGCAGCACACACAAATACTTGAGGAAGGAGAACACTTAACCTCTTGCATGTGCTTGGCAACATCAGCATGCAAACACATGCTCTTCCTATTTGTTTCTGTCGGCTCCTGTCAGTCTGGCTCGACACTATCATCATCACCAGCAGACTCATTAACAGAAAAACAGAGCACACGTCTGCACAAAAATGTAGATGAATGTGCTGCCGGTCTATGAGGAATGAGCACACTGGTATGTAAGGTTTTGGTTACCTGGATTGACCCCAAATGCTTGCACAGCTTGCACACAAGATAAGATAACCTCTGCAAATCCCTGCCCCTGTGAGGGAGTGTGTGTGTGTATGTGTGTGTGATATAGTAGGGGAAAGTGACATGTTAACTGGGAAATGTGCTCTGCCAAGGGAAAACAGGCAGTCACGTCATGACGACGGAATTACATTAGTGATAAAGTAGGCTGTAAAAACAAGTGGCATGTGAATGCTGTTATTGCACATGTCGGGTGGATATTTCCACAAAATCCTGTCATTCTTCTTTTTCTCATTTTGTCTTTTTTTTGCATTTGTCAACATACACTGCTCTAGCGCTTTCTATTTTTCTCCTCTCTGGTTTTTTTGTTGCCGCTAGCATTACACCCTCACTCGCTGCTCACAACTGTACTCACACCCTGCTGTTTCATTTATTGTAAGCCCTGTTAAAGGCACAAGTCTCCTCTCACCTCACACTCCCTGCTGTTTGCATCCAACCAGACAGCAGTCTTGACCAAAACAACAGGTGATAGGTCACAGACCCCCAGTGGACCAATCGGAGTCGAGCCATGCTGGGACAACGGGCCTTTGGCACGAGGGCGGCAGAAAAATCAGACTGATCTCATCTGTAAAAGTTCAAATTACTGCACTGAACTGTAAAAGTAAACAGATCACTGCAAAAACTCAAATCTAAGCGAGTTTATTTTTTAAGATTTTTAGTCCACACTTACCTGATCAGTCCAGACAAACTTCTTATTTTAAGACATTACAAGGGGTGAGTGGCTTCTCTGACAACAATGCAGCAGCCAGTATGTCCTCCTTCTAACTTTAGATTCTGGTCCTGAATGGTCTGGATTTGTTTGGACCAGAGAAGATAGGCGGTTTTAAGGCACCCCCACACGGCCGTTTTGGACGCCCCTCGGTTTGCCAGATATGAGAGCAGTTATCAGGTCAAACCAACAGGTGTTGCAGCGATGGAAGCGGGCAAGAGAACTGGTTCAGATAGAAGTGATTGTACCCGACCTAAAAAGCCTCTGCATGTTTCTAATAAGCTCCACGAGCAGAAACGTGCTCAAACTAGGATCAATATTGGAGATGCTTTTGAAAAATGGAGAGAGGTTAGAACGCAGAAAGGTTTACAGACCGATGCAGAGCTGGATAAACACTGAAGCTTCAGTGTCCACCACATGGTGACCTGCGTGAGCGTCCACTCTAGAGAGGAGGGGGCGGGGGGAGATAAATCTCTCCAATGTTTTGAATTTAGACTGCAGTACCCATTTTAAACACTAGGTGTTAGAGTTACATATTGCTCCTTTAAGTTTCTTAAAAATGAGAAGCAATATCTTATCTGTGATGTTATCTCTTATTTTAATAAACTTGCTTGCCCCATTGGCAGATTTTTCTGCTTGAAATATCTCAAAAGAAGATGTGTATCTGGACCTGTCAGGTAAATGTGGCTTATAATAAGTGTTAGGGGATATTTTTGACCAGAAATTAGAATAATAAAAAGGATGCATACACGATTTTCAGAGACGGCCTCAAACAGGGCATGTTGTTTGATGAATTATTTGTTAGGATTAAGTGGAGCCCCCTAAAGAAAGAAGCACTTTAATGTGGAGTATTAACTTATTATACACGCTGTTTAAACTGATCTCAGTCTCATTAAAAGTGTCGTGAAATTACAGGGTACTAAACAGCAGGTAGGACGCAGAAAATGTCCCCTCACATCGTGGATGAAGTCAAAGACCGGGCTGTGCAATGATGCTCTCCAGAGAAGCATCCCTGCAGAACGTATTTTATTCTATAAGAGTTTTGGTTTTTAAAACATTGTGTTAAAAATGTAGCCACCATCTTTAGAGACATTGTCCACCTACAGTCAGGTGCTGCAAGTGTTCCTTGTTGACCTAAAATGATTAAATAACAAAAAGAGAGAGGAGATACTGACAAATAGAAAACTTAAAACTAGTGCAATGTTGTTGTTCTTACAAAATATGCATTTTGGAAATTGGCATTGATCCACACATTTCTTATTCTAACCGAAATGCATTGTAAGTATAGAATCAGTCACATCTGAGCCCTTTCATCGGCATTTTTATCTTCCCCACCCTGCCGGTGGCTCCCTGCCCCGTAACCATCTGCTCTCATTAAAGTTGCATATCTTAAAAACAAGGAATTTTGACGGGACTCAAACAGCATTAAGAACATATACAGGGACTACTTTCAATATATGTTCAATATTCTTTTAGCTCAGTTAAATATTTCGTGACACTGATTGGTAATGAAAGGTCCAAGCGGACACGTGCCTCTGATTTCAAGGGACAGCTGTCACCTTTTATTTAAACAGTTATTTTTGGTGTCACTGTGCATTGTCTTTCTGATGACCAACATGTGAGTCAGACTGAGGTTTGAACACTTCAGATCTTTTCAAGGTCTCTTCAGAGTAACAAGGAAGATGAAGACAGAATAAGTGCCCAGAGCTTAAAGACTGTGCGGCTCCTTTCTTCTGTCCCCTCGCTATAAATGGAGCTTTTAAAGTAAACACGGCTTTCCTCTACAAGGACCCTGAGCTGCAGGGGTCATCAATGTAAATACAAACACAGTGACATTTAAGAGCCTGTAGGTCCCTGCACTCACAGCTTCGGCTTTGCACAAATTGGCACTGTGTTGTGTTTGCACAAACTGTCGCCTTATGAAAAAATATATACTGAGAGCAACATTTGCTGGAAGCCTTTTTCTGCACAAATGGAACAAATTCAGGCTACAGCTAGCTAAAGTTGCAAACAGTCACCAAGCTCATTCTGTGTCAATTTACATGCAATGTGAAGCTACGAGCTAACTAAAGAGCGCTAACATTACCCTGCTAACACAACAATGAAGGACACAGGCGACTGCAGCTTGAACAAAGGACAATTTTGTTCGCTGCTTTCACTTAATGGTGCTTAATTATGGTGCGTTCTAATTGATAACTCCTTCGTGTTAACGTGAGTGAGAGAGGATGGAGGTGTGCCGCTGGAGGAGAGCGGAGGCTTCAGAATAGAGGAGGTGTGGCCAAACAGCAGGTTTTTTTTGGTTTCATGCTGGTGCTCATCTATTGGATCAAAAAGTTGCACATTCTTCCTTTTATTAATCTTTTAGTTGAAGTGACAACACAAACTTTTTTATGCAACCATCTCTACAGAGAGTCTGTGCACTTTTTCCACCTGTATTCTTCTTGCAGTGTCGGTAAAGTTCACAGCTTCATTCTGAGCCAGCCGTCCAGTGCTTTTTTTTTTCAAAACTCTGCTCTTTGTATTTAAATTCTTGCCGGGCAGCTGCCTTGGGTCGATGTCTGCAGAGAGAGTTCAGACTAAATCAGGGCTCCCCTGTATCCTTGAGTGCTTTTGGCCTTTAATTTTAATCAAACAGGAAATGATTTTACATTCCAGGATCATTCTCGTCCAACAGTAAAATCATTTGATCTCTATTTGGACGGTGTATGACAGACAGCTTATCCTCCGTAATGCCCCTCAGCTATGAGGTGCTTCTGCCTTTCATCCATACTGAAACGCTGCACTCAAACCGAACGTGAATTTGAATTTGACCTTTGGATTGTTTTTTTTTCAGTCTCTTCTCATTCTTCACTAAGAGCCGACTGATGGGATGAGTGCAAATGTTCACTTAATAAGTACATTAACACATTCATATACAAATGTTTGCTCTGCAGTCAGAATGAATCATTTTAAAGGTTAATTTAAACTCATTATCATAAAGCCCCATTAAAATCAGCACCAACAATAGTTGCAAGGATAGGTGCACCGTCTGGCCTTCAACAAAAACACATGGCAAATCATGCAGCATCCAGTTAGACTCGCAGCTGACCGACCATTTTAGATCAAACATTTCAACTTGAGACACAAATCTTCTTGAGGCTGTGCAACAAAAGCAAATCAGCGTTTTTATTTCCCAACTTCCTGAATGCATCACGTGATTGATCCCTTCAACAAAGATTTTAAAAGTTGTGTTCTCCTCCTCCTTTGACAGACCTGATAAAGCTTGCACATCTTTTTACACATCTGCAGCATAATGTTGTGATTTCAGGCAAACTTAAACCTTATTAATAATCACAAGAAAAAAGTTTCCATTTTTAAACTCATCCCACTGAAGCCAGTCAGAGTGGAGCCTCTGTCTAATTCATAATCCACTGTTGAGCTGAGCTGAAAAAACTCACTGACGAACGAGAGTTACTCCGGGACGTTATGGACCAAGAAATGACCGTGTTTACGTTGCAGACGTCACACAGAAAAGGAAGTCTTGCCTGGAGCGTTGTTTAACAAGAACCGCCTGCCTCACCGGAATTACTGAGAAATTAAAATCTGTTCCCAGAGGCATATCTGACCAATCAGACGAGGATAGACAATGGTTCATCAGGCGATTATAGACCATGAGCACAACTGAAGAAAAAGCAAAACCATCAAAGAAGAAAGAATGAAACCTACATCATTATCATCATCATCATATTTAGAGGTCTTTGGTTGCTCACTGAGTTTGGATTGTAAACGTCTGCATTTTGTCACATATGTGTGATGTGTGTTTTAATCCTGTTCTATTGAGTTTGTGTTTGCGGGCGTGTGTGTGTTAACCCCCTGACATCGTCTCACATGAGTTGGAGCTGATCACAACCCTCCCAGCCAGACAACAGAAAAGCCGGAGCCCTCATACTGTGATCTGTGCCAGTTTGTATCCTTGATGTTATTTGAAGAATACAGCAGCACAAGGTGGACGATGAATAATACATGGTGTAGTGAATGTCTCCTCTCGGTTCCACTGCTCTGTATGTTGTGAGTGCAGTGATTCAAATCTCCACACCTGACACTCAGCTTCAAGTTGTGTTCAAGGTCGGCTTTTATCTCCAGCTGGGTCTGTTCAGCAGCAGTGAGAGATGTTTCTGTAAAGGTAATGACTTTATTGAACACAGTCTAGAGCAGTGGTTCTCAATTATTTTCTGTCATGCCCCCCCTGGGGGACAACATTTTATTCTCTTTTATTTCTTTAATTAATTTACGGCTGTAGCTGATTAAAGTGACTCAAAATAAGCCTCAAAGTCAGTAAAGTATCTGTCATGCTCTCTGTTCTCCGATGTGCAGACGCGCACTCGACTGCGCGTCCCTTTTTTATTTATTTTTTTCTCGAGTCCGCCTGTTTGTAAACTGAGCACGCTTCATAATAACATAAAGCGTGCGTGTGCTGTATTACGACGTTATGTACAAGAGTTAATCGTGCTCAGGCTCAGGTTAGTCCTGATGCAGTGTGACAGCGGGCAGTGCTGGCCAGTGGGGGAATGGCACAGCGGGGGGGCAATCGTGCTTGAGTACGGCACAAAAATACTGAAAGTCCCCCCCTACCTCTCGCGCCCCCCCCTGACACTTCACCACGCCGAGAAGCACTGGTCTAGAGCAATGCTCATTGTCGTAAAAAAGGAATCAGAGTGAGAGTCGTATTTAAAATCATTTCAACTTTTAGAGAACCTTTGCATGCTTGTGTGCGCGCGTGGCGTCTTCTAGGTTTTTCCCCCCGAGGCTTAATTCTTCCTGCTGACAGAAATATGTGACAATTCTTCCCAGGGGTCTGTTTGGGAGGAAGAAAGGAGGAATGAGGTGACTGGAGGATGAAGAGATGAAGTAATGCTCCAGATTTAGAGCCCGTGTTTGCTTTTCATTTTGGGTGGACAGGCTGGCATTGTTCGAGACCACTGCCTGAGACAATAAGGGTTGTAACGGAGTGATGTGTCCAGAGGGAATCATCCATCACACTAATAAGGACATGTTGTATGTGGCATCAGTTCCTGTAGTTGTCCCCTTAAAGGTGATTTGCTTTTACAGTAAAAAAAAATGCATGCATGAATGAATAAAGTTTGGAGACGTGAGTACAGTGACAGTTGACTGCATTTGTTGTCCTGTATCCTGAGAATCATAGAAGTGGTGAATTGGCCCTCACAACGTTGAAACCAGCATAAAACCGCCGTTTAACGCTGCTGATCTATCACAGCGGCCGTTCTCTAGTCTCGCTTCTCGTATCCTCTCCTCTTTCTTACCCACAAAGGATTTCTATCCCCTCTCACCTAAGGATATATGCACTGATTACTCGTACATCTTTCTGCTGAATGAAACCCCACGGTGGCTCTCTTTCATCTGGAGAGCAATAGAGCGATGCGTTGTTATAAAAAAAATACGGTATTCTGTGTTTGCAAGCAGAACATAGCACCGTTTTATCGATGTTTAATAATGCCATGAATCAGTGCTGATGCATTCGTCTGACATTGGAAACACAGCCGAGGTTACCAGAAGTCTAAGTGCCAAAAGAAGTCAGAGATTGCATTAAGACCACAGGAGAGGTTGAGGGAAATGAAGGGATACTGTGATGATACTTAAGGGACTCATCACACTAATTACATTTTGCATGCTGACTGAAGGTTAGAGCGCAGCCTTCCCAGGTGACACACCATTTTTTCCAGCCTTTGGTTTGTGCACATGCAGCTCAGAAGTTTCGATTGAAAACTTTAACGGCTTCTTCTTACTTTGAGCTACGTGATAATCATAATCTGGGACCCTGACAAAATATCACATCGAGCCCACTTATTGTACCATGGTTAAAAAATGCAAACGCATTACTCATCTGATCAAACAGACTGATGAACCATTTAATCGTCTATAATAAAGGTAACAATACTCAGAGCACTGCTTCTGTTTTATTCAATGTTAAATCATGTAACATTACAACCTCCAACAAGGACTTCTCTCTCTCTCTTTCAGAAAGAAAGGAGGATGACTGCATCGAGGTAATGTCATTTTCTATTTATACTCAGTCAATTAAAACACAAATTATAATCAGTGCCAGAAAACCGGTGAGAAAAGTAGCCTTTGA